>VZRL01001273.1:1420333-1512427 GCA_013397895.1 Origma solitaria | reverse complement strand
AGGGTCGCTTCCCACCGCTTCCTCCCCGTCCCGTCGCAGGTGATCTCCGGGTCTGCCATCCCAGGTGGGGGAAGGCAGCGGTGTCCCCTTCACAGAGGGGAGAGCACAGGTGCTTGAGTGGCTCCGGCGCAGAGGCTGGAAGTGAAGCGTGTGTGTGTGTGTGTGTGTGTGTGTGTGTGTGTGTCTGTGTGTCACGCAGTTATGTTTAAATTACGGCTGTTTTTGCACCCGGGGTGTGTTATCCAGGTCCCCGGGGGTAGTGTCTGTATAAGAAGGAGTGGCCGTGTCCTTCTGGCAATGAGGAGTTGTGGTCAGTTTTGTGGCGCGCAGGATGTCCCGGAGCCGCTGTGGATGGAGCAGCAGTACGTGTGAGGAGGTTCGCAGCCACCCTCATGCTCCGTATTTTATCGGTGATGAGTTGGTGACTGCTGAAGCTGCAGCTTCAAGTGGGTTTAGGTGTATTCCCCGTGACTGTTGGTGAGGATCCTGAGAGGAACGTGCTCTGGTTTTCTGCCTGTTGACTGAGATGTGCACCTTGCTTTCTTGTTTCCCATATTTTACAAATAGGTGATTATTTCTTGGTTTCTTGTGGTGGGATGGGAGGAGTCTTTTCCCTTTATGGAACAGCTAAAGCACAGAAAGGCTGATAGACTCCACAGCTAGTGTGTCATACAACACAGAAAATTCAGGTGTTTCTGGAGCTAATGCCAGGTACAGTGCTCTTCAATACTTTTATTTAGGCCAGTATTGCTGTGACAGAAGCAGTTACTATGGGGTTTTTCTCCCCTTGAAACTAAAGTTTATTTTTCTATCATCACATATATATATTTAATTCAAGTTCAGAGACTTGCTTGTAACTCCTGTCTTCCCAAGCTTTAGTCAGTTGCTGAAATATGAACATAGTTTCCTATAAAACTGGTTGATTTCATAGTGGCATTTTTAATGTGATAGTATGTGTGAAGGTATAGCCCTGTTGTATGCTCAGCATTTAAAAAGCAAGTTATTAGTTACCTTAAGATTAAAGAAACAATTCCAGATTTACCTGAAGATGTGCTCTTGAAGGAAAATGTTACATGAAGTGAAGTTTGGTGTTTAAATGCATTCAAATCACATGTTTGAAAAATATTGCTGAAATAAACAACAAAACATACCCTGTTTTACAGAGGAGAGGATTGTGGAAGACTAAGACTGAGCCTTATATAATGAACCTGACCAAAGTTGCTCTTGAAACTTAATAAATGATGCCTCTCTGCTTTCTTTCCTGAGGATATGTGAATAGGAAGAGAAACTGTGAGCTGAAGGTGGTTACTATACAGAGCAACAAGTAGAAGTCCACTGAGAAGTCATGTGAATGACTTGCAGATACCATCTTTTCTGCATCCTTTGTAGGAGTAGTCAAACTTTGCCACATGAACTGCATGCAGCTTTTTAGCACTTCCAGTGTCACTTGGCAATCACGTGGATTTTCTCTGGACTGTACAGATTTTTTTTAGTGTGGCTTCCTAGAACTTGGAAGAAAATATCCTAATTGGCAATATATGCCAGTATGTTCTAGGGAACAATTGTGGGAACTGGAAATTGTTATTTCATGAAGAAGTATGTATAAGCTGCTAAGCAGGAAGTAGGCTCATACAGGGTTTTGATCCTTGGCACAGGTAGAAATCAGCCATCACTCACTCATAGGTTCCATCAGCTCCCTGTGTTCATGCTCTGTCAAACATTTCACTGTCTTGCTTAAACAAAGATGAAGGTAGTAAGCACCTTAGCCTAGCAGGCTAGAAGTGCAGGCTGAGCGAGGTGTTGTGAAAGAAATTGGGTGTCTCTGTTCAGGTTAAAGCGTATGGGCTGTGGAAAAGTATGACTCTTGGCTGTATGGAAGCTTTGGTACACAGAAAATATGCTTTATGAGTATGGCTTCTCCTAATACAGAAAGTGGTTTGGGGTTTTTGTTTGTTTTTCCTTAGTGTAGCTACTCCTTAAAATGGGGAAGTTTGCAGGTGTTAGATTTGACAAGTAAACCACAGCTGAGGTTGCTTCCCTGGTAACTTGCACAAGGCCCTGTATTGTAATGCAGAGGGGAGGGAAGTAGTTTCCCACCAAACTTAATCTTTCAGTCCTGCTTTTGTTTGTAGTTCATTCTACTTCTCATTCTGAAGTTAACCTGGCCAAACAACAAGTCTGCCTTGTGCTTGCTCAGGCATGCCTGTTTTCAGTTTTGTTACAAGGGCTGCAGGAGTCATAACATTAGGAGAAGAGCTGTCAAAGTTAAAACTTCTTTGTGATATGCATGCAGAGTCTCTATATGAAAACTTCAGGTTCCCATAAAGCTCAGCTGGAGTGTGTCATCAGTATAGTGGTTGTTTACTTACTTTGTTGCTCTGGATGTTTAACTAAGCACTCTGAATTGCCCTCTGCAGAGATACTGCTGTCTTGTCAGTGGCTGGTCAGGGGGCATAGGCTCCTCTTGCACTCCTGATCTGTGCTAATAGCTGATGCCTGTGGTTAGTTGGGTGAATGTCTCTCCTCTTGGCTCTAGTGAGACACCTCCCATTCAGAAGACTGAAGAGGTTCTGTTTCACCACCCCATGTGTAATGTGTGTTGCTGAACTCTTTCCAGGGCACGTGAAATGGCTGCAGATGACAAACGGTCTCCGACACTGGACTCTACCAGTGATCTACCTCATTCTCCCAGCAGTCCATCTCATCTCACTCACTTCAAACCCCTGACTCCTGACCAGGATGAGCCTCCTTTTAAATCAGCCTACAGTTCTTTTGTAAATCTCTTCCGTTTCAGCAAAGGTAAGTGCTGAGTGGATGTGTGTGCATGGGCTCTGCATGCCCTTTGCTGCTTGTAAAAACACCTCTGAATGTAGGAGCATCATGTCAGTGCTTTTGTGAGGGATGTTGCGTCTTGCTGTTGGGTGATGTTGTAGAACTTTGTTAGGAGAGAAGATAGCTAGCATCTTGCAGCTGGATATCTGTGGCTGCCCATTAAAGTCAAATATAAGCCAGTTAGCAGATAGTATTGTATAGATTCTTAGCTTGACATTAGAATTTCTTTTGCCTGTGTGAATTTTTTCTGGGGCTGAAAGTAGGAGTAACCCTCTGCCGGCCTGTATGAGCAAAACATGTGCTTGTCCTTCCAGTGCAAGTCCTTATTTCAGACATCAACCATCCCTCACCTTCTTGTGCTTCTTGTACCTTCAGGTGGGTGACAGCTGAGGTGCAATAAAGCAGGAAGTCCAAATTTAATTTGCATGGCATAGGTGTTCCCCATGAAGAAGTCTGAAGTGTTGTGAAAGTTTTATATATTAAAAGGTATTACTTGATTTTGGCCCTTGTGCTGCATGTGTCATGAAATATGCTCTCAGTAGGCAAACTCTAAAGGAATTGTATGAGTTCCTTTTTGTTTCAAAGAAATATCCTGCAGAGAGTGGTGAATGAATGCACCTGGTTTTTGTGCAGGATCTGTGTATCCCTTTACTGGAGATAGTAGACTGGTCAGCTGCTTTTGTTTAGTCTGTTCATTATCCAGCTCTGCTGAGCCCACTTCAGCAATGTTTGGGCTGGGGGAAAAGGGCCAAGACAGCTTTCTGTATAAGCAAACGGATCTGTTCAGACTCTTCTTATGCAGAGTGAAAAATAATTACTTGGTATGGTTGCTATTAGTTTGCATAGTAGAGTAGCGCCTGCCATTGCTAATTTATTGAAAGTAGCATAACATGTGGTCAATATTGGCTTCACTTGTGTGTTTCTGACAAATGTAGCAGAAGTCAGCAAAGTCTTATGTTGAGTGAATGGGAAAACAACCTTGAAACAACACATGAAATTGATATGGTACTGGAATGAATGAGAACCTGTCTATACTTGATCTGCTGATGAAAATTCAAGGCTGCCGTAACTTTAATGTGACCTCAGTACTGGCTTGTAAAATAACTGAAAAACTCTTTTAAGGTAGAAACTGATAGTCAAGTGTAGCTATTCTATTTAGCAAGAATGAATCATGTTCATATTCAAGAATAACTTGCCAGGTTTATTTTTTTTGACATTTTTCACATTAGGGAATTTCTGAAATAGCCTGAGCCTTGAAGACAAGTTCTACATGCTGTCCTGTTTCTATGATGTGTATGGTACTTTTAAAACTAAAAATTGATTTGTTTTGTTTAATCATGACCCTAAAGAGCTATTTTGTGACAGTTTTTTTTATCCTTAGCTTTGCGTACACTACTGGCTTTCTTTATCATCTCTGAACAGTTGGTTTTTTGCTTTTTGTCACCTCTAGATGATGGCAGGCTTTCATCCCCGGCAGAGAGAGCAGAGGCAGGACAGAGTGATCCACAAACATTGAGTGGTGGCTGGTCCAGTCCTCAGCATCCCACCAGGGCGCAGTCTCTGAGGTCACCGATTCCTTACAAAAAACAACTGACTGGGGAGCTACAAAGAAGATCATCTGCAACTCTGGGTAATTTCAGCTTTTTGTTCTATAAGGCAATGTTGTACTAGCCAGGATGCTTCAGGGTGAGGTGGAAGGAAGTGAGGAAAGGTTCATTGATTCATAGCAGAATTTAGTATCAGGCTATACTGCTTCTGTTAGTGAGGTTGCGCTTTAACCTCAGAAACACGTTCCCTCCACCCTTCTTGGTGTTCCAGCAAGACAACTTGTTGTTGGGACTCTGCTCTTTGACTTGGAAAACAATCTGGAACAGAAGAGGCTGCCAAAACACATCCAATGTTTTAAAGTCACTTGAACCTTGATCCTGGATATTTCTGCTTTGTCTTGAGGGACTACAGTTCCTTAACATCCCTATGCTAACTCTAACTTTAGTTCTTAGTCTGAATGGATTTGATGTTTGTGTCTTCAAGGGACTTATAAATGCAGGTTTTCGCTTTTAGCTGTTTTGAGGAGAATTGTATAGGAAGTTGTGCTTAAGCTTTTTTTTAATTTCTTTTCATAACGTCCTGTCTAACCTTGAAACTATTGCCAGATACTGTACTGAATCTTCTAGCTGGAATGGGAATTGAATGTGATTTCAAAGATGCAATTGTGTAATAGCTTTATGAAGATCGGGAAGAGCTAGGAAGTAGATTACAGGGGTCCCTCTTGACATTTGGCTGGTTACTGTTGGCTGTTAGTGATAGCCTTGAGAAAACTGCTAAACTGGGTAACAATCTTGTGCAAGACAGTATTTCCAAGAGGGTGGTACCTAGTGCGAACAAATCAGATCTTCAATGTTGTTAACGTGTATGGGATTTTTAGAAGGACATGTAGTTTTGGTAGCCAGGCAAAAGTCTAGTACAGATAACTAGCATTTTTATCTAAGTCGTTTGCATACCTAGTTAAACATGTTCATTATCTTTCTCCTTGTCCTCTAGTACTGTTTGATCTATTTAGCTGTACTTCTTCTAACACACCAGTTAAGGTTTGGGGTTTTCTTGTTTGTTTTGTTTTGCTTCATTTGCTTGGGCTCTTTTCTAAAGAATTTTCTCAAATGTCCCAAGAACAGCCACGTGCTCTTGGTTGATAAGCCAATTTGCTTTACTCTTGGTACCTCTTGTAAATCACTTGAAAATTGCCTGAGGGTTAGAGGTTAGAAACCTTCAGGTGAGGTATGTTGTTTGGTACTCAGAAGACAGAAATAATCTTGTTGTTTGACTTCCACAGGGATTAGGCAGCCAGGGAATAAGATTTAGTTTGAGGTGTGTGGGAGGAACTGTTGCTGTATTATTCCAGCTCCTTTTCGGGACCTCCATTCATATCCCTGGGTTTGGATGCAAGTATGCTTAGAAAAATGGGATGATGAATCAGCCTGTAAAGAAGTAAAGTTAGACCAAGCAGGAATTGCTGGCTTTTTGAAGAGATTTCTGTGATACTGTGTGCTGAGTCGCCTGACTTGCTGTTAAGTGTTTCCCCCCAAACAACCTTCATGCTGTAATAATCATAAGCTCAGTGTAATGCATGTAAAAGTGTCCTAGATTGATGAGAAGGTTTTGGGAGAGTTTTCTAGGCCGTCTCACTTTTTTTGAAGAGGGGGAAAAATACTTGCTCTAAAAAATACTTTTCTCTAAAAATCAAGCATTGGGTTTTTTTTAAGCAAACTTTAGAAAACTATTTCTTTCCTTTTTTTTTACCTTAAGAGGTGCTGAATAATCAAGTCTTTGAGGGTTTCTGAATGCTGAGTAGTGGAGAACTTTCCTTCTGCTATTGCAGCTGATGCTGGCCTGTGCAAATAATCTTAGAAATTATTAGCGTATCTAAATAATGACAAGTAGGAAAATAAGTGATGGGATTTACATAGACTGGTAGACTGGGTCATACATAGACTGGTAGGCTGGGTCACCCCCTGAGTTCAGTGACAGCAAGGTGTCTAATTGCATTGAGTTTTCTTGTAGCCCTGTGTCCACAGGCCTGTAAATGTCTCTCTAGGCTTTGTCTTTACTTAGATACTTAATAATGTGGGCACATGTAGGCAGGAAAATACATAAGCACTTCACAAAGGTCTCTCTAGCCTACTTGATCTTAAATAATGTGTCAAGTTAAGCAAACTGAAAGGAATAAATAAATAAAAGGCTGCTGCTGGTGCCTCTAAACAGTGATGAAATTAAATTGCTCCTGAAGATGCTGACCCTCACCCCTCAGCTGTCCATTCGCTTGTACTGTCTGTGCAGCAGATCTTCTCATTGCTCAGGGACCATGCTGGCTAACAACTGCAAGTGCAGAACAATGTGGAGGGATGGTGGCTTTTCTAGGATGCTGCCTGGCATTAGCTATGTAGGGTTTCAGTTGTGTGCTTCCTTTCAGGACTGCTTGCACAAAAACATTATAATAGCTCCTTACTGGCTTTTGTGAAAACAGGAGGAGCTGTTGGATGCCTGGCTTATGTCAGAGATGCTGAGGGTTGTATGGCTGAAGAGCCAGTGCTTAGACTCTGCAATGGCTTGTGTGGCCTCTCTTGGGTAGTCTGTTGCATTGTTGTGTGGTGGAGTGGGCGCTGCAGAGCTGGTGCCACTGCTGAGTGACTGTGGGCACAGCTGGTTGTATTGGACTGCGTGTGTCTGTGCTGTCAGATGAGGGCTTTCAAGATGCTTGATTGAACCAAAATAGACTGATAATGAGACTATTGTCACTGAGATAATGTCACAGCTTGCAAATCCTGTTTAAGGAGAACTGGAAATGCTGACCCATTGGAGAGGGAGCATGGGTAGTAAAAGCACTTCTAGCTTGTTACGCTGTCATGCAGGATAATGCTGTTAATGCTAGACAATTGTAGCAGACTGGCAGTAATAGGGAATGGCAAAGGAGATTAGTGGGAGTAAGGAATGGCCAATGATCAAATGGGGGGAAGAAGGCTTCAGGAAAGCATGTGGAAGTTACTGGAAATCATTGTGAAATATGAAATTTTATGCCATGTCAGCAAATGATTAGAAAGCAATTCATGTTGCTTTGTATTAGCAAAACTATGGCATCTCTAGCAGGGGTATTTTTTAATTGTTGAAACTGCGTGAATCTCTTTCTGCCTCTCATGTTAGTATATGGTCAGCTCTCCTATAAACTAGAACTCTTAAGTTGCAACAGAGTAGCTCTTGTGGTGTTTTTGCCTTGTCATTCACTGTAAAATGAGTGCTAAAATACTATACAGTCATGAAAGAATCTCTTTAAAAACATATTTCTGTGATTCAGAGTTTTTTTCCCCAAGGTTTTACCAAGAATCAGCAGGCATAAATATATATAGGAAGGATGAGGTTTACTGTTGAAATAACTTTCTTTTTTAGCTATAGGAGTTAAAATTTAACTTAAGAACAATCAATAGGCTAGAAATAAGTCGATTTGGAAGACTTTATGGAGTCTCTTTGGCATTTTCTTGAGGTTTTGTTCAGTGAACATGTAGATGGGAAGGGAATGGATAGAAAAAACCACAATTGCTGCATAAACTGGTTTTCCTGAAAAGTTGTGTTCGACACTAATGTGGGTATGTTATGTTTAAGGGCTGAGATGTAGCAATGACAAGCAAAAGTTTATTTTAGTAGCATATAAATATATATATTAGTGTATATATAATTATGTATAATAATAGCATGAGAAAGTTGGGGCTGTTCAGCCTAGGGAAGAGAAGGTTGCCTGGAGGCCTCAGGAATCTTTCAGTAGCTGAAGGGGGCCTACAGGGAAGCCAGAGAGGAACTCTTTGAGGAACTGTAGTGAGAAGACAAGGAGTCATTGATACAAATTTTAAGAGGGGAAATTTAGGCTAGACGGGCAGAAGAAATTTTTAACTGTGAGGGTGGTGAGACACTGGAACAGGTTGCCATGGGAGGTTGTTGATGCCCCAGCCCTGACACCATTCAAAGCCAGGTTGGACAAGGGTGGGAACATTCTGTTCTTTGGGGAGGTGTCCCTCCCATGGCAGTGGGAGTTAGGACTAGGTGATCTTTAAGGTCTATTCCAATCCCTTAATGTTCTGTGTTTCTGTGGTATACTGAGTTTGCTGCTTCGGAAGCACCAAAAAGGCTTACCACTACTGTGATGTAAGTGTGGTCAACCCTCTTGGGATCAAATCAAAAGCAGATGTGAAAACTCTTCAGAAGTACAGCTGATGGCAGTTGTGATGGTGACCTGGGCAAAGCAAGAAAAACACTGTGTTTGTGGAAGAAAACATGAGTTTTGCAGATTTAATGCTGAAATGAGGAAATGCAGTTGCAACACTGAGAATGTATAGATCTATAAATCATGTGAGCATTAGCTGAGAAAATGGCTGTGGTACTTAAAATAATGCATTTTGGATCAGAAATAAGAGTTAACCTAAGATCGATACATGGGAATTCTTTCTAAAGGATAATGTCTTAGACATAATGTTTCCTTTACAGCAGGAATTTCTTATGTTCTTGCTATACAGTGGGTTTTCCTGAGAAAGGGAGAAATCTCACAATGGAGAAGGAAAAGAACCAACTGAATTTTAATCTGAGTATCAGCTTCTCTGGTATAAATAGGTTGGCCGTGTGCTGCTACTGCTGATGGCATGATTTTTCTTATGTAGATGACATCTTTCTGACTTTGTTTTATGTAACAGAGAAAAGGGCATTTAACTAACAAGAACCAGTTTGGAGTTACCTGTGGCATTTCCTCAGTACCGTGTATGTTTGTATTTTAGGAATCACTTGCCTGACAAAATTTGTAGGTAGTTAGGCAGTAGATCTGATCATTCTTTGAATTGGAAGCAGCATTACTGGAAAGGAGGTACTCTTTTACTCAGAGGCAGTACCAGGAAGTAAATGCAGCATAGATCTTGTGATAGAAGTAAGGAGGAGCCAGAGGTTTCTCTGGTACTATCAATGTCTTCTTAAAATATGAAAGTCCCTTTAATCACCCTGAAATACTCGACTTTGTACTGCCCAAAAGTCTGTTTGATTTCTAAAAAGAAATGAATTCCAAGTGGCTAGCTACAGAAATGGGTTTCTTTTCTTAAAAGGAAAATGTTGTTCATTCTTTGTTGTACATAGCAGCTGTGTGTGGGCTGATTGACTAAAAATACCTACTCAGAACCTGAAGAGGAGGCATGGAATCCCACAGTTTTAGTCACATTACAGGCAGGGTTTTGGTCTGCTGCACATGAAGCAGTAGTGTAGCTGTTACTGCACAGCAACAGTTAACAGGCTTCAGCCAGAGCTGTCAGCATTCCCGCTGACATCAGGGATAGCTCAGGCAGTAAACAGAAAGCAGCCATGTCTGTTCTTCCTGTACTAGGGGCAAGCTAAATAAAATACTAGTCAGATGGAGAGCAACGAAGCTGGTAAGAAACTTTAAACTATTCAGAAAGTTGTTGATCTAGAAAAGTGACTCTGAAAATGTTTAAATGCTTAGGTGAATAGAGAACTATGTTTTCAAATCCTTCTGGAGAGAAGGAGCCTATTTGTAACTTGTACAGCAATGCTTCAAAGTAATCAAGCATTTTATAGGAGAGAAATTGGCTGCATTACCTTTTTATTCGGGAGTCTCTTTGCTATAGTTAATCAAGAATGACTGTACAAGTTCTCAATAACTTGACTTTATTCTTAGAAAAAAACAAGCTAAACAAAAAACCCCCCCAAACCCCTAAAAATGTGAGTTTCTGAATACATTTTATTCTGAATTACTATTTTTAATAGAAACTGAGCAATGGAGTCCTGATGTTTGCTGTAGTAATTTATAAATAAGTTCAGGTTAAAGTATTGATTTATACTCCCTTAGAATGAATGTGCATATTGTAGCAATTGTTTTGTAAATATTAATATCCTAGAGGGCACTTTAAAAATGAGACTTCAGTGTTTTGTAAAAGACTGCTACCAGCTTCATATAGTAGGTTCAAAATAATTTCTTTAAAAGATGTTTTCATTCTCAGAGAACTTAAATGGCTTCTTGTAAACACAGAGGGTGGTATTTAAAATGTCAAAGCAAGCTACCTGGCATCAGAAGCTCCTCTTGGGGGAAAAGAACACAAGGGCAAGAAGTGATACACACTGTAACTTTGTAAAATGTATATATATGTGAATGTTTTTCCCCTATAATGGGGTTTTGTGTTGTGATGTGAATGTTGATATATCATACAAGAAATGCTCTCCCTTCCCTTCCAGACAATCGAAGGAAAGTAGAACCACCTCTTGGAGGTCATGATCCTCGAACAGCAGTTCAGTTAAGAAGCCTCAGCACTGTTCTAAAACGCCTCAAAGAAATCATGGAGGGGAAGAGCCAGGTACTTCTTCAGAAGGTTTTGTACCTTCTGGAAACCATATAGGAAATGAACTCTACTGGGCTTCTCTGAGCTTTGTTTTTAGATACATTATGGGATTTTTTTTTGGATGTTTGAAGGATGAGTGAATAAACTCAGAAAGTGTTGTGTGAATGCAGGGAAAACAATTTCAGTTGATGCTGACTTTTGACTTGCCAAACATCTGTCATATTGTGGGTGAATCAGTGCAGTTACTTGACTTGTGCTTGGACCAGATGCTCTCATTTTAGACTCCATCCCACTTATGTGTTACCCAATCTAGTGAAAAAACCCCTGAATAATTTTCTCCCTGGAAGGCTAACCATGGGCAGGTGAAACACATTGACTGTCACAAATAGTAATGAGAATTCTCAGAATTTAAATCTGTTACTTACTGTGGTACTGACTGGTCAGCAATACTTGCTTGAAAGGCTTGTCCTGTTTAATCAGTTTTGATTGAGATAAACAAGGGTCTGGTGGTTGCTACTGAATTGCTGATTTCACCTTCATCTGCTGAGTTGGACCATACCTTTAAGAAGAGGATCTAGTTAAAAGAATCCACAACTATTTATAAGTGATGGTATAAATAGCTATGCCTGTGGGCAAGACATGAACAGGCAAAAGTACATTTAATTAAACTGGTTGAGGAAAAAAAAGGCTTTTGGCTTGATAGCTTTTATAGGTAGACTTTGAGTAAACTTACTTAGCTTCCAGTGCTATTCTTCTTGTAAGAATAATCTTGCTTTGGTAGAATGGGCAAGATTTTTTTAGACTGAAGCAGAAGCTTTTCATTGTGGTAAGCAGGGCATTGAGTGTACCCCTTGCTAATATTTCAGTTTGTGGCAACTTCTGAAGGCCCTAGAGATTTTCAGGCCTATTTGAAGCTGCTGGAGAGGTGCTGAAACAGACAGGATGCAGCAGTAAATGAATATGACCAGGTCTTCTGGAAATGGTCTATTAGTTGTCAGCATGCTGACTTCTGTGAAAAAGGTAATGCATCACTGCCCTTGACTGCAGCCATGTTTTGCTTCAGTCACTTAAGGCAACAGTTTCTTCCTGCTCTGGACTTGGCCTGTCTCTACAGGAGACCTCTTTACTTTTGTAGAAAGGTTGTGTCAGATTCTGGAAGGTGCTGTTATGATGAGACTCTACTGCTAAGGGGGCCAAACTTCTGTTCGGAGCCCTTCCTTTTGGCAAGAACGGCCTATAAGGAAGGCAGAGAGTTGGGAGGTGTCACCAGCAGTGGTTGAGTTTCTGGTGATGTAGCCACCTGCAAGTGGGACACAGCACTGCTGTTTGGAACAGTCTCTCTCTATGTGATACATCCAGAGACCTGGCTTATCATGCAGAGTTGCAGCAAAAACTGTTAACATGGCATCCCCTGTGGCTTTACACTAATTCAAGCTGGCAAAGCTCTTCACTGTAACTTTGCCTGCTTGGAGCTTAGTGTTCATTAAAAAAATTTCTAGATCCTCTGAAACACTAGACTGTCTTGAGCAGTCTTTAACCTCTTTCTGTGTGGGTTTTCATGGATGAGTACAGCAAGAAAGTGTTGTTAATCATAACTGCTTTGGTGTCATAACTGGTCTAGTAGCTATGTCAAACTTTACTTCGTGAATATCCAAAAATAAATCCCAATTTAAAATAAAACACAATGGGTATTTTTAATTATGTGAAAATGAGAGGATGGATCACCTTTCTTTTGTGTGATTACTCTCTTCTCTGGTTGTTTTGAGAAAATACTTGCAGCCGTTTCTCTTGCTAAGAAAAACCTGGAGTATTTAGTCCCTCTGAAAAGGCTTATTGCCAGAACTGAACTCTCTAGCAAAGAGTGTTTCACAGTCAGGGCTGTCGTGTGACCATTAGCAGTTGTCTCCATCCGTGGTAGTTGCAGCTGGTGTGCTCAGAATCACAATTGAGAGTTTGTCTTGCTGTCTGTCTTCAAAACGAAATGGAAGTTTTAACTCTCTGTTTTCAAGATGATGTTTTTCCTGTGGCTGTACCAATGCTGTAAATTAATATACATTGTTGTCTGCTGCATGTGAATTTCACAGTTTTCTTCTCATAGCAGTTAACCTGGAGTTTTGAAAAAAGATCAGTCTGGGACACAGGCTTTTATACTGAAGTGTTGAAGAATTTGATCCTATAATAAAACTTTCTACATGTACCTATAATCCTTTCAAAACATATCCCAATATTAGCTGTTGAAATGGTCTTCTTGCACTGATAATTTCTGAGAACTTGATTTACTCCTAGATAACAGCTTCAACTAATACACGGTATTGTTTTTTTTTCTTTTCATTTTTAAACTATGCTAATTGAGGACCTCTCATGCTGGGGGCAAATGAGAGGGGGAGAGCAATCACTACTTCATATATTTGTTTTTTTTTTAACTTTTATCTACATCATATGATAGTTTTATTCTGCTTTGCTTCCATCTTGGATCAAGGAGGCAAAGTCCTTGATTTATTCTCTTAGTTCAGAGCTCTCTGCCTTCTGCCTCTCTGTAAAATCACATGAAAAATCCTTTCTGTGCTTTTGTGTGCTTGTATGCAAGAGTGCATATACATGTGCACAGATATGTGAACGTACAGAATTTTCCTTTCCATGAGCACATTCTACGAAGAGTCATGAAACTAAACATGCTTTCTTATTTACAAAAGAAAAACCTTTTATCTGCTGTCTTCTCTTGCAGGACAGTGACTTGAAGCAGTACTGGATGCCTGACAGCCAGTGCAAAGAATGTTATGACTGTAGCGAGAAATTCACCACCTTCCGGAGGAGGCACCACTGTCGACTTTGTGGGCAGATCTTCTGTAGTCGGTGTTGCAATCAGGAAATCCCTGGAAAATTCATGGGCTACACAGGTAGGGTTTATTTACTGAGAAACAGAACATTCTCTGTGTGCTCAGCTCTGTTTGGGCTACTACATTTTAGATCCTGGCATTTGCTAGAAAGTACTGTACAGATCTGTAGTGAGCTTAAAAGTAAGGAAAAAGAATCACAGGATCTAATTCTACCAATTTCTTTATGAACAATGATGGATTATGCCATGCCTACTAATTTTTACTACACTACAAAACAAATATAGCCACTATTTAACAAGGGTATGCACTACAAAAAAGTGTACTCAAGGAAAAGCTGCTCTTAGTAGTTTAAAAATATGAGACACATGTTTTAATTGAGGGTGAGGGGAAAGTCTTTCAAATACTAGTTACCAAATTCTAGACATCAGCTGGTATGTCCTATCTGGCTATTGTTCTGCCATCATTTCAATGTGCACACATGTGTTTTCCCTCCCTCCTCTCTCCTTTTCTCTCTTCTCTCTCCTCTTTCACTGATCTTGTATTATGCATCATTTCCCTTGGAAAAATTCCCTGGGCATGTAATTATCCAGGGTTTTGCCCTTTAAGAGAGGATGAGAATTAGACTTGCAAAGAGGTTTTGAAACAGAAAATCCTTCTGTTTCTACCACTATACACCTCTGATCCTGTAGGAACAGAGTACTATTTGTTCCTATTTACTTACGCCCTCTGGTTCCCTTTTCCATAGGGGATCTCCGAGCCTGCACTTACTGCCGTAAAATAGCCTTAAGCTATGCACACTCCACAGACAGTAACTCCATTGGAGAAGATTTAAATGCCCTGTCAGATTCTGCGAGTTCTGTATCCGTGCTGGATCCCGGCGAGCCGCGCACACCGGTTGGGAGCCGCAAAGCCAGCCGCAACATCTTCCTGGAGGAGGATCTAACCTGGCAAAGGTACAGTGAATGGCTTCGTGCTGGGCTCCAGAATCTCAATTGTTTTCAGTCTGACAACTCCCTAGACAAAACCTGGTGGTTTCCACCTAGGAAACTTAGATTCTATCTCCTGTAAAAAGAATCTAATCCTGTGCTTTCTTGTAATAGTCTTCTCTTCAGGTTGAAATGTGGAAGCATTTCTAGTGGAGTTTTAAGTTATGTGCTGTTCTTCCTTTAACCTACTGAATCAGTGATTCTGTACCAGTGACAGAGCAGGCTTTTAGCTTCAGAGTTTAAAAAGACAGAACCAAAATCACGCCTTCTAACCACCAATGTATTGAGAGGCAAGTTGATGTAACATTGGTGCTTTATCTGTCAGCTTTTGAATTGAGCAAGAGAATGTAAGAAATGCTGTCTGTGTAGGTAAAAGAGAAGTGGTGGAAGTAACTGCCTGTTTCAGATGAAGTGGGATTGAAAGGACACCTCTAAAGGTTTTCTCATCCCCTTTCAAAGTATATTTATTCCTATTGCTCTCAGATGACAGGATCTTTATTTTTGGACCATGAGTAAAAGAACAGTACTTGTCAAGTGCTATGCAAGTTATTTTCAAAGTACTTTGATTTCATTTAATGTTGGGGGGAAGAAGAAATAATCAAGTGTGGTATTTGTGCTCATTTCCCTAAAACAGAAGAGCAGACAGATGTGAAACTAGTGAGGAGGTCGAGTCAGAACCTTTGTTGAACTGAGCGGTAGTGTTAGTGACGTGTGTCCCTCAGCAGATATCTTCTGATAGTACTTAAAAATCCCGTCAAACCATTTTCTGAAGACAGAAAATGCCTTGACTCTTGCTTTGCATGTTGCTTTTCAGAGTATGGTGCTTCTATCTGGAAGCATTTAAATGATCAGCTTTAGGCCTAAATAAAGGAAAGTACTTTCAGTTTAATGTTATGGTCATTTAAAGTGGTAATGTAACAATGCTTGGGGTAAATACTACCAAATTTTGAATTTGGACGTCAGTATGAGTTCTCAGAATCTTCTCTTCAACGGTACAAAATACTGAAGGTATTGTTAGTTTTGTCTTTGGATGTGTTGTTGGTATCTTTGTTACGACAATTCAGCAGCTTGTAGATGTGAACACGTAAAGAAAGTATTTATATCTTTATTTTGGGCAGCTTGTAGCACTCGAAAAATAAGTCCTGTTGTTGAAAGGCTGATAACTATAATGGAGCACATAGTCTTTTTGGGAGACATTGAGTGAACGTGAGCTGCTTTTGTGTGTGAGAGGAAGAGAGATTTAAGATTAGGTCGTTTGTTGTTGCTTTAGCAGGATTAACATTTTCTTCAGTGCTTGTTGCACTTTGCAGTGGGTTACAGTGCTTTTCTGAAATAGTGTGTTTGGTAAATTCTCAGTTGACCTTAAGAAATTTAATCTCAAGATGTTGAATTTAAATGGTGCCACAGTGGGAGCTGGCAACTCCCAACTTCATAATGGAGCAGAGGTTTTGTTCTAATAGTGGCTTCTGTGTGAGAAGTAGTTTGTTTCAGAAGAAAACTTGGGAGTTGTCTCTTTCCAATATCATGTATCAGAGATAAGATGCTGCAAAGCAGTGAGAAAAGCACTTAGGGGGACTGATGCTGCATGTACTCATCAGACATTGCTCTGCTCTTTGAACAGCTGGAACACAGAGTTCCTGCTTTAACTAACTTGAAGGGCCATGTCCTTTAAAAGTGAAGGAGTGGTGTACTCTGGGTAAGTACAGCTGCTCAGGCAAAGCTGCATTGCTTAGAGCTTCTCATGAAGAGCATATATTGTGCCAGAGCACAGCCAGTGTAGCTGTACCAGTTGGCCTGCAGTGGCTTAGATATGATACAGTTTTGCCAACAGGACTTTCTTTTGATGGTGTTCAGACACCTTCTGTCCTTCCTCCTGGGGTGGAAACAGGAGGGCAAAGGTGATTGTGATCAGGTTAAACAATTACAGAAGGTTGTCTGGCTATCTTAGCAAAAGCTGTCTAGCAGTAGCTATGGATAACATTGCTTGGATTGCAAAGATGATATGCCAGGGAGATGGGGGCAATGTGTCTATCTCCAAAGCATGTAATGGCAGCCTGTAAGGAAGGAAGATGTGTAAGAAAGGGAAATAGGGGAAGCAGGTGGGAAAGCAGGATCAATCAAGAAGTGGGAATAATCTGTATTGTTCAAGAGTTGAGTTTGGAAGAAAAAGACTGAGCACTGTCTTCCAGTTACTGTTGGCCTACAGATGGAGAAGGAGTTCCCTGTTCCATCATTAATTTAACAGTCGTGAGTGTGAGTGTGAGGTAACATGACAAATAACTGTACTTAAATTACAGCTGTTCTAATGCGCTGTGTGTCACAAATATCTCAAACATCTCTATCATGCTCCTTTCCATCCAGTTTGATTCACCCAGACTCTTCGACTACCACGTTGTCTGCACGCCTTGGGTCTGTCCAGGACGATGCAGGGAAGTCACCAGCTAGAAACAGGTAAACTAATAATTTCTGAGTATTTTCTCTTCTGGATGCACTCCTAGCACACTCCTTGCTGTAAAGCCTGTGTTTCTGGGCTTCCTTTTTACTTAATGTGCTGTTTCATGTCTAAAATGGGACGACTCACTGCCCATATGTAGTGGTAAGGAAGGAGCATTTGTGCATGCATTCCTCTTAAGAAATGTACTACTTGTGAGGAACCTGTTGTTTACTGCTGAGATGGTCAAACAGAAGTGGTGGTGAAGAGGACAGGAGGGGAAAGAAGTGGCTAAGAAAAGTACAGTTCTGAGGAAGCTGAAGAGAAGGGAGTAACTGGTAATGGCAGACAGAAAGACTCAGGTCATGGAAGAGCAGAGGTGTAGTTTTTGTTTATTTGTTTCTGTGTGTCCCCATCTGCTTCCTTTGCTCTTCCATTAAGGATAATCTTGTTGAAGTTACCAGGCTTCCCCAGCCTAAAATCCCTTCATAGATATTTATGCAAGAGTGCTAGAATGAACTTGAAAGTGTTCATGGGAGCTTTAGTGTAATTTGTGAGTACTTGAGCTTAATCCCACTAAATAGGCTGGTATTAGAACAAGTAGCTCCCACTTCACAGTGCTTTTACTATGGTGCTGGTTACATGCTTCCCTTATGGTTAAATTAAGGAAATGAATGTAAGGCAAGGATGTGAGGAGCAGAGCAAAGATAATCCAGATTTCAAAATTGGAATTGGGATATTCAGAGATTTTTTTGTGCTGGTATTACAGGAATGCAGATTTGTTAGCAAATTTTAAGGATCTGGCAGGACCAGTGAAGACTAGGGAGCTCCAGTAAGAAGGATGCTGGGTGTGCCTTTTGGAGAATGGACTGCTTGGATCCTTTACCTTTTGGGTGATGGGGTTGGTTAGGAGGAAATGTTTGCTGACTGTACAGCTGAGACCCAAAGATCTCACCTGGGGGGAGGAAAATACTGGTGAATAAATGAGTACTAAAAATCAATTCTGGGCGAACATGGCAAGGAGTCCAGAATTAAAAGTTCAATGCTAAATAACTGCTGTCATCTAAAACGTTAAGGATGGTCTCCTGCTTCCTGTTTGAATTTATGTCTGCTTAAAAAGGTCTTTGCTGTTTGCTCAAACGTGCAGTAGTATGATGGTTCTAATCTTGACCTGGCAGGCCCAGGTTGCTTATTCAAGTTAAATTTTAACTCTCTGGCTAATCATGGCCTCACCAAAAGTACTTGTCTCTCTTGATGCATGTAATGATGGAGATGTAATTTATCTCTGTTAAAAATTCGGAACCTTTGGAAAACAAGCTGTTGGCTTTGGGTTAAGCAATATTACCCTTTAGATCTTCTCAAAGCAGCTGTAGCCACTTCTTTGAGAGAAGCTTGACTATTCCTCTTTCTAGATGAGATGAAGCAGAAAAGATGCAGGTTGAGTGCATTTAGATGCAGGTAGCAGAAGTTACATCTTGCTATTTGTTTTTGCCATGGGTGAGAAATGTGTTATTTGTTCTCAGTCTTGCTTTTTATGAGGAGGGTGGAAACCCAGCAGAGCAGTCAAATGTTGCAAGCAGGGTTCCGACTGCTCTTTTGCAGGTCCTTCTAAAGGATAAGCATTTTCATTGCAAAATCTCTCCCTCTGTTTTTAGAAAAGGTATGTACAGGAAAGGCACAGATATAATTGGTGATGATAAAGACACAGATATGAAATCTCACTGTTCTAACTTGCTTACACCCACATAAAACAATCCCTGTTGCTTACAGGTACATGGCACAGTTAAAGTGACTGTTGCAAAACAGCTGGGAAGAGTGCTTAGTTAGGGACTTCCATGTCAGCCTCATCTTGTGCATAAGGGTGCTTTCTGTTAAGCTGCATAACTCTGTCAGTTCTAACTTTAGCTTGAGAGCATCTGAACAGTACAAGACTGGCAGAGTTTTAGCCTGCTTTGAATGCCTGACAATGACACAAAGCTTTTGCTTATCACTCCTAGATATATATGGAAGTAGTGCCAACATAGTGCATATGACTTGAAAGGACTTAACTAAACCCCTTTATCAACCCAGTATTTCCTCCTCAAGAGACAGAGGAGAAAAAAAGCGGTGATTTTGAAGTTATTGTACTTCCTTGCAGTATAAAAGCTGAAATGGGGTGGCATTGCTTTTTCATGCCTGGGCTGAGCCACATCATCCATTGAGAATTTTTTTGAATAATTGTAGTATGTCTGTTAGCCACTTAGCAAGCTCTCTGAAGTTATCAAAGTTTCATTCCAAAGGCTAGAGGCTGGCAGCTATTCTTACGAGAT
Source organism: Origma solitaria (assembly GCA_013397895.1). NCBI lineage: Eukaryota > Metazoa > Chordata > Aves > Passeriformes > Acanthizidae > Origma > Origma solitaria. The sequence continues at coordinate 1,493,158 of VZRL01001273.1, read as the reverse complement.
TGGTGCAAGTCTCTTCAGTCAGTTCAACACTGGCATTTTGAGTTTCCCTGTTGAGATACGCAGCAATGTTTTCCATCCTCACTCCTTAGAGTGGTGTTAGCACTGATAGCTTAGACTGTATGTTGCTGCTGTGTGACAAGAAGTTGCATTCTGGTTATTCAGAGTCTCAAGTCTAGTTGTGCATTAATGAAGCAAAAGGTATCTGGAACTTGTATTTGCATTTGTAACTTCGCAATGATTATTGCAAAATGATGTGTTTGTGCTGGAGTGCATAGCCAAGATTTCCTAACAGCTGGGCTGAGATAAGGGGGATGCTCCTAATACAAGGAAGGTTGCCAGCTGGTGTGACCTCCAGTTTCAGTAAATAGTTTAGCCACTGTGGGGAACAAGTGCTCAAACTTCAGACTCTGCAAGCTTTCAGCTATGTATTTGAGAGCTGAGGACAAGGAATTTTAAATGGGACCAGGAGAGGGGGAAATCTCAGTGCTCTGTTACAGGGATCATGGTGTTGGCGACCCTTGCTGACATTTGTCCTGCCTCTAGACTGCTGGAGCTTCTAATTACCGAGCATCCCATCCCTTCCCTATTCTGTTTAAATACAGGCATATATGAATTGGTGTGCCTAAACTTAGTTCCAACTGCTTCACACAAAGAGCTTTACAGAAGTTTATGCTTACCTTAGCAGTTCCAAAGCAATGCGCTTGCTTCCTAGAGGGAGCTTTTCTTCTACTTTGACATGGGAGGAAGCATTAAGCAGTCTATACTGACAAGAGTAAACAGTATCACAGCCCTAAGCTGGTTTTTTGTGTGCTATAAGATAAAGATAAATCAACGCTTAGCCTTCAGTTGTTCTCTGTTCCACTGCAGGTCAGCCAGCATCACTAACCTGTCGCTGGATCGGTCGGGGTCACCCATGGTGCCTGCCTACGAGACGTCAGTCAGCCCCCAGGCCACACGCACTCATATGAAGGCAGAGACGAGTGAGGATGAGCGCAAAATCCTTCTGGTACCTTTCAGACTTCTCTTTGCCTTGTTCTGTGAAGTTTGCCTTCCTTGTGTCATGCAGCAGGAGTATTTTGCTGCCTTTCTAGGCTCTTCTCTAAGCACTCTTACCTGGACCTCTCCTCCAGGTGGAGCAGGGATGAAGAATATTGATACTGCTTTGGACATAATTGTTTTCCAGAAATAGATCATAGTTTCCTGGGGTGGTTGCATACAAATGTTTACAGTGTTAGTCTTGCTAAGTGTGTTATGCAGTATGGAGTTGGTGTATGGTGGCTCTTTGTGGGTTAAACCAGTCATGGTTGCAGCTGTAATGCATTGACTTGTTCTTGTAGTTCTTCACGTTGAGATTTCGCTTTCCAAGGCCACGTAATTGGGAGCTTTACGCGGCTGCTTTGAAATAGTTACACCATGATGAATAAATTAAAGCTGTTTTAGCTTATTGGGCCAAAACATAACTTGGCCCCTATCTTTGTTTGCAGAATCAGTAAAAAATTTTGTAGAAGGTTGTAATGACGTACTTTTAAAAAGAAAAGTCAATATGCAACAGTGTTCTCTGTAATCCTATTATCCCTTCCCCACAGATGCAATGCTGTTGGCTGTAGTTGCTGTACAAATTTCAGTAAAAAACTGTTTCTTTTCTTTGAGGGAAGAAAAGGGAAGTGTTTCCAAAAATGAGGCAAAGAAGTTGCAGAGATTGGAAAGTCAGTGTTTTTCACACATGAGAAGGTTCAAGATTGCACCCCATTGCCAATTTAAAATCAGGAAGGCTCATTCTGTGTTATCAGGTTCTGCCTGCTGTCGGCAGTACACATACAAGTGTGCCTGAGGGTGCAGAAGCACTAACTCCTGTTTAGTTGCAAAACTCCTTCCTGAGTTGCTCTGTAAATAGATAACCACATGAGGGAGAAACATGTTTAAGGGACGTGTTTTTACCACCCTACTTCATGCACGTGCGTTAATGCAGGAAAAAGGAAATTCAAACCTTTGTGAATGTAACTTGAAGCAAGAGTTCAAGTCCCAGTGCACTTCAGCTTCACATTGTTTAATTTTTTGTTCATTTTCTTTCTTGAGGAAGAAGAGGAGCAGTACTATTTTGTTTGTATAATAGCAGAAGACACAGTGTCAATAATGTAGTATTTTCTATACATTCATACTGTTTGTTTAATGTCCTTACTGTGTGGCATTGAGGAGTTAATTTAAAGCTTAACCTGCTCCATTCAGAACACTAATGAACTTTGTTCATGAAATAACAGTAGGGGAGGTTGTACATACACTGGGATAAGCACATGCTTTAGTGAACTAGAGGTCAAAATCCTTGAGTTGAAAGGATTTGCTTTGTTCTGCCAATTTATTCACTTTACTGTGTTCACCACTTCAGGAGAGCTGAACTGTGGAGACTCCAGTTGCATCAAATTGTATGATCCTGTCATGTTCAGTTACTGATCCATTTGATTCTGTACCTGGTGTGGGAGGGAAGCTGCTGACATTGGTTTTAGCGTAATACCCAGGACAGCCGCTGCTGGAACTGAAAGCAGAAAGCCAGTCCATTAATAAAACCGGAGCAAAACTCTTGGGCCTCAGGGCACCCTTTGGAAAGTGCAATAATGTTGGTCTGACAGTTAACTGGAAAGCCAGAACCAGTTAAAACGTAATTAAAGTTCTGTTACACAAAAATAGAACAAATGAGGCATTTGAGAAAGTGAGCTGCAGCATCTCTTCTCCACACCTTGAGGTGGTATGTTCCTTGCTCAAAATAATCCCAGATCCCAGTTTCCACCTGCAACAACAGCTTGTGCTTTGCTAAGCTGGGGCACATATGGGAAGGCAAAAGGGGCCAGGTGCAGAGACAGCTCAATTTGGATGTAGCACAGCCTACAGAAGACTTGGCACATGTTTGACAGGCTCCAAAATAAGTTCTAGGTATAGGCTGAAGTGTTCCGGGTGGCAAGGGGAAGAGATTCACAGATTCAAAAATGGTTAATTGAGTTGGGAAGAATACACATTTTTTTTTTCTTAGTGGCCAAAGCTGACAACGTCAAAAAAAGGCTTGATAATGGACAATACAAAAATGGATTCTCAATAAGAGGTGGTATCCTAGCAGTGGGCATTGCTGTGTTAAGTGCTTGCTTTATATCTGGTCTTGATGTTGGACTAGTATGCTTCACAATGCCTGGGTTGAGCACAGATAATACCGAAAAACCTTCTTGCCAAGGATGAGTTTTCATTGTCCTCTATGTTTGCTCACACCTCCTGAGTTTAAGAATAGGGTGCAAGAGGGCAGTAGTGAGGACATAAGTATCTTGCAGGCAGTACAGAATGTTGCCACATCAAAACCCCCTATCTCCAAGGGTACCCACTTTGGTTTTTTATTGTTCTGAACTGGATATAAATGGAAGGAAAAAAGGAGCTGATTTCATATCTGTTTGCTATTTCTGTTTTCACCTTTGCATAGGTTGTACAGAATGGTTTAGATTCTGTGCATATTCGTGGAGGGCTTTTATCTAGAAGCTGATCTGAAGGCCTGAGTTGATGCCCTTGGAACCAGTGCTAGGATTAGACTAGTAATTAACTTGTGCATCTCCCTGTCCAGGACTCAGTCCAGCTGAAAGATCTGTGGAAGAAAATCTGCCATCATAACAGTGGAATGGAATTTCAAGACCATCGCTACTGGCTGCGGACACATCCCAACTGCATAGTGGGAAAAGAGCTGGTCAACTGGCTCATGAGAAATGGGCACATAACCACAAGGTAACCCTGATGCTTTAGGACAGCAGGTGTCCTCTGTCTGAGAGGAGGTTGTGAGTTTGAGGTGGTACAGGGTACCTTAGAGTGCAGAGGCTGGCTCCTTTGCAGGGAGATGAGAGAAAACTCAAATCTCGCCTTTACTGCCTGCCAGAGCAGGTAGCATTCTGGCTCCATGTGGCCCAAAGCAACAGGGCACAGGAGGCTACCTGGTTTGGAAACCTGTATGGGAGGTAGCTTGTGGGACAAGTATAATTCAGTTGGAGAACAGTGAGTGTATTACATGATTGTCCAAAAATGTTCACTGGTACTCCAAAGAGCAAGTCTGCCTTGGGGATCAGAGATAGTGTTTGATAGCTGAATTTTTGGTGGAGCTGGCAGACTCTTAACTGTGTAGGTGAATATAAACAATCTGGTATATTTAACTGTGAAAATGGGATAAAACTGAGATGAGTCTTAAATGTAGAGCAACAGTCCTCCCTCAGAGATGATCAGTATACATAACTCAAGTTAACAATATTGGAGGAGCACAAACAACGTGTCTTAATCATATGCTGGACACCTCAGCTGAGTTCAGAGTACTGGCAGTCTAGTACTACTCGCTCTATGCTTGTACTAGTACACTGTGCTGCCTCATCATAGTATTTTGAATAGTGGCTGTGTAAACATGGGAATGGGATACTGACAGGTCAAATAGTGCATAGGAAATTACTCTTTCCTTTTGTAGTGTGCTTGTATCATAAACCACATGTGTTTAGAGCAAGAGTTTAAAAAACCATCTCTATTCTTCTACTTCTAGGGTTCAGGCCATTGCAATAGGACAGGCGCTGGTTGATGGACGTTGGCTAGAATGTGTCAGTCATCATGATCAGCTCTTCAGAGATGAATATGCTCTCTACAGACCATTGCAGGTAAAAGGAGTAGGAAAGCTGAAAGACATGGTTCTTCCTGGTTTTGGCTGCTGATTAGAATATTTTCTAATCCTATTCTCAGCAGCTGTGGTATGTTTTCTAAATCAGATCTACTGTACAGAAAATAGGGGTCCAGGCCTTTTTCCTTAGTGGTTGAAGTGTCATTTGCCCAGAAAACTTTGGAACTGTCTTCTGTGGGGAATGAGTTGTTACCCCTAAAGTGAAGGAAAGGGTCTTCAGAGGCCAGTGCCTCATGGTGGACATCTTCCACAGAGGCCTCAGGATGGCACAGTCTGTGCTTGTGGCAGCTGTGTTGTCATGTGCAGAATTTAGAATCTGTGTGGACTTAGTGATGATGGAGACACAATGGTGATCTTCTGTTTCAAAATTCCTTTTAGAAAAATTCCAGATGGGTATTTTAGATATATTGTGTTGGTAACCTTCTTCTGATCTCCAGTGATGGCAATAATAAGGAATTCAGTACCTTAGCCACGTGATGCAAGTTTGGGATGAGGTCTTTGTCATGCCTCCCAAACAGGACTAGTTACCCGAGGGGAGGCAGGGAAGTAGTAACCAGAGAATCTGTCCTACCATACTTCATTGAAATCAAACTTGCTGAGGGGTAAGAGCATTCACTGTCCTGAGGGATTGTATTGTTTTTTTTTAACTTGAGCAAGATCTCTCTGTAGCATCTCTTAACTGAAAGCATTCAGTTGAGAGTCTTTCATGTTCTGCAGATTCTTACAATGAAGAATGGTTCAGCTGTCCCATGGGCTTCAGCCAGAGAGCTTGCAGCTGTTAGCATTTGTTTTCCTCATTGATTTTTCAGCTCTTGGGCACAGTCATATGGCCTCCACTGTGATGCCCTGGGGTTCATCTGGTATCTCAGCTAGTCAGCTCTCCCAGTTTCCTGGTAAAAGCTTGCCCTTAACTGGCAAGTGCTTATGCATCCGTGTTTGTAACTATTTGTAAGGTGCTTATGTTATTATATGTTTAAAGCCAATTCTTGTTTTCATCAGCTGAAAGCACTGTCTGATCTCAATTCCTCTGGACAAGAGTCAGGAGTAATGGTGTTGTCGACTCAGTTGCTTGCTTCACTCACTGTATCCAAAAGCATGATAGTGATAACTTCCTTTTGAGGTGCCTGGAGGCATCAGGATGGCTGGTGGAAATTAGATATTTACCAGGTTCTCTGGCACTCCAGCCAGTCTTTGCTTCGACGCAGTAGGCCCAGCTAGAACCCATCTTGGATTGAAACTCTAGGGCTATGTTCGTCAGTCAAAGAATTTCTCCAGTAACTTAGAATTTGGCTCCAAAAGCTGTGTGTATTGGTTTCTGGGCAAAGGATACAGCTGTCACCCACCTTGGCTGGAGATAGCAAGCTTTCAAAGCTGCTTAACTGGATGTGGTGACAGAAAATGTGCCATCTAATAAACTTGTCATTTAGTGCCACCTAGTCACAACCTGTTTAGAAGCAGAGTGTAGGCAGAGACTAAGCATCTGGGAATTGTAAAGAAATACTTGTTTCTTGTCCTGAAGAATTCCTACTTCGTACCAAAGCGGGTGACTATAGGTCTGACTTAGCTCAGCCCACTGAGAGTATCCTCTGATTTTTAAAATGCCTGACCTGCAATTGTTGTAGGCTGTTTAATATTTCAGCAGAGCTGCATGTAACAACTTTTTTCCCTTCCTTGTCTTCTAGAGCACAGAGTTCTCAGAAACCCCATCTCCAGACAGTGACTCTGTGAACTCTGTAGAGGGCCACTCCGAGCCATCCTGGTTCAAAGACATCAAGTTTGATGACAGTGACACAGAGCAGATTGCTGATGAAGGGGAAGACAACTTAGCCAGTAAGTTTCATCTGAGTCTTGTTCTCACTCTGCCTTCTCCCCTGTTGTCCCCAGTCCTTAGGGCTTAGTAGTTTAACCGTGTCTTGCTTTATGTGTGTGTGTTTCTGTGTGTGCGCATGGGGCTGTAAAGATCTAAGAAAGCTATAGCCTGTCTAGTCTTCTGGTTTCTCACAATGGATACAGTATTTTGAATATAGTGGAACTGGTAAAGCTTCGTACTTCTAATGAAGGAGAAGCATGTAAATTGCTGCCTTCTGTTTCTCAGGCAGACTTCTGCTTCATTTGGGCCCTATACTAGTGCACTAAAGAATGTCCAGTATGTCAGCATGCCCACATGAAGATAAGATTAGAACTATGAAAATACTGTATTCCTGTATTATTGCACACTGGTCTTTATGTATTAAAGACAATTTTTCTCCTTTCTGGTATCCCCATAATACCCATTTGAACCCTTCTCCTCCCTGTATCTTCCCCCTCACCCAACACTAAAAGACTCCGCCAGCCCTAGCAAGCGCACTTCAGTCAGCAGCTTCCAGTCCACAATGGACAGTGATTCGGCCGCCTCCATCAGCCTGAACGTGGAGCTGGACAACGTGAACTTCCATATCAAGAAGCACTCCAAGTACCCACATGTGCCCCCTCACCCTGCCGACCAAAAAGGTATGAGGTAGTCACCAGCTGGAGTTGCACATGATGGAGAGCTGGCCCTAATATTACTGACCTATTTGGACACTACTTACGTAGCTGTCTTACAGAGGGGTAACTCTGATACTTAACTGGCACTTGCTTGCAGTTTTGATGTGCTCACCTCTGAGGAGGCTCAATAGACCTGCTGAAATGCCTTCTCTGCAGAGTGTGTAACTTCCTCTGTGACTTTCTCTTTGCCGTTGAAGCAAAGTCTCTCACCCACGCGTAACAGGCAGATCCATATACATGTTTTGGCTAACTGAGGTGGAAAAATAATCCACTCATAAACCAGTTTGATAAATGACTCTACATTTTGAGATGAAACTGAAAAAAACAAGCAAGAAGTAAAACCCCAAAGGACAAAAGAACAAGATTAACTTGGAAGAGTTCCGTGCTGACCTAAAATTGTACCTTAGTAAGTGTACATTTTACAGAAGAATGATACAGATAAACAATAAGGCCTAACTTAATCCATATACATAAAGCTTGTTCAAAAGAGATCATCCACTTAAGTGAAGTAGGAAGAAATAAAATACATGGTGTTGAAGACTGCTTTTGAAAGGTGTTTCCCCTAAAGAAGGACTCAATTGAAAGAGTCTATAAGCAACAGCCTTATGGAAGAAGTAATGTGCCTACCTGTTGACAGCTGCATTCTGTAAATGGCCCAAGGGCTATCTGAAATTTGGGCTTGCCACTGGCTTGGATCTAGTAGAGTTCAGTTGCTTTACATGTTGGGTAGCAGTTGATGTCTTTGCTCTGCTTCCTTCATAAGATTACATCAGCTTTGTAGACTTGTATCTTTGGCTGGTTCTAAGTAGTTTCTTACTTATGGTTTCACTCCATATCTTTATTATTTCCAGCTTTAAAAGATGATCCAGTGTTAAATAATTCATACTCCATCTAATTAATTTATTCTTCCATAAAGTCTAACAGATCTCTTGTGTTGCTATGAATCAGAATGGAACAGTTGCCTTAAACTTGCATACAGATTGCATATTCCGAAACTGAAATGGTCACTGAAGACAGTGAGGGAGGAGACGTGGTCACAGCTGACTTTCCAAATGTTAGACATGCGGGACAGGGGGAGGCAAATTAGAGGGGACGTTTTTTGATGCCTACTGTAATCACCTTTTGTTATTTGCTAAAAATATGCTTAGAAGGAAGGAAGTCTAACTGCTTATTTCCCCCCCCAAAAGAGAGAAGCAAAACAGTTTCAGAAGTTTGAGTTGATGTCAGATGATTCAACAGTGGGAATGGGTTTTCAGCACTACTCACACCAGCTCACTGTTGGTTTCTTTCAACTTGTTTCCAGCTGATGCCCTAATCAAATGAAAAAATAATGCTATCTACAGGGAAGGAAAGCTGTGGAGAGGAAGATACACCAGTGAGTTCCTTTTAGAAAGGAGGGGTGCTGAATTAAGTGAGCTTGAAGCAGGCCCAGGTGTGCTGCAGTATGAATTTACAGCTGTAGCAGGTTTATCTTTATCAGTGTGTGATGGCAGTAAAGCGGGCAGTAGTCAGTTTGGCTCTGGCAAGTGTCAAAGGACTTGTAGAGTGTCCTGGTTTCAGACATATCTCAGTCTTTATCTCCGTATACAAGGAGTGTTGCAAAATGAAGGGGAAAGGTAAGAGAGCCTATGTCTCTTGGAAACTGTTGACCAAATCAAGGCTGCTCAGAGCCATAACTGAAGCTCTTGTGAGAAAATTTTTAATGATGGAGAGCTCAGAGAAGATCAGCAGAAAAAGCAAGTGGTGAGGGGATTGAGAGGAGAAAGACTTCTGCCTTTGAATTATGTATGTTGGTAGTACTTTGCTTTTGGTGAATCTCTGCTGGTGTTTGTTCCTGAAACGTGGTCTATTAACCAGGTTATTCTGTAGGAGTGTAATTGTTAGTAGAAAACCCGTAATAATGTCTTCGAAGAGAGTGGATTTCCCTTGAGGGGATAGTATCAGTAATAGGCCCAGAACTGGGATAGTGTGGAGTTGTGCCATGAAAGTGCACCTTGGTTAGGTTGGTATCTCGCAGTTTTTTCAAAAATCTGTATCTGTAAATACAGAGGACTTAGTACCTTTTTTTTTTCTGTTTGTTTTAGTAATTCCTGGCATGAGAATCTCTAGAGAAAAGACCTAACCAGGGAGCAACAAGTTAAAATGAATGAAAATATCTTGAATAGCAAGAAATACTTCTTGACAATAGGCAGACTGAAACTTTGTGGGTACTGGGGAGGGACAAAATGCTACACTGAATGCTGCTGTGTCTAGGGTAGTGAAATACATGACTTCTAAAACTTTGTTATGGAAATATTAAAGTCAGAGACTTTATATGATAAAGTTAATATTTAGATTTTCACCTTGTTTTTCTGATTAGCTTGGCTATATTCAACAAAAAATGCCGTCTAAGGTGTTCGGATATCACAATGATTAGATAGCCAGAACTGGATAGTTAATCATCTGTGTAAAATGGGTCGTTATTTTAAGATCAGAGTTCTGTAGTTAATCAGTGACATGCGGTGTTTGCTGCTGTCAGCATCAGTAACTTCCTTATGACTGTTAAGGACACACGAATTTGGCTTGATTGTGTTGGAGTTGTCTCTTGTCCTTAGACTGGGAAACAGTGACTTGACTTTCTTTTAAATAATGAAGTGAAACTAAAGATTCCACCTTCCTTCTGAAACTTGTAATTCGGTTTCCTCAGAGGTGTGTAAATTCCAGCCATTGCAGGGAGGACTGACAATAGAAAACATCAAGCACTAGAAGTGCAGGTCAGCTTTGATCTAAACAGTTAGTGGGTTTCTCGAATGATTAAAGGATGTGCAATTTCCCGCAGTCACAGCGGTCAGCTGCTTTAAAGCAAGGGCGGGTGATGTATCTACCAACCGTGTTTTAGAACAGAGTGGTTTGTGTATAGTCTAATGGCAGAACTTCTTGTGGTGTTACAGGCTGACTAATGTCCGCTGTGTTTCTGTGAAATTTGGGTTACTCCAAGTTAGCTGAGAATAGTGACTCATTTATAGTATCATCTGCCTAAAGACATAGTACATATCAGAAGGGGAAACAAAGTAAGATTATTTTCCCCATTTAAACTGGGGGAAGAGATTACGTGACAAATTTTATATATGGGGTTTAGTTGCTGTTTTTGAAGAGATACCATTAACAATATGGGAAACTTTATTTTATAAATGTCTTCCCAGCCAGATATCCTTGATCATGATAGCAGGTATTTTGGGTAGTTTTTGATGTCTGCATCTAGTTAGGAGGGGGAAAGAGAAGATAATTTGAATAACCATACACAGTTCCTTTTCAGTATTGTTTGCCAAGGTTTAGTGTGCTGTTGCCAGAAGCCCTTTTGGTTCTTCTTTTGAGAAGGTGCCTGAGTTTTCAGGCTATAAAATAAACTACAGGGACATTCCCCATCCCCCTTCCTCATTTTGTGGAGCATGATGCATGTAGGGATGATGTGAGGTAAGAAATGTGCATGGTAGCCACTCTAAACCATCTCAGTGTTAGCTGTCTGGGCTAAGAAGAGGTATAGTATTTAGCTTGTCAGGAATTTCCCTTAGGAACCAATCAGAAGTGAAGTTATAGGAGCTGAAGTTGTATTGAAAAGAATAATAGAGGGCTTTGGGTTGGAAGGGACCTTAAAGATCATCTAGTAATCTAGAACCTAGATCATCAGAAATCTAGGAGTGGCTTGGAGCTGTTACCTCTGTCTTTGTCCAGAGCATAACTGAAGTTGGGTTGCAGCTGGGGATATCTTCTGCTTTGGCTGTGCCAGTCCTAATGTATGGCATATGGCAGACTTCATTTGAGTGTGTTTACAATAAGAGCTGCTGCCCTGAGACTGTTGCAAGATGGAGAGGGATGGAGGTGCAAGTATACTTGCTTTTGTGTAGGTAGAACATGACAGGACTTTCTTGAGGTAGTCAGTGGGTGAATCAATGCTGCCAGCTTTTATCAAGCAGTAGTTTATTGTAATGCTAAACTCTTAAACCAAACAAGAGATGAAAGGAATGACAAATAACCAGGAAGCTACAAAGGAGTCTTGTAACTTTTCTTTGGTACACTTGTCCTCTATTGAGTATCTGTTTGCAAACAAGCTCAGATATTTAAAATGGTGGCATGAAAGGGGTCTCTTGAGTGCTGCTGTTCAGAGCTTTGTGATTGTTTATGTCCTGTCAGCTTTATGTTGCTTCCTGTTGGTGTCTGAAAGCAGCCTGGCTTTGCATTCTGTTTGTGAACATTTGGATCTGAACCATGGTCAGGAAATATGATAAAGGATTGGCTTTGAACTTCAGGTAGTTGTGCTGTAGAAGCAGTTGGGCTACTGCTCTTGCTTTCTCATTGTAGAATCACTTCTTGTGTAAGTAAGGAGTCAACTAAAGGTACAACAAACTAATGACCCCTGGAGAAAACAAGCTTTTTGTACCCAGTCAGCATGAAAAATCAAGATCTAGCAAGCGAGACGAGGGTAGTAGGTGGAGCTTCACCCTGTTTCACAGATATCACAGAATGTTCTGAGTTGGAAGGTACTCATCAAATCCAGCTCTTTAAGTGAATGGCCATACAAGGATTGAACCCTCAATCTTGGCATTATTAGCACCCGGCTCTAAATATATTTCCCATATGTAAAATGATCTCTCTCTTGCTTTGTTTCCGAGAGTCCATCTCTGTCAGCATGGATTCCTCAAACCGTTTTGAACTGTTCTAGAATTTAGACTTTTAGTTCTTTAAAGGCAAGCTGTCTTCTTTTTGTTGCACTGTATAAGATAAATCCTATGATTGGACTCTCCCTCAGTCTGAGATGGTTCAAAGGAGTGGGAGACCAAAATGGTTTCTGAAGCTGTATTTTTAGACCCGAGTGAGGCCATTCCCGTGGTCTCTGATCACATCTTAACACATTTGTATTCAGGTCTAGAAAAGGGTGGCTGTGTCAAGTGAAAAAGTAGTTCAGTCTACTTAGTTCAGTCTTTGCTCATGTCTACTTTGTTTGTTTTGTTTCTTCACATTAATAAGCACTATTTTCATGTTGTCATAGAATTTTTTGATAGAACAAGAATGAGAGGATATTCTTGTCTTAACCACTCATCAAGCTGTTGCTAAATTGGTGACTAATCACTTAGATGAGTAATGCTGCTTCTTCTGGGGTGGGCGTGTACATTGTAATTATATGGGCACACCAGTGTAACCTGTCTTTTTTTTTTTGTCTCCACCTATATCCCTCCTCTCTCTTCTTTCAGAGTACTTGAATCCTGAAAACGGAGGGCAGCAGATGTTCTCTATAAGTGACGCTTTTATCAAAGGTAAGGAAAAGCTTCAAATGCTGCTGTTGTGTGGTTTTTAATATAATGATGGAAACTCCTTAATAGTCCTTTAACAGAGCATTGACCCTTTCAAAATATTTACTTGGCAGTAAATCTGAAGTTATTTGCAGCAAAACTATGTATAAAGTATACTTTGACTTTTTTGAATGCACTTTAAAGCTTAAATTTCTTTCACTTCTCAGATTTCTTCATTCAAAAAACCTCAAATAAAAGCTTTTCCTTTTTATAAAAAGTCTAAGTGGCAAGTCTTCACAATTTCTCCACTAACAAATTTATGTAACTGATTTTTGACTTGCTGTGCAAGCAAATGAAGATGTGATACGATTAATTGCACTGCTTCTACAGAGTAACTTCATGTCGTAAATCATTCTGAGTTTCCTGTCATCACCACTATCATCACTACTACTTCTGAAATGAAAGGCCATTACATGCACTTAGGAGTTTTTAAACCCACATGCTTTCCAATATCATGGTCAGATGCACTTGTGGGCTTTTTTCCCCTCCCAGTTAGCACTATTGATTTTGGTGAGCTTGTAAGAGGAGGAAGTAGGAGGAAAATAAGGGGGAAACCTCAAAGTCTGCATAGCCTGAAAAATAAAGTGTTGGATTATGCTGTTTAGTTTTTAACTGAGCTTTTGTAGAAGAAAGGGGGAAATCAATGTCACTTCTGTTAATCTTCTAGACAGCTAATTTTGTGTGTGGAGCATCTGGAAGACGTTAATTGTTGTTTTTAAGAGTCTTTTTTTTATTTTCAATAGTCCTCCTTGGACTACTATTGTCGAAAGATTTTCTTAAAACTGAGGAGTTTTAAGCTTGAACTCTGAAGGCTTACATACTTGCTTGATGAAAATGTATACACTACTAGTATAGATGACTTACAGTGTAGTCAGCCATTATGTCAATGTGGAAGTTTATAACTTGCCTCTATAATATCATAATAACCATGCAGGAAATAACCTAGTAACTCTTTCAAAGCATGGAACACTGTGCTGAAATAACCTTTAATTTTGGTACTGCAAAACAGAGAACAGTTCTAAGGAGTCATTACATGATATAGTGATTGAAAGTATCAGTCCCCCTCAAACTGAGGACCATGACATCTGCCTTAAACTCAGTATTTCGGGAGGCTTAGACTTATATCTTAGTAAACTCTTTCCTTTTCAAAGTAGCCTTTCAGAAAGACACAAGCATTCAGCTGTGACCTTATATTAACAAGATTTGTTTGTCTCTTGCAGAGTCATTATTCAACAGGAGGGTGGAGGAGAAGTCCAAAGAACTCTTATTCACGCCCCTAGGCTGGCACCACAGCAATCTGGATCTGCTGAGAGAAGAGAATGGGGAGAAACAAGCCATGGAAAGGCTGCTGTAAGAAACATGTAGAAAAAAGAATTTGCATATCTTGACTAACAATTTCTGAAGCCCCTCTATTCCACCAACTTTCAGTGGGACTTGACTACAAGGAACTAACTTGCATTAACAATGTAGCATTTTTACAGTATATTTTAGTTGGTTTTTTTATCCCGTGATGTTTATATATAGAGTACAGGACCAGAGTTGACTGTAGAACGTTCTAGGCAACAGTTCCTTCAAAGAACTTCCTGTGTTGTAAATGTTAAGAAATTTACTTCTGAAATGTCACTTCAGTTAATCACTGCACTGTTTTGTTGGTTTTTTTAAATGAGAAATCTATTTTGCCTTTTTTACAGGTCTGCTAATCACAACCACATGATGTCACTGCTTCAGCAGCTACTATACAATGAGTCCTTGTCACTGTCCTGGAGGGATATTATTGTACCCGTGGTCTGCCAGGTAGTTCAAACAGTACGGCCCGATGTCAAGAAGAGAGATGATGACATGGATATCCGCCAGTTTGTCCACATCAAAAAGGTAAGTTTCAAGCACTGGGTGTAGGGAAACAAAAGAATGCACCTGTTGGCAGCACCTCTTGTTTGGAGAGATTAGTCCCCTTCCCACTGCCCCTGGCATATTCAGTAGTGTAATTTGCTGACTTGGCCTTTGGATAAGGTGGGATTCTAGAAAAAGTTGCACAGAAGGAACTTGGCATGCTGTGAAAGGTGCTTTAATGCCCTGGGGCTGACCTCTTCTTTCAGGCTGTAGGCTGCAGAAGGTAGCAAAGAGTAACACCTCTGTAATGACTTGCTTCATTTTTTGGTTTCTGCTTGTTTTGGGCTTGAGTTGGAGATGTACCAAATGCCGGATAAGTAGTTTGCAGGACACAGTGCAGCCATCTGTTGCCCTGTAACTATCCATTATGGACGATTCAACTCCTCCCATGCCAAGTACAGTGACTTTCTATAAGAGGAAAACTTAATTGTTATGGAATGGTGTATCCAGTTCTGCCAGATGGCCCAGTGTTGACATTGTTCAACTGTAAGTCTGGAGTTCTGGCATGCAAACTTTCTTCTGGTAGTCTGATGTGAAAATAACATCCAGGGAGCTAGTGTGACTGAGGTTTGAAGATTTGGGCTTAAATTTTCTTTGGCCAAATTCACCTCAGCAGTACTCTTGTTTGAAAGCTGTGTAAGATTTGAGGAGAACCTTATTTTTCTGGTGGTAGTTCTGTGGCATGTCTTCAGGCACCATCACTTGTTCCTGCTTCTCCTGAAACTCTGTTTCAAAGAGCAGTTGTTCAGAGGTGAAAGCTCTCTTAGCTGTCTGCTGTTTTCACATGCTGGTAATATGAATGTCCTCTGAAACGTGTTATTCAGAAACCTGTTTCATATTGTTTATTACTCCTGGCATTGCTTGTGACTGCAGGCATACCAGTCAACTGTTTGACGTGGTCAGTTGGTAGGTAGAGGGTTTTTATGTTTTCTCTCTTTATTTACTTTCTTTTCCCTCCCTTTCCTTACAATTTGTTTGTTGTTAATAGAAGTGCCATGTGCAAAGCTGTATGCTCCTCATGGCCTGTCAAAGTTAGGTTCCTGTGTCATGCTCTGGAGTATACTGATTTAACAAATAAGCGTCTCTTGGGAGGAGAGTAGAAATCCTAGAACTCAGTACTTGTTTTCACATTGTTCTTAGTTTGTCAGGCTTTAAAGGGAAAGACTTATATGTCCAGCATGACTGTATCTGATCTTTCATCTGATAATTGAGGGTGTAGCTGAAGCTTGCACATCACCTACTAAAGGTATTCTATGTATTAGCTTTACTGCACTAGAAGGTGTGGGAGTGTATGAAAGTTCTAAAAATGTTCTTTGCTTTGTTAGATCCCTGGTGGAAAGAAATTTGACTCTATGGTGGTGAATGGATTTGTTTGCACTAAGAATGTTGCACACAAAAAGGTAATGCAGCTTGATTAATCTTACTGTAATGCATGCTGTAGTGACAAGGATACTCTGACTTGCTTTTTGTGTCAGGAAACTTCTGTCACCATTTAGGACGTTCGAGAGCTTTCTCTGCTTTGAGCCCCCAGACAAGAATGGCTTTTTAGCATTTCTTTTCCAAGCTGTTTTGTTTTCTAGCCCAGAGATTTTGGGGAAGAAACTCTCCTTATGTGTGTATAGAAAAACATCCTTCCACCCCTACCACCATATGAGGCATCTAATAATTACTCCAGCTTTTAGCCAGAAAAGGCATTTGTGCTTCTGACTTAGAATGGTATAGTAAAATGAGTCTTTAAGGCAGTTGGGCAAGGTAGAAGTGAACTGCATGAATTAAGTGTATCAAGACTTTGGAGCTCTTAGCAGTGTCTGCAAATCCGCTCTAGCATTGCCTGCTTATGCACAGTACCTGTGAAATTCCAACAGCTGAGTGTAACAACCTCAGAAGGAAGAATGTGTAGTTGGATCTGCAGGGGGGAATAGCTGAGATGCTTTAAAGGGAGGTGGGGACAGCAGGGACCAATCACGGGAAGTCTGTCACTTCTTCTTGTGTACTTCTTCTCCAGGTATTTTTATTTTAACCACTTTTGTGTCTTTCTTAGATGAACTCTTGCTTAAAAAATCCCAAAATTCTTCTGCTAAAATGCTCAATTGAATACCTCTATCGAGAAGAAACAAAATTTACGTGCATAGAGCCTATAGTACTTCAGGTGAGAGTATGCTTTTGTTTTTGGTTAAAAAAGAAACCAACAAAATCATAATCAGTGCATCATTTTTCAGTGTGTAAGGTGGAGTTGAGTGAGTAACATTGCATAGAAAAGAGAAAACTTACCTCTTCTGGTAAGCCAGCTAAGAGAGCTGCTGCAGTACAAACTTGTAGCCTTGCGCTGAGGGTTTTTGTCCTCAAATTACATGTCCTTAAAACTTGTGTGTGAGCTTTTGTTCCTTGCAATGCAGCATTTTAGAAAACTTGTTTTGTTTTTATTGAGACCTTCTGAGCTGTGCATTCCTTATGCAGTGTTAGAGCTAGATAAGGTTTAGGTGTGTGAAGGGATATTTGAAAAGTTAGTGTAGGTGACAGTTAGGTCACACCCTTGTTATTTTTTGTCAGGCTTGAAGAAATGGAACAACCACCAACCTCATGGAGTG
The DNA here is from genome assembly GCA_013397895.1 of Origma solitaria. Lineage (NCBI taxonomy): Eukaryota > Metazoa > Chordata > Aves > Passeriformes > Acanthizidae > Origma > Origma solitaria. The sequence goes on along the minus strand of VZRL01001273.1, from coordinate 1,476,149 downwards.
ATGAACTAGAAAATGTCACTTTGGAGCAGGTGCCCTGCCTCTATGAGCAGGTGTGACAACAGTGAAATACATAGACCTTTTCTTTAACACACTGTAGTCTTGTCTGAGAATCAGTCTTCAGGTGTTAGGATACCCATAACAAGGGTATTTGGTGCCCTGCTGAGCTTGGGCCATAATGTTTGTTCCTGTGTTTGACTGCTTTCCATAGCACGCATTTAAGACTAGTTCTTTTTAGTGGTTAACGGACAGGATTACAGATATGAAAGCTTCAGCAATAAAACTTACCTGCCTAATGAATTGGTTTTCTAGCAATGGCTTAAACTCAGACCTGTCCATTTGTCTGAATGAGGTAGAAGTATCTGCAGCGCTTTGTAAATATTGTTCTCTGTGATTGTTTCAGTGTCTGCTTCAGAACATAATCATAACTGTGTATCTGCATTAAAATCCTGTAGGACAGAAAATACTACAGTAGTCCTAGTTCAATTAAAAAGGTTTGCTTCCAGCAAGAACTATATCTTTGGTACCCTAACATGAATGTTTGTTTCCTGAGGAGCTGGCAAACTACTTTTGTGGTACCTTTATAGTGCACAGAACTTTTAAAACCTGACTGATGTGAGCTGCAATAACACAATTGAGAATATCTGGCTTGGGAAGCTGTATCTGTCCTTTAGCAGTGTAGACATTTAGTTCTGATGTGTTGCAGCCTGATTTCTCTTTCTGTGCATGGTAATACAAATGTGCATGGGGCTAGTGAGATGAAGATGGCCCTGGATAGAAGAGCAGTTTTGTAGTGCATAGCATTTGGGATGGGATTCCGGGAGCACTGTCCTCAAATACAGATTTAGGGGCTGGGGATGTGTGTACAGACTTATAGAGGCATAGGCCACTGTCATACTCTTCCTGAACATGAGTATGTTTGACTGCCAGCACTCGTTAGCATATATCTGAAAGTGGAGAACATAATACTGCAAACAGCTTTGGTTTATGATGCTCTGATTCTAGCACCTTTTGAACATAAAGCTTTTTTACATGTGGGATTGTAAAGCGCATCCTGATATATGTATGTTTGGATTCTGCTGCAAGTCTGTTATTTCACACTGTCATTGGCTTGTATTCTCCCATGAAATGAACGCTTATAAAAATTTACTGATAAAACTGGGTGTTGTGCTGTGGGGGTGGGAAAATGTTCACAATGGACTATGGATAGTGTTTTCTGGATAGCTGTTTTCCCTGTTTTATAGGAAAGGACAGTATGTAAATGAAGTGACAAGTAATATTAAGCATTAAAGTAGGTTTATTTTCGAGATAGATTTGCAGGAGTTCACTGCCATACTTTGTTCCTGTCTGCAGGAAAGGGAGTTCTTGAAGAACTATGTACAGCGGATAGTTGACGTCCAGCCTAATTTGGTCCTTGTTGAGAAGACTGTGTCCAGAATTGCCCAGGACATGCTCTTAGAGCATGGTATCACTCTGGTCATCAATGTCAAGCCGGTGAGCATTTATGGTCACAGTTAGACTTGGCCTTATGGTGGGTCTCTAATATCTCCTTGTAGCAAACTCCCTGGAGAAAGCCTAGAGTTGTCTTACTTCTTTAACCTAATGCGGGCTCTTTTCTAGCAGTACTTTTCTTCCTAGAAGGTAAGATGGGCAAATCTGGAGAGTAAATTTTTCCTCAGCTCTTTGCAGCTACTGTGTTGTGTTCTTGTTTGATGGTTCTTGTACCCTGGTTTAGTTCTAGTTGACTTTGACACCAATTTGTAGCAAATTTTGTGTGGCTCCTCAGTGTTTGCCAGAGAGCCTCCATCCCTGTGAGGCAAGGTGCAGACAGCCATACAGAGAGTAGCTGTGGGAGTTGGCTGAGCTCCTGGCACAGGACTGCACTGCACCTCCTGGAAATATCTGGATGTAGTCAAGTGAAAAGTTCTAGGCAGGGTACAGTCTCACCAGAAACATTTACCCAACTGTGTTTCTGAGATTCTTGTATATTATGGATGTGTGTTTGTGGGACTGGGTTTAACTGAGAGTTTGCATCTCAGTGAGAGGTTTCCAAGATCACACTGGTGTTTTTTGATTTGTTAAGAGCGAGATGAGGATGCCAGTGTCCTCTTTGCATTGTAGATTCTTATTGTTCTTTCCATTTTTACAGCAAGTGTTAGACCGGGTAAGTCGAATGACCCAGGGAGACTTAGTGATGTCAATGGATCAACTGTTGACAAAACCACAATTGGGAACCTGCCATAAATTTTATATGCAAGTTTTTCAGTTGCCCAATGGTGAGTAAAGTTTGATGTGCCTTAGCCTATGTGTGTGAAAAGATAAATGCTTTGCTCCTTTTTAAATAGATCTGAACTGTTGCCTTCCTTGTGTGATCGTGTATCATCCTACTCATTTTATTTCTGTTACTTCTTGGAACTAAAGTGAACTGTCCGTGTAGAGAAAAGCATGATCTTACTAAGATGAGACACACTATAGATTTTAATTAGACTGATTTCTTTATTCCAAACTGTTTTTTGTTTTCCCACATACTGTAGATTGTCTAGTCCAACTTCCTGTTCAAAACAGGAAGGATTAATTTCAATGCAGCATCAGATTTCTTAAGGTTTTGTCAACCAACTCTTGAAAATACTGCAGAGCGGAGATTTTATAGCCTGTCTGGGCACCATCCTCACTGTAAAGAATTTTTCTGCATTGGAATAGAGAATCATAGAACAGCCTATGTTGGAAGGGACTTTGAAAGGTTATCTGGTCCAACCTTAACAAATCCAATCAAAATTTGCCTTGTTGCAATTTGTGCACACTTCCCCATGTCCAGTCATTGTGCACCTTTAAGAAATGAGGTTCCTTTTTTCTGTAACCCCCCTAGGCAGTGGGAATCTACAAGGGAAGGAAGAAATGCTACTTGACAGGTTACCAGTGGTGCTGGCACACTTAAATGCTGTGAGTGCAGATCTTTGTGGACATGCAGTCTTTGCATCTCCTCATAGAATCATAGAAAGGTTTGGATTGGAAGGGACCTTAAAAATCATGTAGTTCTGACTTCTCTGCCATAGGCAGGAACTAGACCTTCCACTAGACCAAGTTGCTCCAAGTTCCATCAAATCTTGGTGGAGCACTTGAACACTTCCCTTTCCACTTCCTTATTGTCCCTTCCAGCTCTTAAACTGCCCTCAAAATATCATAGGTTTTTGACTTGTAAGGATGAGCAAATGTGCCTGGGAGGGAAGTGGTTCTTTTGCTCACTGCTGCAGAGTCTACAGTGATCTTAGAATATGCTGTTTAGGTCAGGGTGGCATTCACTTTGTCTTGATGATGGCTTGTTTTACAAAACAGGAGAAGGTTTATAGCCAAAAACAATGCTTGTTTTTCTTCGAAAAATAAGTTATTTCAGTACAGTAATGTGAATTTCTGCTGTTACCAATGTTACTTGCTCTTAGTGTCTGTTACAGTCTCGAGTGTGTTGGATACCTAAAAGCAGGTTAATTGTAGTTGTCATCCTAACTCCCATGTTTTACTTTCCTTCTAGATCAGACAAAACCCCTGATGTTCTTTGAAGGGTGTCCCCAGCACCTGGGTTGCACTATCAAGTTGTGTGGTGCTGCAGAGTACGAGCTGGCTCGTGTGAAGGAGATCCTGATCTTCATGGTCTGTGTGGCTTATCACTCACAGCTGGAAATCTCATTCCTTATGGATGAGTTTGCCATGCCCCCTACTCTCACCAAAAACACTTCCTTTCACTCCCTTATTGAGGAGCCAGGAGATGAAAATGAACAACAGAACCTGTTCAATGGTGAGGACTTCAGCGCAGCAGTCAAGGACATTGAACTATCCTCTGAAAAGCTGCATGTAATCTCTGAATCAGTGCCTTCTGATGAAGGCAGCTTGCTTGAACCAAGAGGTGTATTTGACAGAGGTGAACAAGAGAACAATCAGTTGGAAACTGTGTCCTCCAAACAGCAAGAGCACCACAAAGTGGAGTCACCGTTTGCAGTGCTCAGCTCTGTATCTCATGCAATACCTGAAACATCCCCACTGCCCCTCCATGGCATGGACCAGCACTTGGTCACTCTGGATAACCAGGCACTAGAGCCTCTTCAACAGACAGATGATTTACAGGAATCCAAGGGTCAGATGAGAGTCTTCAGAGATCCTCTCCAGGATGATACTGGTTTATATGTCACGGAAGAGGTAACTTCATCTGAGGATCGTCTCAAAACTTACTCTGCAGCATTTAAACAGGAGTTGAAAGATGTCATTCTCTGTATTTCTCCAGTACTGATGTTCCGTGAACCATTTCTTTTGACTGAAAAAGGCATGAGATGCCCTGCTCGGGAATACTTTCCTGAGCAAGTTTATTGGTCTCCTCTCCTCAATAAGGAATACAAGGAGTTGGAGAGCAGAAGGAAGAGGCAGTTGTTGCGGGATCTCTCTGGACTACAAGGGAGGAATGGGAGTATCCAAGCCAAGGCTATCCAAATCTTACCTTCTCATGAGCTGGTTAATACAAGAATAGCAGAACATCTACGTGACAGCCAGAGCTTAGCCAGGATGCTGGCTGATTATCGGGCCAGAGGAGGGAGGATACTACAGAAAAGCACAGATCCTTTTGCCCAAAATAAGGATGTGTCTAGCGTCCCTACTGGAAAAACTGGGAGCAGAACTGAAGAGGAGGAGAAGGGACTGGCTCAGAGTGAATCGTCATGGTCTCATAAGGTAAGATTGAGTTGTGCTGCTGAAAACTCAAGTTACATCAGTTTCTCATGGTACACAGAAGGTGTAGGGTCTCATATTAAACTGGGGGGGGTATCTGGGGGGTGTGTTTCTTTCCATTTGACTATGTCCTATGACCCAGGTTTTTTGTCTAGGTCATAACTGCATTTTAGGTTGCAGTGCTCTGCAATCATTCAGAACAAGAGACTGCAAAATTTCTCTGAGAAATGCACAAAGTCAGCCCAGAATCAGTTTTTGCCTGTTTGACTGGGCTGTACCTGACTGATTTCTGAAAATGAGTCCATGAAGAGGGTGCAAACCTTAAGAAATTTCTTAAACTGAATTTTCTTGCTTCTTATATTTGGTGATTTGTAGAAGTTTAGTACTTTCATTTTCAGGGGGCTTAACATCATGGAAACAGCAGTAGGCTGTAATTACATTAAAGTACTTGATTGATTGTAAAAGCTTGGAAGATCTGAAGAAAAGTGAGAATCACAGTAACGGAGGGGAAGGAATCTTCTTTGAAGTTTCAGAGCAAGGGAGAATGTGCTTGCAATAAAATTATTTAAAGTTTTGGTAAACTGCCATGAAAGTAACTAACTTGTATCTAAGAGAAAGGATCTTGGGACTTTCTTGAATTGTGAGCTGTTTAGGCAAAAAGTCTATGAACAAGAGTAGCAGAACTGATCTGTTGAAATAGCCAAATGTTTTGGTCCCTGAGCCAGTCAACCCCTATGTTCATGAGCAGAAGTCACTTTTTAATTGGTGCTTAAATGTAGATCTCTGTAGCTTCACAGGCCATAATCTTACAAACTGTAAGAGTAGCCATTGCTCTGGATCAGACTACTTGATGCTGTTTTAAATTTATTCAGTGATCAAAGGAAAGTATTTGGTAATGTTACAGTTTTGTAGGGTGTGGAAGGGAAAACAGCTCCATTCCAGCAGCAATGTGGTGCATCTCTTCCCAGAGAACAGAAAGATGGAAATCTTTCTATAGCCTGAATGAGTAATTGAGGTACAATATATTGGCAGAGTTTTGAATCCAAGGTGTCCTAAACTGTACAGTGATTTAGGGACTGGATGTTTGTCATGGGGATTTTGTTCTTTTCTGTTGCTCTTGGCTTCATTTCCACAGAAACACATGCATGTTTGTCAGTTTTATTATGCATGAGCTATGTTGTTCGAGAAATGGCAGTTAGCAATTATATGTAGTACAAGTTTGCCTGAAGCTTGGAGATAATGCCGAATTAGCCTGTACAAAAGGAGAAAGCAGAGATTTGACACCAAATAAAATTGCTAGAATAGAATTTTGTCAACACAGTTGTGTGTGAATGGAGGTGTCTGTAGCCAGTGAATGAGTTGTTTACTCTCTACTAGGTGGATTGCCTGAGTCCAGTAAACCATCAGAGGCTCTGTGTTCTCTTCAGCAGCTCTTCTGCTCAGTCCAGCAATGCTCCAAGTGCCTGTGTTAGCCCCTGGTACGTAAACTACTCCTCTACAACTTGTATAGTTGCTATCCTTTTCTTCCCAAAGTTAGAGTCAGTGCCTGCCTCATAGCAGTATTTCTTTCAGGACTCCTTGGTAGGTTGTGCCCATCCTGTAAGAGGAACTTTTGCCAATAGACTTTCTTCTTGCCTGGTCAAGTGAATCTACAGCAGTATTGCAGTCTCTGTAATACCCCAGGCATGAGTGAGAAAGCCCAGCCTGAAACCAAATGCTTTAGTTGGTCTTTCACTGCAGGGTAATATCTCTCTGTGGGGAGCACTGCATGCAGTCTCGTGGGGAAGAGTTAGTGTAAAATGAACACAGAATGATGACTGGACCCAAAAATGAGCCTTGTGAGAATCTTGGAATACTTGTATTCCAATATTGTATTATCCAAGAGTGGCATTGGAATATATTGCTGTCTTTCTGATACTGTAGTTGTCAGTATTAAGAGCTTTATTTCCAGCTTAGGGTGCTGTAATTTGCTAATTGTGTGCAACTTATGACAGACTTATGACTGTCTATTAAACAGGACAGGTCTTGGTGTTAAATCATTAGCTTATGTGATTTTAGTTATTTAGCTTAGGTGAAAATCAAGAGATGACCCTCTTACAGGGTAAGGTCTAAAGTTCCTTTAAAAGCTTAGAAATTAACCAAAGAAGATAGTGATATGCTCACTAACCAGCAACAATGAGAGGATGTAAATTAGTGATATTAGGGATATCTGAATTATGACACCTAAACTGATACACATTTTAAATGGCTTGGTCACCTCAGGTTCTGGGAAAACAAAAGTTGCTATTAAACATTCTGTAATTTCACTTTGGGGGCTTTTGCCAGGTTCTGTATGTACCCTTTTTGTGGCTGTTTAAACATTAAGTGTTTGAAGCTTAAAGCTGTTTAGACTTCTGTGCCTAGATATTTTTGAACATAATCTTCAGAAGTGCCGTTGAATTGTATCAGACTTTTAACTGTCAAGTTTAAAGTTGTTCAGGTAGGACTTTGATCTCATTATTAGCAAACCTGACAGCAGTGATCTAGGAAGGGTAGTAAAGAGGAAAAAAGAGTCTTTGAAGGTATACAGGGCTGTAAGCAAGCCAGCAGTGGGTGTAGATCTGTGCACCTAAAGGCCATTGTAAAACTAAGAGTGGCAGCATCCAGTCTCTAAAACTTTTCTTTCTCTGCTTTAGGATTGTGACCATGGAGTTCTATGGGAAAAATGACCTAACTCTAGGGATTTTTCTGGAGCGCTACTGTTTCAGGTAAGGAGGAACATATGTAATTCACTCATGCTCACTTATTATAAGCAAATGCATTCATTGCTTTCCTATTTGGCCTGTCCTTATTTCCTTTTATGAGGAAGTAAAATAGATTATGAAACAAGGTTTAGAAGTTCATAAAGACAAATGTGTTCACTTAGCCCTTTTTTGTAGCAATTACGGCATAAGGGCCTAGTTAAGTGTCTGAACATGTATTCCAATTGTCTGTTTTTCAAGACAAGCAGCTGTACTGGTCACAGTTTTCTGAGGTTCCTCTTTGAACGTTCATACAGGTGTTGGGTAACACTATTCATTTAGTTTCTCAGAGTAAGGCTTTGTCATATGTGCAAGGTGGACAATGTAAATGGTCCAGAACACTTTTAGCCCTGGAAAAGTCCTGTGTCATTTATTTCATCTTGCAGAGGTGTAAGTTGCTATGTTTCTGTAATAACTGGTGCTGCCCCAACCCCATGCAGAATCTCAGCAGGCTGTGAAGCTGGTTAGGTAACCTCCTCAAAAGACAAGCTTACGCCGTTCTCTCCATTGGCCACTTGCAGTAGCAGAATGCTCTTGATGTTCAGCTTTCTGGAGGAACAAGTATTTCTCCTTGTGGTGATCAGTGAGGAGGAGCTTAGCTGGCCACTTTTAAGTTCTTGTTTCTCTCTGCTCAGTAGGTAGTGTGTGCTAAAGTGAATGCTTCTCAATCTCTATCATTTCAGTAATTAAAATTCTTTATTTTTTCGCATGAACCAGGAGAATCTGAGCTTTTTCAAGCTCTTTCTAATTTTGAAGAATATCTTACCTGACTTTGGTACCTAAACAATTCAGCGTTTGTTTTTCCGGTATTGGTTTTTCTTCCCTGACTTAAAAAACCCCATCCAAAGAAAGGCCATGGGTTTTACTGTTCAAAGATGTTCTATGGCACTGTTTTGCTTACCTGTTCCTTCAGGAGCTGAAACAAGGCCATTTTGAAGGCTCTTTGACACATCTCTGTCCTCAGTAGCATTTGCTTGGGTACACTGCCAAAGTGGTCTCTTAATTTGGTGCCAAGCACTTCCACAGGTGCTTTGAAACTTATTTTGTGGATTATACAGAATATGTTGGTAGAAAGTGATTAATTGTAAAAAGGTGATAGCAACCAGTATCCAGTCACTGCTTTTGGGACCTATACAGCCATTGCTGGCAATGAAACGTTGCTATGTGCTACTTCTAAATCACTCTGCGGAAACAGCCTTCACTACAGGCTTAGATTACTTTTTCACAGTGAAGATAAATAGTACCAGGATATTTAAAGGCATATTAGATCTGTTGAATCAGTTCTTCAGCAGTGCCTAGTATGTGGTCATTCATAAATTTTTCTGTTTCTTTAAGGCCTTCCTACCAATGCCCCAGCATGTTCTGTGAAACACCAATGGTGCACCACATTCGTCGCTTTGTTCATGGGCAAGGCTGTGTGCAAATTGTGTTAAAGGAGCTGGACTCCCCTGTTCCTGGCTACCAGCACACCATCCTTACTTACTCCTGGTGCAGACTCTGCAAACAGGTAAGGATGTGGACTTCAGAATCATTGCTATTCCAATTTAATATTCTTGTTGTGACTGATTTTGTGTGGAAAGGCAGCATTTTTGAGAAAGTGCTCATCCCTGGAGCTAAGCTAAACAAGCAGAAAACCTGATACTGATACAGATGTTCTCATGATGCCTACAAATTCCTCTTGTAGAACTGGGGCTGTTGAGGGTGAAAAATCTTGTGTGAGGTAGTCTTGTTAGAAAGTGTCAAAACTGGCTCTGAGATGCTAGATCTAAGCAGAAAGAAATGGAGTTGCCCATTTAGAGGTGAAGAGTGTGGTCCCTTTCTTGTAGTGAATCATTATGAGCATCAAAAGAATGTATGTATGGGGAAGGGCAGACTCCAAGACCTACTGGGTTAGTAATTGGCTAAAACCACTTGGTATTCTTTGATCTGCTGTGGACTGAACAGCCTGCCTTGCGTCAGTGTGATGTCTAGAGTTCCTTTAGTAGTCATTAGAAAGTAACATCTTCATTAGAGAAATGCTAAATTGCTTTAAAAAGCCCACAAGATAGTAAGATGGTGTATTATCTGAAACTTGTTCTGTAATTTAGGTAAGAAAACATTGCTAACTGGATACTCATCTCTAGCTAAACATTAAGAGCCTTCAAAGAGACGAGAGTAAAACTTAATGGAAAAGATTCATGCAGTGCGTGAAATGCAAAACATCTAATTACCATATGGATGACTCAGTTCACCTACTTACGCTGCCTTAAACGTTGGTGTTGGATTTACAGACACCTGGAGGAGTTGCAAGCCCTGTGCTGCTGTGTATACATGTGCTCCATAACCTTTTATTTCTGTGTGCTCATGTAAACTCTTACGTGTTTGAGGCTGTTAACTGTGTGTCAAGTGGTGTCTACTCTAAGCTTGGAAGCACTTCAGAAGTTGAAATACACTGCAGAGCAGTACCAATGCATTTGTAGCTGAAGAATCGCCAGGCAAAAAGTCCATGATATGGCCACTGCTGCTGGCTGGGTTGCTGGAAATTGACTCTCTACAGAGAAATAGCATCCCAGAAATAAGCTTCTGTCAAGGGTATGTTTGAACTCCCCCAGCTTAGTACCTGTCATCATCAGCTAGCAGTTGTTTATCAGATTTATGTTAACTATGTGTTGGCCTTAGCTTTGCATAAATGCTATCTTTGTTGTTTAGTTTGTTTCAGGGTCATGGGTGCTTCTGGTACCAGAAATACTAGATTGCTGGCTGGATTATCCTCTCCTTAATCTTGTTTTAAGGATGAAATTGAGACACTTGCCCTTCAATTTTTCAGGTGACGCCAGTTGTTCCCCTTTCCAATGACTCTTGGTCTATGTCTTTTGCAAAATACCTTGAGCTGAGGTTCTATGGGTACCAGTACACTCGAAGGGCCAATGCAGAGCCTTGTGGGCATTCCATTCACCATGACTATCACCAGTATTTTTCCTATAATCAGATGGTAGCATCTTTCAGGTGAGTTCCACTGCTTAAAACATCCTTTTCTCTCTAGTACTGTATGAAGCATACGGCTCTAGTAGGGATTCATCAGTTCTATCCTTCACTAGGGTGGCATCACTGTTCTAGATGTGGTGGGCACTGTTCTAAGAGTGCTTGGTTCCCGTTCATGACCCAGAAGGGAAATGCTTTTTCCCTATGTATTTCCAAAAGCTTTCAGAATTTTTGTTTTGCAGTGTGATTTGTGGTTTAACTTTTTGCCTAGGAGATACATGAACAGTGTGTTATTGCTGCTAAAAGTAACTAAAGCCCTGGACACATTGACAGTGCCCTTTTTCATATAAGGGCCTCAAACCTCAATATGGTGTAGAACTAGTTACTGTATAGTGTGAGTCTTGTTACAAGCTGTTGTATTGCCTTCTCAGCTACTCTCCAATCCGGCTGCTGGAAGTGTGTGTCCCACTCCCCAAGATCTACATCAAACGACAGGCTCCATTAAAAGTCACTATTTTGCAGGATCTCAAGGATTTCTCACAAAAGTAAGATTGGTTTTTAATGTCTTCCTGATCTTGTTTGCATTTTATACTTTTATTAGCAGAACACAACTGTTTTTGCAAGTATGATGAGATTTGGCTAAATATTCATTATTTGATGGAAAAGTGATAGTTTAAAACATGTATGTATATATACTTTAAAGGGAGAGTGGTATGGAATCTTTATTACCTTTGCCTGCTCTTGCCTTTCAAGAGTCTCTCATCTGTTTGTCTGGTGGCAATTCAGGTTAAACATTGCCAGTAGAAACTAAGATACTTTTCTTCTCTATCCCTGAATGTTGCACTGATAGCTGAGTGATACAGCATGTTTCTGAATGATGCTGCCAAGCTACTGAAAGGTTGACCATCAGCAGGTGTCTGAAATGTCACCTTATGAAATGCCTTCTAAAGCACAGTTAAAGTTTTTTTAATTCCTCCCTCTAATGCTAAAAAGGAAATGGAGGAGATGGTCCTAGAAGGCCTACTCTGAAAACTTGAGGTTATGCTTTGTACTCTTACTCTAATGTTCCTTTATAGAACATCTGACTGAGTTTCAATTGTGTCTTTAGTCCCAAAAACCTCAGAGTCCTTGCTCAGACCTCTTGTCCGAACAGAGCTGTTGTCACTATATCGGTCATGTGGCACCGGAACTCTCTGGTGTATCAGTCGTTGCCTTTGTTAGCTATTGAATATGGTAACAGCAGGCAGACTGTACCTCCTTGTAGTCTAAGGTAAACTACCATAAATCTAGACAATTACTAAATGTGGGAACGGAAAGTGGAAGACAGGCCTGATGAAAACTCTATTAGATCCAGCCAGACTGCTGTTCTGCCGGGTCACAGCATTCCTGTATGGCTGGATGTGTCTGTGACTGTCTGACTTCAAAACCTGTGGAGCTTTGTTTAGAGCTGAAATAGAGGTACTCATTATTTCTGAGCCCTGCTGGTGGAAGTGTAGCTTGCAGACCCAGATTCTTCCTAATCGTAGATGACACAACAGTTCCCCTTTGTTAGTGTTTCAGACATTTGTATTGCTCTCTGACAACTTCCACTGCTAAGAATAAATTGTAGAGACAAATGTCAGTGCGTGTAACCTCTAGGTTTTCTCCTGTTACTAATGAAGTTTTCCCAACTTTCTCTATAAATGCAGTTGGATAGCTTACTGTGCAGGAAGGCTGTCATACATATTCTCTTTTGTATTCTAAAAGACTAACCTTAAACACACTCAGACTTTTATTAAAGAAAGTTGAAGAAGCTCCAAGTAGTCACAGCTTAACTCTTTGCATCTCTTTTGACAGGGTGTCACAAGTGTATCTTGCTGTTGATGATCGCCTTGCTTCTCTGAAAACAGATACTTTCAGCAAAACAAGGGAAGAGAAGATGGAAGACCTCTTTGCCCAAAAGGAGGTAATAGACTATTTTTGCATCAGTGGACCATAGGCTTAAGTGTATTGAGGAGCCGCTTAGATCTTGTCATCTTGGATGCCAAACACTGACAGTTTTTCTTTTGGCAGATGGAAGAAGGGGAATTTCGAAACTGGACTGAGAAAATCCAAGCAAGGCTGCTTTCATCATCATTGGACACACCTCAACAGCTGCAATCTGTTTTTGAGTCTTTGATAGCTAAAAAGCAAGGACTTTGTGAGATGCTGCAAGCCTGGAATAATAGGTAAGAGGACACATGTTGAAATCATGAGCTACACTGATACTGATTTGGTTCTACGAGGGAAGAGGTTCAGCTCTAGTTTCTTTCCCTATAGTGCAATTGGTCTATAGAGCTTGTGCTGAATATCCTCTACTCATTAAGACCACACAACTGATTGGAACAGAAAATCATTTGAGGCCATATGATAAATGTATTGTATTGCAGAGCACAACTTGCATCTGCAGGAGAAATTTTTGTTTGAATTAAGGTGGAAGAGATGGGAAGAGGGGAGCAGGGGACCAGTTGATTGGGTGAAATTATCTCAGAGGTGAAGAAAATGTGCTATCTTCGGCCATTTGATACATCTTTGGCACATGTTAGCAGCAGTCTGAGCTTATAGTAAAGACTTGTGAAGTCATGCTCAGCTCATTGGTATGGAGAAACTTTGTAACTCGTGTCATTCAGAGATGGCACAAGTTATGTATCTTTTTATTAATTTTTCTTTGGTGGTAGTGGTTTTATGTGGGTTGTTTTTGTTTGTTTGTTTTATTATTATTTTTTGTTTAAGATTGCAGGATCTCTTCCAACAAGAGAAAGGGAGAAAACGTCCATCAGTACCACCTAGCCCTGGGAGACTGAGGCAAGGTGAAGAAAGCAAGGTATGTGTAACAGGCTAGAAATCTTTAACACTTTTTGTTCTGAGGCAGCACAATAGTCTTAAGACTGCTTTCAGTTCTCTTTAATAATTAGTAAACTGATTTTACTGCATCCTGTAGTTTTCAACTATAAAAGCTTAAATTGCATGTTAGTATATGTTAATATATGTATCTTTTCCTAAAAGATGTGAACTAATAGTCATACTGTAGAGAAGAAGACTAAGTATGAATAGGAGTTGATGATTTTCTGTGATGTTTGTATAGTGTTGATATGCAGAGAGCTGCAATCATTGTCAAGTGTGTGCCTAGATAGGAGCTGGGCCATCTCCTTCGACCCTAGGTTGTTGCCCATCAGGTGTATCCCTTGTGAAAAAGAAAAGACAAATATATTGAGAGGTAGAGCAAATGACACAGGAAGGACTGATAATGGATTTTCAGGATCATCCCTGTTTTGTGGTATGTCGTGTGGGAGCTGACTGAAGGGATGTATAAATGGTTTTGGACTGCTGCCTCAAGAGCTCTGTCCAAGGATACACATGCCAGCATGCTGAACTTTCCCCTCTGGGGAGCTGGAATTCTGAGGAAAATGTCTTGGCTGCAAGGCAGTACAATATAAGCATCATAAAGAGAGGTTGAACTCCCAATAGTTCTACCATAGCAAAGTGCACTAGAAAACCCTAGAGACCCTGGATTTGCTCTGCTGCATGCACATGTGCCCTTTCCACTTAACAGATATTTGTTAGGTGCTACAACAGTCTTAATCTTGACCTAGCAGGAAGTAGGTTCATAGAGGGGAAGAGTGTAGTGTTTAAAGCAGCATACACAGGTAACAGCCATCATAAGCATCTTGTGAACAAGGCTGTTGCCTTGTCTTTTTCCTGTGGTAATAGATACAGTGACATGCAGAGGCTGAGAAGTGGGTGGGAGTGCTCTATTGTAGTACATCTGCTTTTCAAGTGTTCCGCACAGGAGGGAGCACAGCTGTAAAGAGCTTGACATCAACATTGGTATTTTGTTATTCTGCCTAGATCAGTAGCATGGATGCTTCCCCACGCAATGCTTCTCCAGCACTGCAAAATGGAGAGAAAGGTCTGTTACTCATTTTTCATAAGCTACCAATAGAAGCGTGCTATAGCCCTTTTCCTGACATAACATGAGTGCTTTTGTCAAATTTAATAATTCAGAGAAACAGCAAATCCCCATTGTGTCACATTTGTTCCTTCTAATGGTAAGATAGAAGTTGGCCATCTGCTTCTATTATGGCGTTGAATTATTAGTGATTAGTAAATTGGCCAAGAAGGGTTTTCCTTTGAACTTGAGTTAAAAAACTTTCTAAGGCTTTCCAAATAACTGAATAACTACATGTAATTTGGGAAATGTCTTTTGCCTCTTCTGTGACCTGGTTATGAGTGCTGAGACCTCTTACCTGTGAGGCGTACTTAGAGTTTGTGGGAGCTGAAGGTAGTAGTTACAAGAGTAGGCATTTTCTGCAGGTTACATGCTACATTCGTGAGCTTGCCCAGTCCTTTGGTCTGTGTGGGCTTACCTGCTTTCTAAGTAAAAACTTTTTGGAAGTATATCCTGGTTATAGCTTGAGCTGGGAGCAAAAAGTGTCACTTCTGACAGCCATGTAAAATGCTTTCTTCTTAACTTGTACTCTCAGAGGATCGTTTCCTGACGACTTTATCAAGTCAGAGCTCGACAGGCTCCACCCATCTGCAGCTGCCCACCTCTCCAGAGGTTGCATCAGAGCATGTGACTGGTGCCAACACACTTTCTGAACAGGACACAGCAAGCAGCTCAGAAGGTATAGTTCAGTTGTGATCTTGTGTTCTTTCTCTTACTTTCTGTGCCAAGTGCACAGGATCCATTTAGAAATTACAGATCTGGTGACTCTGTGGTCTGTAGACATCCGTCTGAATTTACAGCTTAAACTTTGATATTGTGATGCAGACTTAATGTGTCTGTTCCAGATGTGTTTGATGGATACTCACTGGGATCTACAGACAGCCAAGTGAAGGAGAAGTCTACTATGAAAGCTATTTTGGCTAACTTTTTGCCTGGAAACAACTATAACCCTATTCCCTTTCCCTTGTAAGTACTGCAGGATATATATAATGTACAACATTAGCAGCCTTGTCAGATTGCAGATGGAGCTGTGCATGCCTCCTTTGCTCAGTGTATAACTTAAGTCATTACTTGAGTTTGCCTCAGAATAAGCTAGACAACTTTGTCAAGGTAGGAAGTTTTCTGTGTGCTTTCTAGGTGGTTGTAGGTTACTCACCTTTCTTATGAATGATCTCTCCTCGTGTAAATCCAGTTTAAGGTTCTCCTCCGCCTAGCAGGCATGCCTCCTCAGACCTCTTGTGGGAGACAAAGGGGTGGGGGAAGAGGGGAGAAAAGTACCTTTTAACTTCATTGCTGCAGGGAGGGAGTGGAAATGCCCTTCCTTAGCAAAGACTTAACTAAAACTACATGCCTGCATCTTGTTTTTGCTTCCAGACCTCTTCCAAGGGTTGGACTCAAATTGACATTGTCTGGGTGTAGGTCAGGTTCAATGGCTACTGCATGTACCCTCAAGTCTCCCTCTCATGTGAAGATGGGCAGGCTGGAAAGTCTTTCAGCTACTTGGTCTGCGTGCTTTGTAGTGTTTGTTGTTTGACATGAGCCTAACGTTTGGCAGCCTGGGTTTAACTTGTGAATCCTACCCCCAGTGTAGAAGCAAAGGCCTTGGGCTAATGAGGTAAAAGCTACAGATAAGTAAATCTTACAGGAATCCAGGAGGCTTTGGGGACTTTTCTGTGCTAAACTGCTTGCTCAGAAAAGAGTCCAGGTTTGTCCCCTAATTTCACTCTGCAGGCTGTGCTGTTGGAGAGTCAAACCAAACTCAGGCAGGCTTTGGTGCCATTAGGAACGGTGGCTGCTAAACAGAAATAGACTCTTATTCTAACTTGGAGCTGATCTTCTGATCTAAGCAGCTTGCTTGAAATGCTGATTGCCCTAACACTCTACCATTTAGAATTAACCACATAGTTATGAATGTGTCTGTTGGGAGAAGCTGGTCTGGGGGGCTTTGGTTACATGCTGAGACTTGCAGCTTGTGCCTGGGAGTGCAGTGATGAGATTGACCAAAACTTCTTTTCTTTCCACAAATTTTTATGATCTACTAACAGTCTGTGTTGTTTTCATTTAGTGACCCAGATAAGCACTACCTAATGTATGAGCATGAACGTGTACCTATTGCAGTCTGTGAGAAAGAACCAAGCTCCATCATAGCTTTTGCTCTCAGGTACTGGTGTGACTTTGCTGTTCATCTGACTTTGTACTTTTGTAGCTTTTGTGTTTGAGGAATATTTAAATTTTAATGATAGGGAGCAAGCACGACAGAATTTCTGCATTAAGCTGTGTTAGAGTTTCTGCCAGAGCTGGGGTTCTTTCCTTTTGCTGCTGAGATATGGAAAGTGCACCTGGATTTTGGACTTTTTTAGTGGGACTCTAGTATGCAAAAATTACTTAGTTGTGTAGTGTTTCTTGTAATAAGATTACTAGAGAAAGAAGTGCAGCTAAAGTTTGCTCAGCTTCTCCAGGTGGAGGAAGTGCAGCTAAGGTAGGGAACAAATGTTGGTATTGATATTGCAGTCTGTCCCTTGCCTACCCTTGGTCATAGCAGCTCTTGCTACTGCTCAGCTGTCCATAGCAGCTGCTTCAGTGAACTCTTGGGTTTGCATGTCACAAGGCAGCAGATTTTTGAGGAAGTGTGTTCTTAAATTGTGGGAGGGGGGAAAAAAAACCAACAAGGGGATATTTTTCCTGCAATATTGTGTAGAGCAGCTTCTGTTCTAAGAAAACTAAGTTCTGATTATAAAAAAAAATGAAGCAGAGGTTTTTCTACTGTGGTGTTTTGTTTCCCTGTGGTTGTCTCTGAACTGAATCTTGGGGTTGGTATTGCAGAATTTTCCAGAGAGCACTTAATGATTTTGGGATTTTTTCTTTCTTTTTATTTTCTTTTATTTTTAAATTTTCTTTTCTTTTCCCCCTCAGTTGCAAGGAGTACAGAAATGCCCTGGATGAGTTGTCCAAAGCATCTCTGAAGAACAGTTCTGAAGAAGGACTACAACCAAACAGGTTACATGCAGAAACTACAGCACATACAGTGAAGGCACAGTGATGGTAGTGAATAAGCCAAAACTAGGATGGGGAAGAGCCTTCAAAATATGCCCCTGTTAGGCTCTCTGCTTTGTGATGGAATCTGACTCATTCCATGTAACCAACACATACTGCAGTATGTGAGTTTCCATTTCATGTTAGGGACTGTGCTGCCCCCACCACCTGATCCCTTGGCCGTATGCATGTTAGGATTCCTGGGCCTGCTTACTTTTGCTGTGGTCATGGATGGAACTGTTACTATGGACCCCGAGAGGTATTTTTTTAGGAAAGTGGAGGAGGACAACTTTAGAGAGTCCCACATACACCTTCACACTGTCTTCTTCCCTTAGTGTTTAGGTGGGGGGACAAATAAATGTCCAGGCATAAAGCAGTAGTGTCTTGGGTGGCAGTATTTGTTGGGTTCATGTCTTCTCTGTTCTTTGTCTTTTCAGTATGTCAGACAGCAAACCCAAGAGCAGTAGCCCTGTCCGCCTGCCTGAGGCTAACATGTGTCCACTTCGCAATGCAGAGCCAGAACAGCGTAAGACCATTTTGCCAAAATCATGTCCATGATGCTAATCTCAGCTCACACTTGAGTCCGCTTAACCTGGATTCTAGTTCCTGTGGGGTAAAAAAAGCAGCATTCTGAGTTGAAATTGTGACTAGTCTTAATGTTGACTTAATGTAACACATGAGAGGGGTGGAAGTGTGTGGGGTTGTTTGTTTTTTGAAGTCTGGCTTTCTCTGATTCTTACGAGATAAAACTGTCATTCCTGGATTTAATATGTTATTATGTAGTGGACCTAGGGTTGTGCTTGAATCTAGCCTGTTCAGTGGGATATGATGCCTTCTTTTGGCATTGTCCTCTTTAGAGATGCAGTTAAAATATTTTGAAATGGAGATATGGAGTTCTTACTGTATTAAAGATACTTGTGCTTGGTCTGTGTTTTCACGTGTGTCTGCATTCTAGGATGCTACACAGAACATTAAATCATCTACCCTCCTGGACATTGGTTGCCTGAAGAATAGCAAATGAGTTACAGTTGAATGGCATCATTCTTCCAGTTAGAACAATGAATGGGGAACGTTCATAGGAGTCATGCTTTTGTTAAACTGCCTGTGTAAATGCCAACACCATCTTTTCTACTCCTTTTCACTGTAGCAAAGAAACCATCTAGTGTTTTGTCCTTCTTCCGTGGCACGGGAGGGAAGAGCCCAGACCTGTCTTCCCAGAAGAAAGAGACCTTACGTGGTGCTGACAGTGCTTACTACCAGGTTGGACAGATGGGCAAAGAGGGAGCAGAAAACCAAGGAGCAGAGACTCAAGGTACAAGACTGTAGAATCCATCTTCTCTCTTGGATTGTTACTTCTCCCAAACCTCATTCATATGTGCAAGGCCCAGAATTCATTCCTGCTCATACTTTTTCAACAGTCTAAGGTTGCTCAGCATGCATTGAAAATAAATCATTTGAGCATCAAATATACTTTTTTCTAAATACGTTGTTTTTTCTTTGTGATAAGGGAAACAGGATCTTTCAAACCCAAACTATAGGGACATGGAGTAGTCTGGTCTTGAATGCCTTTTGATTGACTTGACTCTAGTTAAGCAGCCCGGTCTCTCTTTCTCACTTGCTGTTTAGTTCTCTTTGTTTCAGCTCATGGAAAATGAATGAAGAGAGAGAGAGAGACTGGACTTGTGTCCATAAACAGCAGTGCCCTTCTAGAATATGTATTGTATTATATTATTATAGTTGTATTTCTAATTCCCTGTGTAGAGTTTCCTCTGTATTCTTGGAAGAAAAAAGAAAATACTTTTCTTGTAATGTGAGTTTATAAGTAGTACCTGGTGTGGCTTTCTCAGTAATAATAGTGAACAGGCCTGACCGAATGCCCTTTATGCCTTCAGATGATGGAGATGGAGGAGATGGACAGAAGAAACAAGTGGTGAATCCCCATGTGGAACTCCGTGAGTAGTTGTAAATAACAACTTAGTCTTAGCTGACAAACTCATTTCTTCATGCACATGTAGTGGAAATTTTGAAATTAACAGTTTTTTTTTCTTTGTCATGAAGGAAAAGCAAATCAAGAAAAAAGCAATGCAGTTTTTACTTACTGCAATCTCTTTTGCAAAAACACTCCTTAAACTTTTTTTTTAATTGATCTTTTGTCCAAACACTTTCCCATCGCATATATTGTGAGCAAATCTAGAGGGAGTTGATTTTCCTGTAAATTTTCCATTTCAATCCTGTTGGTTGAAACTTCTGAATTACAATAAGCATGAGAGGGATGTTTAGCACAATAATACTCCTCTGGACGTCAGTAAAATCTCAATGTTGTCTCAGCTAGTCAGTATCTATTGCATGCTGTTATTGAGGAAAACCATTTTTTGCAGAGTTTTCAGATGCAAATGCCAAGTTCTACTGCCGGATTTATTACGCTGGGGAGTTTCACAAGATGCGTGAAGTGATACTGGGGAGCAGTGAAGAGGATTTCATCCGATCCCTCTCTCACTCGATGCCCTGGCAGGCACGAGGGGGCAAATCTGGAGCTGCCTTCTATGTGACTGAGGGTAAATGCAGCTTCTTCCCCCCTTGTAATTAGAGGGTATTCTTTGTGGATGGTGGTGGTTAGCATGTCATTTAATCCCTGATGACCTCTGTCCAGAGGGTTGCTGATTGTGAAGTGGCCACTCAGAAGGGAAAATTAAGTGGATTGTTCTGGGGTCTTCAATATCAAATTATTTGTCTCTTTGTATATGTGGGAGAGCAAAATGTAGTTCTGTTTTTCAGCAGTAGCAGCTAGGAAGGCCAGTTGAACAGAAGGATTGTAATCTTAAGCAGGCTTCAGAAGGCAAAAACTTGAGTATAATTCAAGGAAAACTTTTTATTAAAGACACAGTGTTTCTTATCATCTCATGTGCTATAGTTAATATATTTTTTTAAAACTGTGTCTGTTTCTAGGCTTCTATGTAAAACAAGTATTGATAGAATAATCTGTAGGCTGTTTCTGTTGTCTGAATAGGAAGCCAATAGAGTTGAAGTAGATCTAGTGTAGACAGTCCCTTGACCATGATTTACTAGAAGGTAGAAATCCAGGGAGGCTGAAATTCAGAATATGTGAAGTAAAAAGAATCTAAAAATTAGCTTCTGTAGGTAAGGATTTAAGAGAATTGTAGTGCTTTAATTTTTCACCAATTTCAGCTATGTGACAGTCCTAAAACATTGCAAATAGTACATCAGTTATTGTATGTGACCCTGTTGCCTCTGTCTGATGTTAAAACAGATGATAGATTCATCTTGAAGCAAATGCCTCGTCTGGAAGTCCAGTCATTCCTTGACTTTGCTCCACACTACTTCACTTACATCACTAACGCAGTTCAGCAGAAGGTATTAAAAAAAGTGCCTTTTATTTTAGGCCTTGTTTTGTATTTTACAGACTAGTAGAAGTTTCTATTAGCCTTTTTCATTTAAATAAAAGAAAATGTTAGAGGATATGAGTTTTACTAATAATGTATTTTTAAGATGTAAAGTGGAAATTATGCTGGGGCTTCTAAGCTGTAATACAGTGTCAGACAGAGCAGTGGTGCTTCTAGTATGGGATTGCTGATTGTCTCTACACAGAAATCTTAACCCGTGTCTTGTCTTCATTAGAAGCCCACAGCACTGGCTAAAATCCTTGGGGTATATAGAATTGGTTACAAGAACTCTCAAAACAACACTGAAAAGAAGCTGGATCTGCTCGTCATGGAAAACCTTTTCTATGGCAGGAAAATGGCTCAGGTAAGAACAAAATGTTCTGTTCCCTTGCAATGCACTTGTGGCTGGGAGAAAGAGTGTGGTCACCCATAGCTGTTTAGGTAACTTTTAACTTTGCGTGTGCTGTCTGCATGTAGCACTGCTCAGTGGTGACAGTTCGTGCCTCTTTCCTTGGTAGGTGATCCTTAGGAGCCTGGCGCCTGCCTACATTGGCTGGTGCAAGATAGCTGTTGTGTAGGGTTCAGTCTTTAAAAGTCTTGTTTGTCCCTGGATCTCTGGTGTCTGAGAGAAAGTGTTACCAGCCTAACTAGGAAAATGTCAAGTCTTTTTACAAAGCTTTCAGAGGAGCTGACTGGAATTACAGACTAGTTTGTTCGGAATAGAGCCCCACTCAGAGAGATGGTGAGTTACTCTGTAGTGGGGGGAGTTAATTTTTTCAACCCACTGCTCTTTCTTGCAACCACTTCAGATGTGGGACAAGATTTTGAGTTCAGTCTTGCTGTTGGTCAAGGAAAAGCAATCTTTATCAGGCAGAATGAAGGTCTTGAAAGGAGTAGGGGGAAATTCTCTTTAAATAGAGATTTGAAGCTGAAAAGGAGGTTCAAACAAACATCACTTCTAAAACAAGATAGTATCAATTCTTTCCACCTTACCTCTCAGTGCCTGACCTCAAACGGAGTGTTTGTGAGAGGAAGTGAATGGAGGGAGTTCTAGATAAAGGATGTAAAGGATGTCATGGGTTTTCGTTTTGTTTGTCTGTTGTTTAAATCATGAGGAGTACTCATGCACTAGAAAACAGAAACCCAAACTGACTGTGGACTCTATTCCACAGAAGTTAATGGAATATTGTCTGGTCTGAACTTGAACAATCTCCTCTAACAGAGCCTGCTTCAAGCAGGACTTTGGACTGGAGAGCTCTGGAGATCATTGTCAGTCTAATGATGGGGCTTGTCTCTTGCCTTTGCAGTGTTAAGAGATGTTAAACGGTGCTTCATGCATGACCCACTTTCTTCTTCAGTGGCTTTGCTTCTGTCAGCAATTAACTGTGTAGAAACTGGCTGGAAAACTGAGTTTACCTAAACAGTATAAAAAGTAGGGCAGTAGGCACCATTTTTTCTCTTCATATAGACTATTAATGAATTAAGTTGCCTGAAACTTGTGAATTGAGGTGGCAGAACTTTCACTCAGGCTTACGTGCTGTTCTCCACAAAATACTTTTTGTTAACTGTCTTCCTTCTAAAGAGAAGGAAAGAGTTGCCCTGCTGTGCTGCTTTCTCAAATGTTAGGTATTGAAGTCTTTGACCCAGAAAAATGAAACAAAGTAGTGTTGTTCTCCATTTGCAGGTGTTTGACCTGAAGGGCTCTCTCCGGAATAGAAATGTTAAAACAGACACAGGCAAGGAAACTTGTGATGTAGTCCTGCTAGATGAAAATCTTCTGAAGATGGTTCGGGACAATCCCTTGTACATCCGTTCCCATTGCAAAGCTGTGCTGAAAGCTTCCATACACAGTGATTCCCAGTTCCTCTCCAGCCATCTCATCATTGACTACTCCCTGCTGGTGGGTCGTGATGATACCAACAACGAGCTAGTTGTTGGGATCATTGGTAGGTTGTCTTTTGTGTTTTCTTGCTCTCAGATGATGAAACAGTTTTCTGGTTTAGGTGTTCATAGTACTGTTAGAACTGTGCCACCACCAGAGAGATGTGTGTCAGGAAATCTTGTCCTCTCCCTGGTGGAATATCACCCTCACCTTTTACAGGTATTCAAAGCGGAGGCAGGAAGTCTTCTCTCCAGGTCTCGTATAGGTTTAGATTAGCATTTGCATTGCTATGAGTATATGCTGGAGGCCTCACAGTTAATTTAAGCTTCACTTTGGCTCTGGTTGAAGCAGGGATGGTTGTTCACATGCTTTTATGTGTTTTATCTGTAACTATTAAACTATAATCTATTAAACTTTAATTTAGTCATGTTTACATAGTCTTTTAAATTTTGTGTGGAGGGGCTCTAAGGAGGAACAGTATTGGTAGGATTGGAAGAGAGAAGTTAAAAATCATGGGATCGCTCATGATCATATAGTCTGACCTGGATATTATGTGTGGCAATGCAGTAATTATCTTGCTGCATCCTCTGACTTGTGACTGGAAAGTAGAGCCTCATCTTTATACAGGCAAACTTTTGTAGTATAAAAGACTTAGAGATGAGGCAATTTTGCAGGATGTGAAATTAACTCATGGAAATGAAATGGTCTTGAAACCCACCTCAGAAATGCTTCCAGATGAGATCTCAAGAGAGGAGGTCTGGATTACTCTTACTCTGATAAAGCTTGAAAGCCATTTCAATCGCATTTCTAGTTGAGAATTAAAGTCTCAGCTACAAAGAAAGCTGTTGTTTGGTGCAAGTTGTTATTACTTTCTAGATTTGTAGACTGTTGAACATTGGAGTAAACAGGATGGGATTACACTGACTATGTGCTTCTCCTGTATGTGTGGCTTTTTGTTGTCCTAAGTCAAATCTTATCTGATTAAAGAGTATATTTTATATGATACTTAAAGCTACCAGTTCCTTCAGTGTTTAACACAAATATCTGAAGAAAGTTGGTGAATGCAAATATCTTCAAGAAGAGAGAACATGCCTGCTGTATCAGGCATCAAAATGTTCTCTAGATGATATCCTGAGAATTTACGAAGTACTCAAGCTAAATTTGTGTTGGACTGGAACTAAAAACTCTTAGCTTGGATTGTGTTTGAATCTAGGGTCAGTATCTCTACCTGTTTTAGATCCTAATGTGATACAGGAAACAAGTAAGTTAGGTCTGTGAAAAACTTTGAAAACTTTATTTGCAGGCTCTGTTGTGTGGCAGTCTGGGCCTTGGGGCATGAAGTGACACAGGAAGAGTTGATTGTGATTTTGCTGTGCTTTTGAGATACTGTATTCACCCTACCCAAACATAATCAATACTACAGAAAGTGAGACAACTGGTAGGGAAAACACTGAAGTCCTGACTATAAAAGCCTTCTGCTTTCCTGCCCTTTTTTGAGGCAATAGATACATTTTAGAACAGTGTTACTTGGATTAAAACAAATAAAATATGTTTATGTGTGGTTTTTTTTTTAAATTGTAACAGACTATATTCGTACTTTTACCTGGGATAAAAAGCTTGAAATGGTGGTAAAGTCAACTGGCATCTTGGGAGGACAAGGTAAGTCCAGAATGAAAGCAAAGCTTTTAATCCTATTTCCTTGTTATATGGAAGCTTTCTGTAACACTGCTAATAAAGTCACAACTTTCCCACCATGCAAATTTGGGACAGATTAAGTTGTCCAGAACAGAGGAAGGAATTGTAGAATACCAGGTTGAGGAGACTTTAAGGATTATCTGATCAACCTTTCTTGGCAAAAGCACAGTCTAGACAAGATGGCTCAGCACCCTGTGCAGCTGAATCTTAAAACTGTGCAGTGTTGGAGAATCCCTCACTTTCCTGGGGATATTATTCCAGTGGCTGATTGTTCTCATTGTGAAAAATTTTACTCTTGTGTCTAACTGGAATCTGTCCAGGAATAACTTGTGTCCATTACCCCTCATCTTTTCTGTGTGACTCCTTGTGAAAGGAGTCTCCATCTTCTTTTTAGCCACCATATAAATATGGGAACATGGTGATAAGGTCTCCCCTAAGCCTTTTATCTAAGGCTGAACAAACCCAGTTCTCTCAGCATTTCCTCATATGGCAGGCTTTCCAGTCCTGGGATCATCTTTAGGCCCTTCTCTGGCCTTCTTCAGCCTGTCCACTTCTTTTTTTGTTTGCTTTTTTAAAATGTAAAACCAACCAAAACTGAGTCTAGTATTGCAGATGTGGCCTGGAAGTAGCACCTTCAGGTGAAAGATGATGCTGGGATACTGAGTGGGGTAATGAGTTCTTTCTCTCTGCTGGTGATGCCCTTGTTGATGCAGCCCAGTGTCCTGCTGGCTTTCTTTGCCGCAGCAGCACCACTGCTCACTCACACTCAGCTGCCTGTCCACCGGGATCCTCAGGTTCCTTTCACAGAGCTGCTCCCCAGACAGGGAGATCCCAGCCTGTGCTGTGCTCCTGAATTATGTTTTCCCAGGTGGAACACCTGGGAAACGTTATGCTTGTTGTTGTTGAACTTCGTAAGGTTCTATCTTGTTGCCTTCAAGTTTATGCTGTCTGCTGGTGTAATCTCATGTGACATCTGTCTTTACTGCAGTATCTTTAGCCCATTTCTAACTGCTCGTGACTCTTCCACATTAGGTAAGATGCCCACTGTGGTCTCTCCAGAACTGTACCGGACCAGGTTTTGCGAAGCTATGGACAAGTATTTCCTGATGGTGCCAGACCATTGGACAGGACTGGGCCTGAATTGCTAAACTAAAGCTCATATTGGGAAGGCACAAGAGGACAATGACGTTATAGGCCCCTCTCTTCCAGCGGTTTGTCCAGCAGCAAGCAAGAGGATTGCTGTTCCATGTCTACACTGACCATGTGCATCACGTTGTGAAGTGTGAAATCTGCTTGTTGCACTTTAATCCTCTCTTGGAGGATTTTAAGCAAACCTGCCTCAGTAAGGATCTGAGCTGTAAGGTACCACTGAACAGCATTGATAAGAGACATCCCTCCTGTCACTGGGAAGGTGATGCTATCTCCTTGTAAGAGTACTGAATTGAGATTCTATCCAGATCCTCGTGGTGGAGAAGTACATGATCTCTGGAAGTTTTGCACTGCCAAAATGGTGTGAATATGTGCAGCTCATGTTTCTGTAGTGGATACTTGGTACTGCAAATGTGAAATAAACCCCCCCAATGTGGATGGGTGAAGAGAAGAATGAAGTTAATTAATGAGTTCTACTGTTGTTGCAGTGGTCTGTAGTTGACCTGTTTAGGATCCGTTAATGACTTACCCTGTTTATGCTCCACTGTTTTCATTTTTACTGGATTTTGTAAACAGTATTTGTTAAGGGCAGCTCCACATCTATAATGCCCTATGACTCAATCTTTTGAGTTATGTTACTGCAGTACAGCTCTGGTTTTATCTGTCAGTAATTTCATTTTAGCTGAATCCCATAAAAATGGGTTGTCAGTTATCAGTATACTGCAAAACTCAAAACATATCCTTTCAGTCCTAAACAGAAGTTTGATCTGAATGTTGTTCCGATTCCTGGAAATAGGTCACTACAATATACCCTTTAATTTAACAAGACTTGATTAATTACAGTTATGAAGCAGATTAACCCTTTTCTTAGTCAAGGCAGTAAGTTGCTAGACAAAGTGAAGCATACTGCTTTAGAGTGACAACTTTCTCCTTAATGCAAGCATCATTCCTGGCAGATCACTTCAAATCCATTTCAGTTCCCCTTTACTTTCAAGTAATGCATTTACCTCATGGTGAAATTTTGCTGGGAGGATGTTTTTCTTTCATTTGTGACATGATTTTTTTTTTTGTCACTGAGATGAATGTAGTTGTTTTCTGTAAAAAGGCAAACCTGAACTAACAGGCATCTTGTGTGATAGATAAGATGTGCAGAGATCTGTGAGTCTCTGTGTTATGACAATAAGCACTTCTTTCCATTTTAAAAAAATTTGTACTAATTTTTGTAGGTGATGAGTTTACGTTTTAGTTTCATTCTAATATAGGCCAGTAAATAAGAGGAGTTTTAATGAATTTGAAAGGCAAGAATACTGTCCTTTGACTTCCAGTCTCTGATGGAAGAACATCAAATGAATATGGAATCTGGGACAGGATAGCCGTTAGTGATCACTTGTTCATTCTAACCAGTTGCCTGATAATGCCCTCATCACTGTAACTATGGATTGAAATGTGCATTTTGTTCACTCCTCCTATGTTCAGTATTTTCTTCTGCAGCAGATGGTGGTGGCTGTTTAGGAGTGACCAACAGTGGGCAGCACTGAGAAAGGAAAAGGCTGGCAGTGGGAATTGAGCAATTGGCTCCAAAACCAACCAGTGCAGCTCTCATCTGAGCTGCCAGGAGGTAACAGTCATTTGTGTTGGAAGGAGTCTTCCCCACCCTATTGCAAAACTGTACTAGAGGATGAGCAAAGATGCTGGCCTTGAAGCAGCAGAAAAGAAAGTGTACTCGGTTCCTCAGTACAATGTAATAATTATTTTTGGGGGTGCAGTGTCGAAGGCTGCAGTGATGTGTGCTGTGGAAAGCTGACACAGCACTCCTTGCTTCCTCTACCCAGAATCCCTTCAGTCCAACACAGCACATCAGCTGATTACCCCTGGGATACATCTTGCCTCTTTTGTTGAAGTGTACTCCCAAGATGCCTAACTGTGTGTGGCCTTTTCTAATGAGGTCTACCAGTCCATCAGCTCAGTGCTACTTTCTTGTGTGGCCTCTACCTGCTGTCTTGGTTCATTGATGTGAAAGAACCTGCCATGCAACCTATGTTCCAGTCTCAGTTGAAGTTTACATGTGTTCTCCTCCTTCCCTTCCTGAAGTTTACAGGGAAAAGGCTTGACTTTCCTGGCCAGCTAAGGTGACCCAACAGCAGCTAATTATGTTGTCTTCCACCTTTGTCAGTATGTGGATTGGTTGGTGGAGCGCCAGTGTGGGCGTGTGTGCCATGGCGCCTGCACTAGGCTGATGTGATGTGCTCGCCCGGTCTGTCACCAGTAGCCCTTCTCCTGGGATGTGTGGCTGCTCTGTACTGCTGCTCTGCCAGAGTCCCGAGCAGATGGCTTAAAGCAGCTTCATCATCTGACAGTCGCTGATACTCCTCTGAACGTGACAGCACCGGGCCCTCAGCACTGTACAAGTGAGAGAACCTTCCACTGTTTTGCAGCCTGTGAGCACAGAGTCAGAGATGTGAACAGTGACCTTCTTGGGCTGAAGTTACAGCAGTTGGAGAGATTTGCAGGAGTGACCTTGAGTTGGCATCAACAGCTAATGTTGGGCCAGGATGTGGCTGATAGACTAGTCCTGGCTAGACTGGAGTAAATAGTAAGCTACTGGTCATGAGTATCACAGGAGCTGCAGTATCAACTGAAGTTCGGTCATCTTTGGCATCCTGTGACATAAAGCTATAAACATTCCTAGTTCAAATCCCAGCAGCTGAATGGGTCTCCTCAAATATTCCCATTCCAGAGTAAGAGTTGTCCTGACATTTCAATTACTACAAAGCTTAATTTTCTCAGAAGGAGAGCAATACTTCATGCAGAACAAATCTTTGAGAGTTTCTTGGGAGGCTGTGTTAGGTCTATGTCCCTCTACAATTCCTAAGGATGAACCCTTTGGTCATAGCTTATCTCTTTCTTTATAGCACAGGTTTAGCATATGTGTGTGTAAGTAAATCCCAGTTGCAAACATGAAGACTGAATTTCCTCAGAGCTACACAGGCTCTTCTGGTGTTTTGATCTGAGGCCTTGAGACAAATGTCTAAATCTTGTCCAAGTCAGAAGCAATGGCTTTGAGCCATCATATAGACAGCAGAATGCCTTGTAGTGGCCCAGGGATGCCTTCTGTCCCCGAAAAGCACACGAGGGACTCTTGCTGGTGGAGGAGGTCTGCTGGGCTCAGGGGAGATACCTCTGGAGTCTCCTCTGTGAGAATGACCAAAATCAAATGTATTGCTCAACTAGCTGGTGGCCAGACTAGTCATTATTCAAAGCACTTAATGTACTATAATGTATGCATTTCTATTCTACCTTGGTTCAGCTGTATTTTATAAAATTGATGTACTAAACTATTTGAGAATAACTGCCTTGACTACTTGGAGAATCAAAATGTAATGTATATAGATACAAATAAAGTGACTAAAATATACGTGAGTCTGTTCCATGTGTGGAGCAGTTAGGCCTCATAGCACCCCATTTTCTTGATCAGAGGCAAGGCCTGTGTTCGCTGTGCAGGGATTGCTGTGCTGGAGAGTGCCAGCTTTGTGTGCAGTGTAAGATGCCTGTCCTGTCTCTGTACCCGCAGCTCCCTGATGGAGCAGCACCTCTGGGCAGCTCTCCAGGGCAGTGGAGGTAGAATGTGCAAATAACCTTTAATGCAGTTCTATTTTCTCTGCAGCTGCATTTCTTCACAATGAGATGTGTGAGATAGAGATCCAGTTTTGTCCAGCAAATGGTGGTGTGCCTTTGCCCAGTTCTGCCAAGATGCAGAACACGTTTCAGGTATTTCCACAATCTTCTTTTAAGTGGACTAGATAAAGAAAAAATCCAAGGAGGTCTGAAAATAAATGTCTTATCTTGATTGCTTCACGTTAACCTGGTGTATAGTAACCGCCTTGCTAAGGCTGAAAATCATTTGTGATTAGTTCTGGGAAGGGGACTTGTTTAATTCCTAGAATATAAAACTCTATCTAAAACTTGAGGATTTTACCTGTATTATGTACCATCACCATTTTTTGCCTGGTGAGTTTGAGTTCTCTTATCTGCTGTGGTATGAAGCTGCATCAGTAGCTGTCCCCCATGGGGGTGTGACAGGGAAAAGATGGGATACTCAATTCAGGGGCAGTTTTGCCTTCTGCTGTTGTAAAGATGAATGGTGGGACCGGAGGGGCTTCTGGCATGAAGTTGAAAAGCACGAACTCAGGGTTATCAGAACAGTGTTCCTGTGTCCCAAGAGGAACTGCCAACACCTGGTAAACAACTGCTGCCCCTGCTTCAGCTCATCTGGTTGTAAGGGCTGGCTATACGTCTGCTGAAATTGCCTCACAGAGCATAAAAATTGTAAGTGAAAATGTAATCTTAGTGATAGTTCTGTACTGTTTTCCCAGTCTCTAAAAGTGCAGTGAAACTACTTTTGAAGAGGTGGAGGACTGAAGTCCCATAATAGCTGAATATGTACTCTTTCATAAAAAATTTGGACTCTTGATTTCAGGATCAAATCTGCATCTTTTACTTATCTAAAATTTTAAAGGCATTTTGCTACTTACATGTACATTGCAGTGCTTATTTATTTTTAGCCTGTTTGATGTCTGTGTTTTACTAATGATTCTGCACCAGGATAACACAAACCCCTATATCAATACAGCTGTAACTCCCCATGAGCCTTTCCCTAAGAGCAGTGACTGGATCAGGGGCACCCCACAGCTGCATGGGAGTGTGGTCATGCTGAAGGAGAGCAAAGCATGGCAGGAGGTACTGCCAGAACATCAACTGGCTCTTCTTGGTTCGATGGCTGGCCAATGGCTTGGCTCGATGACTTGGCTCGAGTACACAGGTACTTCCTGCAAGCTGTTCCAGCCTCGAGCCTGAACACAAAAATGGTGCACTGAAACCGAAGTTCACTCACTGTAGCATATAACTGAAATAAAAAAAGTTGTTAAAGAAATAACGATTCGGTGACCAAAGGTAGGATAATAAAGTAAGTGAATGTAATTACTGAAAAGAGTATTGAATTTGTGTATTTCCATCCTGTCTCTTCAACTTTAACTTTTCTCCATTGTTTACATAGGATATTTTTCTAATATAGCTTCAGCAAACACAAAACACCCTGGGCATGAAAAAATGAAATGTCTTGGGTAGGGGCATCTGTTACTGGACTAGCTGAGATCTTGTACCATAACTAAAATAAACTACCTACCTGGTGAAAAAGTTATAGATCTAGGACAGCACAACTGGGATTGCTTAATGGACACATATGCACATAACAAAAGAAATAAAGTATTTTCTTTTTCTAATATGATTATAAATATTATTTAAAATACATACTATAGGGAGAAAACTATTTTCTGGAAACAGGTCAGGTCAGCCATATGAATTTCTAGTGGTTGATCTGTAATCAATTCTGACTGAAGTGTATTTTCTGTTAATTTGTCTGTTAACAGGATAGAAAAGAAAAAGAAAGGTAACTTTATGTGACACCATAGCAGCCTATAACATGCAGAAATTATATCTTCTTCATGTTAGTTTGAGCTGCCTTGTGAGAAAACAATATTCTGCTTTGTGTCTATTGAGCCATAAAAACCGGAACATCTTTAGGCTGTATTTCCTATGCCATCTTAGTTGTATGTTAAGAATTCACGAGAACTAACATGTTTTTACAACCCAACCTCTACTTAATTCAGCTCTTGAATGTTTTTTTGAAACTCTGACATGTAAGAAAATGGTTACTTTACTTACATGTACAGAATACACACCAAATATAAGCCAATATGGCTCTTGTGGTCCTAGTCAAGAAAGTCTGCAGAATACAGCAGTCATATATGTTAATTTGGGAAACATTTTTTTGCTCAACTAACTGTAATTAATATCTGTTGGCAGCTAGAGAAGTCTATTAGGTCCTAGGGAGTTGGCAGTACAAGGAGGAGTTTGTTCAATGTTGAGGATAAATGCATAATATCATGTTGATGATTTACCTTTAGCTGTTTATTATCAAAATTGTGGTGGCTTTACATATATATGGATATAAAATTAGTATTGAATTCTAGCATAGAGAGATCAAGGTTGAAAGTATTTGGGGTTGGAAAGTCAGTGTTTTCAGATGCCAAGTTTCAGTAAATAGAGTAAGTGCTTGTGCATTCCTGTTGAAAACTTTAAATAATAGAACATTTAAAGTCTTTTTATAAACTGATAAAAATATATTGAACATCCACAACTAATTAAATGTGAAGTATGCCCGTGAATGGAAAAAAACGAAACTTGCCAAGTTTGGTCAAAACATGATCTTTCCAACTACAGACCATATAAACCCAGTATGTTGCTTGAAACTTTTGCTATATTCTCTCTATTCTATTTTTATGCCTTTTAGCAGCAGAAGCAGCTAAATGAGCCAAATGTCTTTGGGAAATTGGTTGTTTTAGGATAAGGCATGATAGCTTATCAGTTCAGTGACACTAATCAGCCACAGAAGTCCTTCTTTTAATTAAAACAAGATAAGATGGCAGAGATAAATTTAAAAGCCATTAGAATTCCATATCTACTATTCCACATATTGTACAGCATACATGTATTTTGTGTTTTATTATGTGTTGCTCTTTCTTTATGCATGTGTTGTTACATGAGAAGGAAGGGATGAAGACCAGCCTCATGCCCTGCTGTTTGTCATTGAGAAAGGGGGTGAGCCTAATACAGTTTATTGTTGCATTTTGAGAAATTTTGATTATCCTGTGTGGTTTGGTGGGGTTTTATTTTTGTTTGGTTTTGGGTGTTTGGTTGGTTTGATTTTTCCTTATAATACTTTGATTTCTGAAGAATGAGGCAATGCTGACACCTCCATGATCCTACAAGAGAACTGAGGGGGGACTTGGTTATTTCACAATGTTTTTATTCTTGAATAGTGCTGCTCCACTGGTCTTGAATAACCAATTTAAACCCTTGATTAGTAAAAATTATATCATGGAGCTGTGAATTTGTCCTTAGGAAAGGCTGGAGATAGACTTATTCATAAAAGGTTGTATTTATTTGTATGGCCAGGAATAAAGACAAGATTTTATTACCCACTTCATTCTCCCCTCAGGCTGCTTACTGAAAACTCTCAGAAAGGGTAGCATGCAAAAAATCCATGAAAACTTAGAAAATCTTAGAAACCTCCATCATCTAGTTTTCTTTCTGACCAGAAGATTATTTTCCCTCACCCATACACATCCATTTGGTCTCTATCTTAGAAATTTAAGAATCTGGATTCAAAGAGAGTATCTTGATACAGAATCTTCAGATCTTCAAAATTAACTTTATTGATATTTAAACTAAATGCTCTTCCCCACAGCCTAAATATGTTTCAAAACAGTCGCCCACAGTAAGTCAGAATCAATGATATTTTGATGTGGGTAGTAGTGTTGTCTTTTCCTAGTAGTTACCTATATTGCTTCAAATGACTAAACCAGAAGGAACTGATAAAAGTAACATTTTATGAAGAGCTGAAGGGTGAGTAGAGTTATAGGAAAGCCAGAAAGTTCTTAAGTTACCATTGTCTTATGGAGGAGATTGTTCCATAGTCTGTTCCAGTAAGCAGAAATAAAAGAGAAACTCTGTAGAAACAGGCATAAAGCAGAAAGGGTACCAATGCCTATACAGGGTTATTTGCAGTGGATTTGTAACAGTGGAATCCTAAGTATGTAACTATGACCTCATTCTCCAAGAAGAGGGTAGAAGGTGGGAACTGCAGTTCCAGTGACATGCAAAAACTGACCAAAACAGAGTTTGTTTCAAAATTTTAATTTTTGATGGTGATTGAGTTTGAAGTTAAATTTGGATGTAGGAAGGTCTGCTTTATTGAAAAATAAATGCAATACAGTCTCATAGAGGCAACCCTGAAAATAGGGGAAAAACAGTTGAATGTCTGTTACTTGTATCTATCTCTTCACTTCTTGCTACCTTCTTTATGAAATAAATTACTTGTCAATAACAATGTATTTACAAAGTTCAAGATGCCTAACACTGACCAAAGTTGTGCCAGGTCTAAACACATAGAGAGCAGGGAGGAAATTCCACTGGTCAGGTTCTCAGCAGCATTTTACTGAAATCATGACACAGTTGTTTGCAGACATTTTGTTGTCTTCTGTAATTTTTCTTGTCTAGGGAGAAGCTCTGAAAAATACTACTCTTTAGAGTAGGAATTCTAGTAAGAAGTATGAGGAGACATTGCAATGTACAGTGTTCATTATTAAATTAAAGAAGGCACTTGCTCTCCTGCTTGCCTGAAGATTATATAAAAACAAACAAAAAACCCACCTAAAAATATGTCTGCAGGGAAAGGGAAAGTGGTAATGTCAAAAGAGGTTAAGTATGTCCACAGAATACATTCATATTAAAAAAGACAATGATAAAAGTGATTACCTAATGACTTAACCAGATGCTTCTATTGCATAATTTGAACTTTGAAAGTCCACACCAAGTTTGAATTACTTTATTTTTTTTCTTACTTAAAAAAAATACACACAATCCCAAAACCAAACCAAGCAACTAAAGAAGCTCTTCAAAGTTCTGTTCGTCCAGGCAGCACCACCACTGCCACAATAGAGTAATCCACTCAAGGGCAAGAGCAATTTAATTCAATAAACATATCCTGCTACCAGTTCTTGAATTCATTTCATAACCATTGACTAGACAATGATGCAACCCCAAAGCAGAATAATCATCAGGTACAACTGTTTGTCTTTCAAACAGACAATCCGTCATTATGTTCTGCATTGCAGAGTGGTTTGAGTGCATATTCAGCCACGGGCTGAGTGCCACATTCAAAAAGCATTTGAGAAGAGACAGAAAAAAAATATAAGGAACTAGTAAATGGGTAGGCAAAAGTGATAGTCCATGTTTCTGGTCAACTCCAGTGTTTGGCCAGGAAGAAGGCAGCTGGTATATCAGAAGAGGAAGATGCAGAAACATTGCCTCCACCAAAACCAAAATGTTTTCATCTCCCCACAGTTTAACAGAACTCATACAGTCATGTATGCCTGTGAACTTAAACTTGTTTTCATGTGTCTTGTCCTGTCATCAGTGTAACTATCCTTATATTTTCCTTGTGGTGTCTTCTATCTTCACAGCTTCAGAATATTTTGAATCATATCTACCTTCAGTACCAGTTAGAGTTCATCCTAGTGACAAGAAAATAAACAATGGAGTTTCTCTGAAAGTACAAATAATATCTTTTTCATGTGATTTTAAAGTTTTCTGTAGCACTAATTTTTCAACTGGACAAATGTTTCTTAAATAGAATTCAGGGTATTTAGTAGCTGTGTGTTAATACCCTCTTAAATTTACCCAATCTTGCACTGATGAGCCTCTGTACTTTGCATTTAATACTGTGGATAAAGAGCAAATACTAACATCATTTTAAACAGCTATTCTTACAACAAGACTTTTGCAAAAGGCCCCACAGTAAGTGTTCTTACCTTATTTCTAGATTTTTTTCTTTTTCCTTTGTTTTCCATTGCTTCTAATTTTTCATTCAAAAGGTCAGCAATACCTTTTGCATCTCTGCTGTCTATATATTCCCCAAGAACACTTTTCTAAAAAAAAAATAAAACTAGAGTATGTGTTACACAATTTTCAGACAAAATTCAAGAGGAATGCAGGGCAGAATACAATGGCTCTGGTAGCTTGATTTATGATTCATGGGTATATTTTTGTCTCTCTTTAAACAATGTTAATTTTCATTATAGTAAGAACCACTCTTAGCTGCCAGTTTTTAGAACTACACTAATTTTGTCTTGATCATTAAAGAAACCTGAAATAGTTACAATTTGCTCACATTTATTGAGGAAAATATTTAAGCTAGACAGCTCTTACAAAGTCTGTCACTTGATAATCTGTGTTTGTGAAATCTGTCAGTGTGGGTCACTACTTTGGAGACCTAAAAAGCCTTTACTCTGTAGCAGAGAAAATCTCATTGAATTTGGTGGGATTGTGTGAGGAAAGATTTCTAGAACTTCCCATTAAAAATGCAGTTGAAAAAAAGAAAGGGAAAGTTAGTTAAGCCAATTCTCTGTCAGAAGTCATTGAATACTTTCTCTTCAGCATTAATATATTTAAAAATATGAGTATAATATTCCTGAAATGTAATAGTATTACAAGAATAACGGCAATTTCCTAGAATTATCTGGATACTCTTAATATTTTTAATTTATACTATTACTCTGTTAGTAGGAAATGTTGATCTGAAAAAGTCTCACTGTAACTGAAATAGTTTGGTAAGGTTTGGTTTTGATACAACAGAACCAATATATTTTTATTAATTATCTATCTTATAATACATTATATAAGTAAAAATTACTCTTTCAATATAATAACATTTAATTATACTTCTTCTTAGCCAAAGTGAAGTTGTCCACATTTCATTTAGAATGAGACTGTCTACTTTTGGGTAGCTGGTGATGGAACTGGTAAAGGTTGGAAAACATTTTGTTACCTAAGACCCTGCAAAATTAAAACCTGGTTCTGGTTAAGCCCACATTTTAGTTACTATTAGAATTCTATTTCTATTTAATTACTATTTAGTTCTATTAATTTGCAATTTATTATTATTGTATCACGGTCCTGCTATTTTAAGTATTACTGAAACTGGTTATTTCGGAGATACAGTAATATATAAATAATTCACTTTAATATGGTACAGAAATATTCTGTTTAGTTTTAATGTGAAATGAAATAAGTTTACTAATAGTACCTGCTCACCAGCAAGTGACACTTTACCTTTGTTCCTTGGTAGAGGTAAAACTTAACAGTAGGATAGGCTCTGATATCAGCAGTCTGACAGGTGTGACCATATGCCTGACAGTCTACTTTTCCAGCTTTTACTTTTCCTTTAACGGCCTGAAAAGAAATGTTCATTAGAAACAAACTTCAAGTTTCCATGGGTGAGTATAAGCATATAAGCAGAAAAAGCCAGAAGTGCAGCTAAATATAAATTTAAAAAGTGTTGCTTAGATCTTTATAATATTTCAGAGTGGTTGCTTGCTTGCTTGTCAGCCTTGT
The DNA here is from genome assembly GCA_013397895.1 of Origma solitaria. Taxonomy (NCBI): domain Eukaryota; kingdom Metazoa; phylum Chordata; class Aves; order Passeriformes; family Acanthizidae; genus Origma; species Origma solitaria. The sequence continues at coordinate 1,439,561 of VZRL01001273.1, read as the reverse complement.
GTCAGGTGTCTCTATGTTTTCAGAGAGCACTTGTACTTGAATTCAGGGCAAAGCACAAAAGCACATCACAGCTCCAAAGACCACTCCATCGAAAGTTGAAATCTGTCTCAAAAGAGGGTCTGTGTGTCTGTCTGTGGAAGAGACACCACCCTCTGTCAAGTGGGACCTAAAAGAGTGCATCATTGCATGAGTAGGAGGCCCATGGGAGTATTGGGGTTTTTGGATGACTGCTAAGAAATAAAGTACTGATGAGTAACGTTTTAACTATTACAAGTATAACAAGCTGCCAATACACTTAAAAACATACCCTTGCAAGGATCTCAAATTCAGGAGCAAAATTTTGGCAAGGTCCACACCAAGGAGCATAAAAATCAATGACCCAATGATCTTTGCCATTCAGAACTTTTTCTGTGAAACTCTGAGGGGTGAGGTCTACAGACACCTGTGGTAAATACCTGTGTAAAGGAAGAGTAACAGTCAAAATACATTCAAAACTTTAAACAATATCCAAATTCCATATAAGAAAATTTACTGAAGTTAAGAATGTGAGTAGTCTGGAAACCCCTACTTCACCCTTTGTACTATAGGAGAATAAGTTTTTAAAAGTGCTAAACAAAATCATAGGGTCTTCAGCAGATGGCTGGACACCAAGGAGTGTGCTATTGCTCCAAATTTTAAAAGCAGTAAGTTAAAAGATGTAGAAACTTTAACATCTTAAAGTAAGTAATATATATACCCAACTGTTTCTAATTCTTGATTTACATAGTATTTAAATACTTATTCATCCTAGCAAGCAACTACGTAAGCAGCTTGTGAACAAAGTTTAAGGAAGTAACTTACCCCAATGCCCAGCCTCTCAGTGAATAGGCATCTCTGTGCCATCCATTGTAGCTACTATAAAAACATTGAGGAGAAAACAAAAATCCAGTTGCACAGTAGTTTGAATTATTTTGGAAAAAAAAACTCCGAACAATGCACGCTAATGAGTGATGATAATCAAATAAAGAATTTAAATGCATATGTTTTAGGATATATTTCTACCCTGCTTTGAAATCTGAAAGTCTTGTAAATACAATTCAAACTTACAGAATTAAGGACTAGTAGATCACGAGAAGAAAGGGAAGAAAAAAAAATTGCGATTCCTGTGTTGTTTCAAATTACTGAAATGAAATGGCAAAATAAAACCACTGGTTTGAAGTAACAAAGCCAATGGCATCCAGTACAGTAATATCCTAACAACCTATTTTAATAGCTACAATGAACCTTTTCTGCACAACGTAAGAGGTGTATTTCTCTTGTTTCACATCATGTAATGTTTCCCACACTTTAAACTGAAGGGGGTTTCAAACTGAAGCAATGTACTTACTAATATTGATGAGCTGTGTTTGATTTCTGAGGAAAGAGTCTGATTTCAGGATAGCCCTGAATGCTTTCTTGGTGACAGAAAGAATAGTATTTTTGACAATCCATGCTGCCTACACTGATTAATCCATTTAACATCTGAAAAAGGAAGAAGAAAATCTACCATCAAATATGTTAATCAATACTTCTACAATTTCAGTGATACTTCAGAATTTAAGTCTTTATAAGTTCGTTGGGGGAAAAAAAATCTCAACAAAACAGACCAAGATTATCACAAGGCTTTCCTCTTCCCTGTAAATGGAGCACTGGTATCAGAGCCAACCACCCAGAAGCATTCCCATCATGCACATATTTAGTATAAGCTGCGTGAACAAGGCACCTACCTTCCCTCAAGTGGTTTTATTTAGTATAAACCATGCCTTGTTACTGTTCTCCCCATCACAGGCTCAGTAACTAAGCCAGATGTGGTGCAGTGCAGATGTGCTGGCAGTTGCACAGTGGGCCTGTGTCCTGAAAACCCTGTATTTGTTGCAAAGGCCCAAACTACCTGGCAAGGGCAGGGAAGCTGATGTTTACTGAGCTCCTAAAGAGCTACTAATACTTCACAGACATTCCAACAGAATTTAGAATCCTGGAACTCCTAGTCTAGTCGAGTTCTAAATGTCTCAAAGTCATGGGCTTGTTTCCAAAGCTCTTTTTTCCCCCCAAAATTTCCTAGTTCAAATTCCTGGAAATATCTCCAAGAATGGTTGTCAGTACAGTAATATTACTTTTGCAAATGAGAGAACACTGTAATGACCTTACACACTTGTAACTAACAGGAAAAACTGGCCTATGGTATCAATGCATTAAATCTTTTAAAAAGCCAAATAAAAACGTTGTATTTGAAACAACATAAAACTGTCAGGTAGGAATTGCCTGTTTTGTTCACAATATTGGTCTCTAGATTTTCTCAGCTGACAATTCTCTTAAGAATGCAGTTGTGGCATCTCAGCAATTTCACAGAAGAGGATAGTTGAATGTCATTTACCCTGGCCATTTTCTTCCACTCTGGCATTAAAGCCTGACAAGGTCCACACCATGGAGCATAGAAGTCCACCATCCAGATTTCCTCCCGTTTTCTTCTCTGAACTAATTCAACAAATGTCTCTGGTGTTAAGGCGACCACTGATGGATTCCGAAGATCCTAAAGGAAGAGAGCTTATGGACATAACTTATTGTTGCACAGTGTATCACCTATCTAGGGCTATCATGTGGCAAACAGTCTGCACCAAATTCTGAGAATGTTCTGTGGAATTTCCTTGCTGAGGGAAGGGAAGACTCCACACCACTGAAAGGCATGGAAGCATCGAAAGTCATTCCTTCTACCCAAAAATCATGCCTGATTGCTGGAGAAAAATTATCAAAAAAGTACAGCCAGGCTCCAAGAGAGGTTTTCTGCCTTTCCTCAATAAAAGCAGGTAACAGGCAGGAACAGGCATTATGAAACTTAGCCATGCTATTCAGGCTGGAATGCAGAAGAATACATATAATGCACTATGGGCCTCTGAATATCAACTGAAAGACTAATCTCCACTGTTTCTGCATGTGTGGTCTTGAAAATGCTTTTTCTGAGCTACCAGGAGAGAACAGTCTCTTCAAAGAGTGAAAAATAGTTTGTGGATATAGCAGTGAACCTGGATGCTGGAGCCAAGCTGGGTGCCAGAACTCTAGCATCAACAGTGACCAGTACCAGTAATTTGCAGCTCTGTGAGCTAAGAAATGTGGAAAGCAGCAATCTAATTCAGAAAAATATGAAGCCCCTCCTATATCAAGGTGTGTATGTGAGGCATTTTCACCTTAAAAGTATGAAGTGCTGTAATATTAATTCCTTTATCCTCTTTATAAGACAGAAATCATTACTATTACTTTTGAATTCAGGGCAAAGCAGATTGGAAGGAATCTTTATTTATTTGCTAATGATCTCAAAGAAATTACTTAACAGAGTAGGGAAGTAAAACCATTACATGTCAAGTCTGACTGACAGTTGTTGGATCACTTTTCTTGCCCAAGATTTTTTCACCTTTTATTTTCCTTGTCTCATTAATTAAAAAAAAAACCCACCCAAACCTTAGAATCTTCCAACTAAAGAACATGTTTGTGTATGAGCTGCACAGAACAAGACTGCAACAAACATAATCATTTGCATACCTCTATAAACTCCAAGATCTGCTCAGCAGAGTGATGTCCTTCATACTCATGAACATCAGACTGATTGAACACAACTGTTGTTGGGTAAGCTCGAATGTTATGCTGACAAAACAGATAATAACAAATCGCATGGAATGATTAAGGTTCTTGGACTTGCCTCTAACTGTCCTTGGGATTGGTGGCTCACAGCTGCTCATCTGTTCAGTTTGTACAGTACAAGTGCTCAGACTTACATGCAGGTGAGAATCTGACACCATTCCAAATCAGTACAGAGAAGATGCCACTTGTATTCAGAGATGGCGTAGTGTGTTCTCAATTTAAAAACCAGCCAATAATTCTTTTGCTGTGCTCCACAAATACAGGAATTTATCCCTGGGCCTCCTAAGCCTTAACTTTAAAGCTATTCCCAGTCCTCAGATGGAATGTTTGCAGTGTATGAATAACTACTGTTTACCATTGAACACAGGCAGTTTCCATCATTTGAATTCCTTAGTGGTTAAACACATCTAAATAAAATTTGAAAAAGCTTGTCCTTTTTTGCTCATTTTCCATGTGTTTTCAGACATTAACACCCCCCCCCAAAAAATTATTAAATTCTGAGACTTCTAGAGTCTTCCAGTAACACTATGAAATTAGAATAAAATATGACCTGTATTTTACATTAATATATTATCTGTAGTGTTTATATAGTTTGCTCCTTTGAAAAAAATTATGATAAAACTCCCTGTTCAATTCATTACCCTTTAAGAAAGTAACATTAAATGACAAGCATTGTCTGCCCATATCTTCCTACTCACAAATTGATGAAAATAATACTGTTTGAAAGGATTACATTATTTTTAGTTCCCACAGCTTACCATGTTGCAAAGGCCTTCATGGACAGTACAGTCTAGTGTTCCAAATTTAAGCTGACCATAAAGATGTTTTGATGCTTTTCTCAGCTCTGGTAACAAAGCTCGACAAGGAGGACACCACTATAAAACAAAATGCAAGTAAGTGCAATTGCTGTTCCCACAGGCAGCTCTAGGGAGAATGTTTGAGATTATTAATCTGCTGCTTTGACAACAGAGTCCACTAAATACAAAACCCAGTCTAGGAACTAGAGCTGCCGGGGAATGAGGAATTAAAACCCCCTCTCATGATGCTGAAGGGCACTTCCAAGACACTCCTTAGTACCTTGTTACATAGTTACAGAAGAGATTTTAGAGGAAGGAAAATGAAGATATTAAACATTTACCNGAAGGGGTGGGACTTAAGGAACGTCCCTCTACAATCTGCTGCTTTGACAACAGAGTCCACTAAATACAAAACCCAGTCTAGGAACTAGAGCTGCCGGGGAATGAGGAATTAAAACACCCTCTCATGATGCTGAAGGGCACTTCCAAGACACTCCTTAGTACCTTGTTACATAGTTACAGAAGAGATTTTAGAGGAAGGAAAATGAAGATATTAAACATTTACCGGCGCAAAGAAATCCACAAGCCATGGTTCCTTATCTTTGTCAGGAAAATTCTGAGGGCCCAGTGTGATGACATGAGAGTTCACACTTTCTTTGGCAAATGCAACAATGTCATATAAGATCTTCTTTCCTTCAAAGAACAATGTAAAAAAGGAAATTTTATTTTACCTATGAGAGGTGTCATTAAAAAACTCTGTGAAAGCAACAGGAGTCTTTCAGATCCCTTGTCTAATTTTTAAACACAGCCTGCTTAAATAAATTTAGTGGGGGCTGACTTGCTTTTTCTCAGGAGGACAATGTTAAACTGTCCGAACCTACACAGGCAAGACATGCTGTAGGTGGTAGTTGATATGTGGCTAAATATTAAATGGGACAGTTATCCAATATTAGCTAAATAAATGCTTTATCCAAGACAAAACATGTTTTTGTCAAACAAAATGACAGAATTTTTTGTGAAAGGATTATTGGTCATTTTACCATCTTACTAGCATTGGAATTAAAAAGTACATTTCTAGATACGCTTGACTTGGCAAAAGAATTGACATAGTAAAAACTTCAAGCAAAATAAATCACAGCTATTTAGGGGTAAGTGAAATTCCTGCTCACACAGCTTCAATGGGCAAAGATCAAGTCTCTTCATAATCTTTATCCACGTATGTCAGCACAAATAGTTTGTCTGAGAGTAAGAACTTCAGGTTAATCAAATCTGAAGTCACTGCACAATGACTTACTAAGATTTATTACTGTTCTTAGATATTAAACTGTTGAAGCTCATCAACGTACCATATAAAAAAGTCTGATTCTTTTGAGGATCATTTTGTCATATAGACTGGAGTGAGATGGTTATTGGTAAATGTTATACATGCCATCTATTTTCTAAATAGTAAACCAAAACATTCAAGAGAAAAACACCTGTATGCACTGTAGTCCAATGTACTTCTCTTACACTGTAATCCACACCATTATAAAAATGCTGTATGGAGATGACCTTCTCTTGCCTTCTCTGCAGGAGTGTAAATTGCAGAAAGTATGTAAGGCTTTTCCTAGCAGCAATCATTAGATGTATGGGATCATCTCTCCCCCTCAGATAAGCCTAATCTTTTCTAAGTAGTGAAAAACTTTTCTCTTTTCCTGTTTATTACAGTATTGAGGTTCTGACTTAATCCTAGCAAGCTGTTTCTAATACCTCAGAGGCTGAAACTGAGAACTTCATCGTGCATAACTGCCTTGTGCCATATTCTGGATGAAGCTACACCTGTTGCTGCAAGCTACAGTTTGGCTTCAGGCTCCCTTCTTCTTCAACCAGCATTTTTTAATCCTTTCAGCAGTAAATAGTAACATAGTTCCAGCCTTTCCTGAAAGGAAACTGTGATGTGGGAAATGAAAGAGAGTGGGAAAAGTCTCAAAGTTAGTGGTAAAAGTTAACAAAGCGCAGAATTAGTTTTAGTGCAGTGATACATGAAACCCAATCCAAGTTTGTCAGACTGGCTGCACTGTGTAACCAGCATGGTGAGCCTCTCTGAGGGTGTATCTTACAGCATTCTTTGGTTATCCTACCCAAAGCAGACGCTGTCCTGATCAGCTTCAGAGATTTCATTTGTATGTAATTATGCAAATGATGTTGAAACAGACAGCAAACTAAAGACAAAATACATCCCTCAGCATCTGATGGCTGCTTACCCAGTAAAAATAGAAAAAAGGAAACCAAAGGAAATTATAAATAGTTTGTGCAAGGCTACATTACAGTCAGAAGACAGCAAATACTAAAGCTACAAAATTGTTCATTGGGAAAACAAATGCTGTTTGCCAAAGATACTGTCAACTCAAAGTGATTAGGTAATGATTTAAACTTGCCAAAATTTCCCTTACCATGATGAATTTCATAATCTCCAGTTCCTTTTCCTTTGAAGACTGCTAAACAAGGCTGATAAACATACAGTTTGTTGCAGATGGTTGGTGAGGAAAGACAGTCAAACTTGCCAACCTATTTAACAGACAGTGCCATTTTAATTAAAGCAGCCTAATTTATATCAATTAACATATTTTGAAAGGCCGTAAGAGTTAGAAAAAAAGGTAACAATATGGAAAACTAATAGCCTTTTTTATAAACAACAGAGATCTGAAGATAAAATGATGTTCAAGGAAAACTACTAGCACTACTATATTAGGTTGCTTGCTAATTTTTCATTTAAAGGCCAAAATGGGGAAAAAAAAACTTAAAAGAATTCTCTTTCTTTCCCCCTCCAAATATAACAGCAAGGAAGCATGAAGGCACCTAAATAAATGTGACATTAAAATTCCTCTAGTCAGAGCAACAACTTAAAAAAAAATACATACTTTATAGAATAATACAATCCATAGGTCTTTAGTGCAAAGATTGAACTTGGTTTCTTTTTATTAAGAAAATATTCAACGTGATCACAGGGTTTTCTGAATAATTTAAATACAGTTCCACATACATAAATTTGATGTTGGAATGTTAACTTGTAATTGCTAACTGAATGGGATCTGCAGCAACATTTCCAATGAGAGAGCAGATTTAAAAATCTCTACTTTTAAATTATACAAGATGTACAGGAAACTTAAGTGATTGCTTTAAATAAAAAACTTTACTACAGATCTACCATATGATAATGTACCTCTTTCAGTACCAGAGGTGGCATGTGGTAGTAACAGCTAATAACAATGAAAACCATGACTTTTCTTGGAATGTAAATGGCATTTAACTCTAGATGAGTGAGCACTCTTACCTGAATATGCTCATCTTTCAGTAAAAATTTAAGTTTCTTAAATTCCTGCACATTTGATTTTTCACCCTCCCCAAACTGGAAGAAAAGCAGCCACCGGTGGTGAGCCAGACGGTCCTTTAAACCAAAAGAAAAAAACCAAAAGACAACAAACGCACAAAAAATTAATCCCAACTATACCAACATGTAAAATTCTGATCTGTTTTCTAAAGGCAAATGTCCAGTTATTCATCTCCAAGAGATGTCCACTCAACAAATTCTTTCATGTAGTCCTTCCACTAAACTTCCTTCTACTGCATCGTAATCAAGGAAGTGGAAAAAAATCTGAGAGCAAGCTGGCTACAACCTGTACTCTAATATTTGCTGTTTCTATCTGCATTTCCTGCTGTAAACTACACCGGTATGTATACTACAAGTACTGTGGAAAGTGGAACTTGAACTACAAGTGTGGAAAGCGGTTACCTTTTTTTTTTTCCCTTGAAAACCTGAGTTACTTTTAAGACCCTTAATTTTGGTTCACGCCCAGTTTATCAGGGATTAACAGGTCTTTTTTCTTTCTTACATTACTGAACAAAATACATTTTAACCAGAATTCTCTATAATGTAGTTGATTCAAAAAATTACTAGAAGCTACAGCTGCAGAGTGAGTTGCAATGGCAATTTCTGTCATTTTCTATATTCCTACAAAATCGCCCTCCCGTACTTATTTTGCTAAATGGCAGAAATAAATGTAGACCAACAATGTTAAATAATTTTGGGTACAGAAGCAATATTCAGTTAAATGTCAGGCTGCTGTGTCAACAGGATTTGAAAGATGTAAAAAATAACAATAAAAATATAAAAATATATTATTTGAAGAAATCTTAACATATTTCTAAAAAAATTACCTCTAATGATGCTGCAGAGATAATTTCAAAGTCTGGCAGATGCTGCATTACTTCCTGATATATTTCTCTGGCATCCAGGGAGTTAAGAAACTAGGATGGAAAGTTAACTGTCTTTATTACAAGGAATTACAAACATCAACCTGATTAGTACTCAAAGTGTCAGGGAAATTACTCTGATTTCTTTCATTCAACTGGAGGATGCAATTAATAGTATTTTATTTGATCAACTTTTTTTTCATACATGTAGTTTCACAAACATCACTCTCAGAATACTGCTTTTTAGCTCATTTGCCTACAATATTAAACTCAAGAAATCATGTTTTGTCAAGACAGGGACTGAAAAGTCTGAAATTCAAATTTCACGTCAAACCAAACAACCAAGTTTACAAGATTTCCAATCTAGTTTTACAGCCTTCCTTAATTGCACTGTAGAGATATTTAGGTTTCTGCAACTTGCAAAATTTTGGAAGTAATATGAATCAGTAACTGAGTTGGTAAGGTAAAAGGTTCAAAGTAGGTAGGCTGCAATTTAATTTCCTCCTTTAAAAAATATAGATAAGAGTAGTGACAATAAAGGAACAAGTCGTGCTTCAAACAGAAATGTCTCCCATCAATTAGGGAAGTTAAAACTACCATACAAATGTAGGTTGCAATATTAGAATAGAATTGAACTGTAAAATTTGTACTGACAGACACTGTAGGAGTACTTTTATCACACATGTCAGAGTAGCATTTCTCAAACTTGTGATACCTAGGGCATATTATTTCTAGAATAAAAACTTAGGGGCATATCAAAGCACATAGAATCATTTAGGTTGGAAAAGACCGTTAAGATCACTGAGTCCAAGCTTTAACCCAGCTGCAAAGTTCACTACTCCAAACCATGTCCCCAAGTGCAAGGTCTATACACATCTTTTAAATACTTCATGGGACTCAATCAGGCAGCCTGCTCCAATGCTTGACAACCCTTTCGCTGAAGAAAGTTTTGCTAATATTCAATCTACATCTCCTCTGCTTGAGACCATTTTCTCTTGTCAAGTTTTCACATGGGAGAAGAGACTCCCAAGCTCGCCCAGGATAGCTGGGTAGCAGCTTTAGGAGCAGCTCTTGGGCCAGTGACAGAGCACTTCCCCAGGACTCGCAGAGCTGCTCAGGGAGGTTCCCAGGGAGGTGGCCAGGCACAGTTACAGGCTGGGCCACTGCAGAGTGCTTCTGTTCACTCTGCCAGCAGCCTGGGACCTACCTCCAGGATCTCTGCCTGAGGGGACTCACAGCGTAGCATACAAGCTTAGAAAACAGCATCTTTTCAGTTGTGTATCATCAGTCTGGAAATGGTTTATACGTTCCTTTAGCATGGTTATCACTTTGTTCCATCTAAACAGATAATGAAAAACAAGTCGTACCAAAACACCTCCTTTCTCTTTGTTATTGATGGTGGCTCCAGGTGGAAAGTATGCAGTAGTACTAGATGAGACATCTAAATTATCACAAAGCTCACCCTGGGTGCCACAGTCCATCCAGCCTACATTTACAAGACCTTCCTGCAATTAGGTAAAAACAACAGAAACAAAACCAAAGAAAAGTATTTTTTAATTTCAGGCTTAGAAATGCTTTTGAAAATCCCAACACAGGCAATTATATATAACATTTAGAAAATGGATGGAAACAAAATTGTAATTTATTACTTAATACTCGTTCTACAACATTCTTAAAAAAATGAATGTTATTTCAAAAGCTACTCAGTCAAAATAGTTAATTCTTCTAAAAGTTAATGGGTGAAATCTTCATTCTACTAAACTCAGTGAGAGTTTTAGTTACAATTTGATGCCTTTGCTTCTGTTATTTTGTTTTAAATATAACAGGTAATGCTTTCAAAGTGAAACACTGCTTACCAACATGCCAGCTAGCTTAAGGCGTGTTTGGTAACTCAAGCAATCTGCAAAACAAAAATTATTTATTTACAAACATAAAACTTCACCTTTTTAATGCACTAAATCTACTCTCCTTAGAGTTGCCCCTTTCCTCCCCAAAAATGTGACCATTTCTAATGGCATGATTCCTGGCTGTTCATCCAGTATTCCAGTGACTTGAGGTTGTCACATCTAGTAATCAGCACTTAATGAACATCTGCTCTAAGTTAAAAACCCCCATAAATAACATCCTCTTGCTTCATCAACACAGACCTCTCATTTAAAAAATGTTACTATTTTATTTACTATATTAAGACTGACCTTTAAATTTGTTAATCGTTGTTTAAAAAAATAAATCCAAGTACTTACACACAGTCTTGGAATGATATTTCAATGGAAATATCCATTTTCTGTGATACAAATAATAACTCACTACAGTAAATATATCATGCTTTAATTATCCATCCAGACTTTGAATAGCTACCTTTGGAAGCACATTTAAAAAAAAAAATTTGGTTAAGATGCATCAACCTCTCCTTAACTGAAACAAAGTTGAAAACTTAATAACAAAAGGGCTGCAACTTGAAATCAAGCAATTTACAAATGTAAATCCAAGACTGCAGCTCTGGTTAGTCAGTTCACAGAACAAAGGTCTCTTCATAAGGTTGAGAAAACTTTATTTGTCAAAGGTGTAGTGCATTTACTTAGCTCTACCAGCTAACCAGGGTAACTTTCTTATATACTGTATCCAGTACTGACCCCAAAAAAGCCAGTGAAAAACAGCTACCAAAAAACACTCTGGCTCTTATCACTGGATTCACATCAATTACTATGTCCAAACCTAACTTAAGAGAAATTATTCAGCTAAATTTTAATATTGGTGTTTTAAGGGCGAGATACAGCCTTTCTTCTATTCAGCTATCATGAGAAGCTGGCATGTGCCTAAGCAGTATCTGTCACCTGAGCTGGAAAAGGAAGTTAGAAGCCTTTTCTGCTACTTCCCCTCCAGATGGGTTACACTCGACTGCTCTTTAATGGCTCACAGGACATTACAGAAGCACAATAATATAATTTTTCCATTAAAGTTCCTTTTGTCCAACTGCCTCTAAAACAGAGCTTAAATGACCCACAGGCCAAATACTGTGGTCACCTAAGACGTTCTGTCATTTATTTAGAAGCAAAAAAGATTGTGCCACTATCAACAAAAGTCCTTTTGTTGTCACCTTGTTTGAATATATATAGTCAATATACTTACCCCCACGTTCAGCACAGAAGGTGATCAGCCAACCAACACCAGAAGCAAATGAAGTTTCAATAGCATTTACAAAATTTCCTAAGAGTAAAACAATTTGCATCAGTTTGTGGGTAGTTAACGTGACCATGAAACAAGGTTTTATATTTGTATTAGCAAATTACATAAACTATTTTTAATCTCAAAAAGAAGACTTAGCAACAGTTGACAGATTCAGTCATATGTATAGTTTCTGCCATATTTTATATGGTAAAAACAATTTCAACAACAGCCCCTCAGGTAACACATGTGAACATTACCTGCCCATAACTCAGTGACTGTGCTTGTAACATACTGCATGGCGAAGTTCTTTAGGCTCTCTTTTGACCTGTCTCCATAATATTTCACTGGTTGCTATAAAAGACAAAGAGTAAAGTTTATAAAATTAAGAAAAAAAAGGCAAAAACTCCCATCCCAAAACCTACTGTGTTCTTCTTGCAGTACTTATGCAACTGCAGGACCCATCACCACTACCACCCTAATTGTTCTCTCCCTCCGGTAACAGAATTTTTGAAATTTAACCTGATTTAGATTTTGTAATGTGATTTCTTTCCAAATGCTGCAACACAAGTATAATTTGGTGTTAGAAACACCAACTCCCAATAATTTTATTTAGATTTAAATAAGACCTGCTTGCATCATGCCATTTAGCATTCAACCTCTCAAAACATATCATTGTCAAAATGTACCCATCTATTCAAGAACACTTTGTACACCACCCCAGCACCACGACTCAACAAGCAGCCACAGTGATGTACACCACGCAGGTAGCATGGAGGAAATCTTGTGGAAGGAATTTCCAAGTTTCTTTAGGCATGTGGTCATATTCTTTACATTCGAACCCACAAACTATGCTTTGAATTTGAAAAGTCCATTACAACACAAGGGGAGAAACTGTTCAAGGAGAGTTGTTGCTTTGATATAGCACCTCTGACAGTATCTTGCCAAATCAGAAGTGATATGTTGCACAGAAAAACCATTGTGAAAATATATTATCATTTATTTTGAATTATATATATGTAATATAAATTATATATATTAATAAAGATATATTTTTGAAGTTAAATTTGTAAATTAATTTAACCAAGGTAAAGAAAGAGAAGTTAAATTTATTAAAGGAAGTAGTACACTAAAAAGGATGATCTTTACATAAATCTCCATGACTGAACAAATATTAAAGAAATATATCTCCAGATTTCATTCTAAAAATGCTTGAAGTCTTATTACTCACCATTCCAGTTTTGAAAACATACAGACTGGGGTAACTGTTAATCCCTTTAATTCGACAAAGCATTCTGTTATCTCCACAGTTCACAGCTCCAATGCGTATGACTCCATCCATCTCCTTAGCAAATTCTCTCCACTAAAAAAAAAGGCAAAAAAGAGGCTTTTTTCCTATAAAGATACAATGAAACATTTTATTTCTGGCATTTTGAATTGCTGTCCTTGGTTTCAGCTTCAGTGTAAAAATCCACTTCATTAAGTTTTATGCTATTAAAACCAATGAATTTTCAGAGTTAATATACTTGCTGTACATACCGTAGGTGCTAAATCATGGCAGTGGGAGCATCGAGGAGAATAAAAATTCACAAACCACAGTTCTCCTGAGTTAACAGCAGCATCTAGATGGAGAGAAGAAAATTGTAAGTAATGCACATCTACAATGCAGTTATATCTAGAATGTACATTTTTGCCATACTGTATTCCCCAAAAGCTGTATTAAGTATTTAATGTCTGGCACAGTAACAGTAACTCAGATAAGATAAAGATTGTATTTCACTTGCACATATTCATTGGTGTAGGCAGGTGCACAAAAATCCTATTTCAGAGGCTATCAGCACCCTGACTTTCAGCATCTGTTCCATTAATTAAGAAAAAAAGTACTGTCTGCAGATTATTCTAGCTGAAATGTGTGATAGTGTAACTGTGGCTACAAAATACAAGTTCTAAAAGATTGTTACCCACTAGAATTTTCCATTTCCTTCTATTACCTCATGTATTTAGAGCGTTCCACCTGGCAATCTTTTTATGAAGAATTCATGTCTAATGCAATTTAAAAATCCAAGTTAATGTAATTACTAGAAATGTGAAAGGAAACATAAATAAATAATCTTGCTTGTGAAAGAAAACAACAGCCACAAAATATACACAAAGAGCAATTATCAACTTGAATTACATGGCTTTTAGCCTGTCCAATTTTAGACATAATTCTTACAGTGAATTTTGTAATCTATATTTGACTATATTAAAATTTCCTCACAAGAAAGACAACTAAGGAATGTGAAGACCCTGCAGATAGATTAACCAAGGCAAGAGTGTGTTCTCAGGGAGAGTACCATGAGGGGCTGCTATTAGAACAGTACAAAACTAATTCAGCATGTAGGTCCAATCTTGTACACAGGAAACTGTACTCAAAATGCAGATGAATAATCACACAAAATCCAGTATTTCTTCTCTCTAGTCTCTCTTTGTTGTGAACAACTTAGCTGTAATTTTAAAAGAAAAAGACCTGGATGATTTTCTCATTGAAATTGTTATATTTTCATACCTTGTTCCACTTAACTGTGTTTTTACTATCTAGCATCACCTTCTGGTTTTGAATCATACACAATTGACTGGATTTCACAGAAAAAAATATATTAGGAAAGTTCTGTCAAGTGTATTTTTATACAAGAGAAACAGCAATGATAAATTAGGAGAAACAAAATTTTAACTCAAATAGTTTCCTTTTACAGATCTCACAAAATATTTTCCAAACTTAATGTAAACCGTTTATTGATACTGATCAATTGGCTAACTAGTGTTTAACAGGAAGCATTAAGGGGTATTTTTACTTTTTGTTTTCTCATGTGAGGATGATTTTCTAACGTGTTTGTAAAGATAGCTAAGAAAAGCCTATTAAGACACAGCTCAGCAATTAAAAATTGTTACTTCGGGTTGCCATGTTGTCAAACAGATAGCCATTTATTTAAGAAACTTACCAAATTCTCCTCTATCCAACGTTATAATTTCAGGATCATCATCATAAATACCTATTAAAAAAACCCAACAACTGCATTTTATTTTCCCATCTTTAAAACAAAGAAATAAACTATCTCTTATGCACAAGAGAAGACAGTAGATTTAAGTTGAAATTTTAAGCTGGCAAAGAGGTTGTACGAAAATGTTATCCTTGCTCAGTAATTTGGGACCTGAGTTTAACCTCTTGCTAGCTCACTTACTCTCATGCTACAAAAGCTGCTATCAGAACAGTTCTTTTGACAATTTAGTAACCAACCACTGAGCAAGCAGAGAATTAGAACTAGTGCTGTTATGGCAAGAGCATTAGAAATATTATCATCCAGTTGTCAGATTAAAATTCAAGAAGCTTCAGCTCTCAGGGAGAGCTTTATGTAATGTCCAGAAGCTTCCACACTTTCTCTCAGCCTCTGGTTATCTACACATGTCAATCACAAAGGTATTTCAAGCCACAAGCTTTTCCACTATCAGAATGTGTGAACAAAGGTAAGGAAGACAAAGCTAACCAGTCCTACCCAGGGCATCACTACAAAACACTCTACTACTTCAACTACACAAGAAAGGCAGTGCAGGGTTACCAAAAATAAAAAATACTATTACACAGCATTACATTAGGCTACCATGGTTGCAGGTCTTTTACAGTACCTAACATGGTGAGATGTCATTTCACCTGAAGTATACAAGGATTAAATGCAAATAAATAATGAGAGAAATTAATTTCTACAGGTGACAAGGTACTTTTTATATTACTATTCACTTATATATAATGCAATATAATACATACATTTACCCACACATATAAATATATATAGATCTGTATTTTTATGTACACACACACATAAAATATAAAAATAGATGCTCTCCAAATGACTAACTGACAGACATTTAGGGATATTGTTTCTCAATCAAGCAGTGAAACTTCAAGCAGAAAAAATTTCTATATTTTCCCGTGATAGTCGCACCAGTGGTTTATTCAATCTCAATTTGTATAGACAATAATTTCTTAGAGATTGGGACATATTAAATCAAACAACACCAGAAAAAAATTGTCCAAGGTGGAGGTTACTTTCAGCTCTTTTCTTCATCTCAATCAAACCATGTTCCTCAGTTCCCTGTTTTAGTTTATTCCTGTCACAGAAGCTCTGAGAACCACTTATTGCAGCCTTTCCCTAAAACTACGTAAAATTTGTTGAGACAAACATTAAATAACTTGTGTCAACATCATTTTAGGTATGATTCTGTTATTTTTTCATTTTCTACGACGTCTTTACTGATCTCTAATTGCATAACTGCACATCAAATAGGCTTGACAGTGCAAAAATCTCTTCTAGAGATGCCCTTGGAGATATACTAAATGAAAAAGGTCTTCTTGTATGAAAAAGTTAAAAAGAATCCTGATGAAATATTAACACTGACATTTAAGTGAAAAAAAGCTTTGCCCTTTAAAAAACTAAACAAGAAGTTAGATGACCTATAAAAAGGTAAGCAGCAGGAACAAAAGGCTAGGTAAACAGATTGCATTTTTGGGTAGCCATTAACAGGGTAAATAAAACATTGGATCAGCAGAGAGAAAGTGACAGCTATGCAGCAGATAGAAATCTGGAGAGGATACATTAGAAACATGTAAAAAGCTCTGATATAGATCTGAATATTGCATTTCCTTGTGACTGTTTTAAGCAAATCACAAACACACATCATAACTTACCAAAATCATAGCGATAAAAGTGCCAGCTTTCATAACGACCTCCTTGCTGCTGATCTTCGAGACCCTTCTCTCCGTATTTATCATACTTCTTCCGGAGATCTTCATCTTTAAGTACTTCATATGCTCTATTTATTTTCAAAAAATTGTCATGTGCATTTGGATCATTCTGTGGAAGGAAAACTAGAATTAGTAATTAATTAATAAAACATATTTGCATATAATGCTGAAAAAATGTATCTTTGGAAATATTTTTACATCCCTACTAAGGATGTCAGTGGAAGCTGACATTGCACTCTGATCTCAAAACAAACTACAGTAAAGTTTTCCTTTCCTGAAGCCAGATGTGTTCTCTTATTTCTTCATCCTCAGTAAAGTACCAATGGAAATATAAAGAGAACTGGTAGGAGCCTGTAACATTCAACAGTGATCCCTCTTCTTTCAACTCTCTCTCTTCAGTGGATTAAGAAAAACACTCGAGAATGAAGACATATCATTTCCTCGACAATCTTTTCCACTCTCCTAGAATCCCTACTCAACCAGTTCAAAATCTCTGCTATCAAGACAGATTCACCCCTTCTGGTCTTACAGTTGAGACAACAGTGTAGACAGATGTCTCCTCCTTTTATTTAAAAAGCATTCTTGTTCTAGGTAGCTTGGGAATTAGAACGGTGAAAAATCTGCAGACATACCTTGAAGCCCAGTTTGGGTTCTGCACTGGTGCAGCGTAACAGTGGTGTGCAAAATGTGCCACACTCTCCTGCTCTTTTAACTTCTGCTTACATGTTTCATTCAAAAGACACTTTTTCTTAAAGACTCTTGAAATGTTTCACGTTGATACATAGGAAATTAATTACCATTATGGAATTTGTCTAATGGGCTCATTTTCTATAGATCAACTTTAAGGCTGAAAATAACCTGCAGAAAAATCTTGAGTAGTACCTGCATGCTTGGAAACTACAGAATTTCACCCCAAATACCATTATTTTGAAAGTATCAACACAAAGAAAACAATACTTCCATTAAATAGCTATAAGTTGGCATTCCTAACTTTGCTGACATTTGGCTTTCTCTCTGAGCTCTGTCAGAGGCTCCAAGGTAGTCAGCGAAGGCAGGCCCTGAGCTCATATGAAATAATGCTGGTTTTGGGGGTCCCATACAGTTACACATACAAAGATCTAAACCATTTTATTTCCTGGGAATTTCTGCTTTTTTCAAGTAATTTCAAAGCAAAACTGATGACGTTGAAGTTTAAAGGTTGTTTCTTTGTATTTCAGAAACATGGTAGCACAGAATGAGCTACTCTCAATCTTCTCTCTCTAGTTAGTCCAGAACTCTTTTAAATTCCACCATTATGCCTCAGCAGCCCCAGATTGTCTGTTTTGACCTATTTGATACTTAAGAGACTGATGTCTCAGACTAGGCTGATCTTATTTGATGTTTATATGAGACTTCATGGGAGGGAAAACAGCAAGTCCCCCTAAGCTAAATGGAAAGAGGGAAACTCATCAGTTTACCAACAAGGCAAATATGGTACACATGTAAGTTTTCCTCTCGTTACAAAAATATAATTTAGAAGAATATTGACTCTTTTTACTACACCAATTTAACACAGCCCAAATTCAACACAACCATGTATGACCAGTCACAATACTACACAGTAACAGAGAAACATTCTTCATAAATTAAAACTGCTTTTTGTTTAAACACTAAGATCCATTGTGTCAACAACTTTAACTTGTTCAAGAGGTAACTTACCTGATTTTTATCAGGGTGCAACTTTAATGCCAGCTTTTTGAATGCCTGTCGTATTTCTCTACTACTTGCTTCTTTGGATACTCCAAGTAAACTATAGTAGTCCTGATCAGTGCACACAAGAACTATTAGACATAGTAAAACTAGCACTAAAGACCTTTTGAAACATCTAATATAATCTCTTTTGGATGCTAAAAACTCCATTATGAAGCTTTTAGAAACTTCAGAGGTTCTGATTCAGACAGACTTTGGGAAGAGTCTCCAGGAAATATACCAACATTCAGAGATACAGCTGTTTTTATGGCAGAGCTCTTCAAAATGCTTGCTGTTCTACTTCATGTTATGAGTCTTGCTAAAGAGACAACCTGTAAGACGACAGAGGAAAAAACAATGAAACACTACTTATTCAATAAACACAGGTTAGTAACGAACCCCACCATCAGCTTGTGCGGACTGCACGTAAATATTTAAGTTTCTGGATAGCTAATTCCGTTAGTACTGAACACCACAAAAGGGACGGACCATCTCTTAATTGTGACTAAGGTAATCATACACAGCTGTAGTGAATGACACTAAAAGCCGCACACCTGTATGGCATTAAAAAGGGTGGGTTTAGGAGGGCTCCTTCTCACTTACCTTCAGTAGCGCCGGGGGACATTCCTCCGCGAGGGCCGGGGAGCTGTGAGGTGGCCGCCGCCCCGGGGCGGGAGCTGCCCACCAAGGAGGCGGCGGACGCCCCTCGCAGACAAAGCCGGGCAGAGGAGCAGCCGCGCCGGGAGCCGCTGCCGCCGGGAGGGCGCAGGTAGGAGCCGTGGGGGACCGGGCTGCGACGGGACGTACCGGGGCGGGGCGGCCGCCGCGCTCTCCCTGTCCGCAGCGCGGAGCGGGGCTGGCCCCGGGCAGCGGC
>VZRL01001273.1:1161749-1420102 GCA_013397895.1 Origma solitaria | reverse complement strand
GCTGGCCCCGCGTCCCCGGGGGGTCGAGGGGGTCGGGAAGGGAGAGGGGCCGGCGGTAGAGTTGAGCGGGACGAGGAGGAGAATGCGCTACAGGCTCTCGTGCAGTTCGTGCCCTGAGCCCAGACCCCGCCCGAAGGAGTCGCACGAGTCCCTGGGGATTTGAAGGCAGCCAAGGGGCCCTTTCCGCAGCGCCGCTCCCCGCAGCTCCGGCAGCTGCCCCGGCCGCAGCGGGGCCGGCGGTGCGGAGGGTATGAGGTTCAGGTCTCCCCGCAGGCGGCCACTTTCTTCCCCGATGACATGTCCGCAAACACACAGGCCCAAAGCACCGCCGGAGGCTTCCCGGCGCGGGCGGCAGAGCCAAGCACACGCGGAGCATCGCTCGGGGCGCTGGCTGCTCCTGCTCCCCGAGGTCGGGCTGGCAGCCCAGCCCGGACCAGGGTTCTGAACGGACTGGGCAGTGATCGGGGTGTTTGGGGAGCTGTGGAGGACTTCTTTTCAAAGTTCACGTAGGGTTAAGAACCATTAAGCTCTTAAAAATCAGTTGTTACCGTTTGTGGAGACAAAACATACGTTGTTTTACGAGCAGGGCCTGGAAAGCAGGTTATCAAATATCTTTACATTGCAAGAAGTCTTTGCAAGTATTTTCTGTTTCAAAGATAATTCTGGATCATATTGCAATGCCTATAATCCAGAGTTTCTTGGAGTTTGTCCCTCTGTGCACTTGCTTTGTTTGAAATGATGTAAAAAAATGTTTTAGTTCACTCTTGCTCTCATTTATGTAGATGGAACCATGGAAACCTGGGTTCTGACTACCTCTGTTTTTGATGACGTGAAAGTGACAAAGAAGTACCTAAGGTTAATTGTTGCAAGGAAACTCTTATTGTGCTTGCTTCTTAGTCTCAGCTGCCTGAAAAAATATTTCCATTGTGAAATGTTTTTGGGAAAAAAACCTTTGGGGAAAAAGATATACTCCAGTATAGTGTACCTGAGAAATTAGTTTATAGTGCTCATGTTATTGAGCATTGAGGAGGACATTATAGAAACCAAAACATCTGTCAGACTAATGGTGTAAAACATATCTGCTGCAACATTTATATTTTCTTCCCAATAGTTATGTTATGAAGTAGCTTAGTGGGTGGTTCCTTTGCTTTTAATTTGCAGTTTTCAGATTTTAAAGGAGACTGCACACAGAAGGACTGACTCTTTGTTAGAACATTTGATTCTTCATGTGTGTATTCAGTGACTTGGGGTCTTTCAGATGTGGTGGGGTTAATGTATTGCAGTCATTAAAAGTTCATTTAGTGTATGACGATACATAAAATCAGGCATATTAAGACAAAAAGGTCTATAATAGAAGCCAATATAAAACATATGAAATGTGTCAGTCTGAAGTAAGGTTTGTGTATCTGTCATGTGTTTCCAGGGAAGCAAAATTAGTTCTCTCTCAGAACTCACATGCAGCAATGAATTACATATTGCAGAATTGGTTAAAAGTTTCCTATTTAGTTGTACCTCAGGAATACAAGGAATAAGTATTTCTGGTCTTAACTTGTGATTGAAACTTTAATAATAACAACCTTAATTTAATTTAAATCCATGTTATATTTTTGCAAGCAGTGCATATCCAAAATATTCACTCAAATATTTGCTGGAATTCCTAATGGTAGTGAGTTCCATGAGTTACTCTGCTGTTCTTTTTGTCAGTGTAAAGAGCTATGCTGTGGCATAGCTGCATTTCATCAATTAAGGAATATCTCTGAATATTTTGGTTTTCTCCTCTGCTCAGTGGTGTCACGTCAAGAGGAGCAGCAGAGGCTTCAGAGTTTAGTGGAAATCTGAGCTGCAGTGTGCAGAACAAGTAGGCAGGAAGAAGCAGGAAAAGCTGCTGTAGTTTAAAATGTGCAGCGTGGCCTAGTGCTAGAGCCTTTGGTTTTCATGAAAGGTGTAATGACTCGTGTCCCTAATGACTTCACATGATTCACAAGTCAATTCACACTTCACTATGATAGGCATTTGTCATCTGCTTACCTAAGGA
Organism: Origma solitaria; assembly: GCA_013397895.1. Taxonomy (NCBI): domain Eukaryota; kingdom Metazoa; phylum Chordata; class Aves; order Passeriformes; family Acanthizidae; genus Origma; species Origma solitaria. Next base: position 1,418,067 of record VZRL01001273.1, on the reverse strand, counting down.
TCCTGCTGAAGTGTAACTAAGCAGGCCTTTTGTGCACACAATGTTACCTTTTCTCACCAATTTGATCTATGAGCCCTGAGAACTGACCGGAGTTCATTCTGGTATGAGATTCTTTGGTAGTCACGCAGTTCAATAAACCCCTGGCTCAGTGATTATATTGTTGTTTTGTCTATTTCTGCCTTCTACTGTTAGTTTGGAATCAGCTTGAGAAAGGTGTGCCAGGAACTATACATAATGATTGTAAACTCTTCCTTTTCTGGAATTGCAACATTGAATTTGTACTTGATAAAGATTTTGAGAACTTTCCCCACTATGCTTGTTTTTTTTCTTTTCATCCCATCTTTTTTCTTCCAACTGTCTGACTGTGGCTTTGTGGAACTGTGTCACTTGATTTTATTTTCCCCTGGGGACTGCATACCTTTTTGTCTTTCATCAAGTGCTTTCTAAGTGATTTCATTAAACCTTCTTCATTATCCTCTCAAACCTCTCACACACATCAGTAGTCATGTCAAGCTTTAACAGCACCGTCCATGCTTCTGGCATTGGTTTTAATGTTTTATTTCATAAAATTTTTTTCCTGTTCTTGTAAAGGGGATAAAAAGGGAAAATCTAAAATATTGGCTTTTAAATTAGGACTATTTAAAATAAAGGAACCTGGTAGAATTTTGAAAAAAAGTAAGTATTATCATCAGGAAGACATAGGAAAGAAGTGGACAATTAGATTTTTTTGTACGTATTAGAAAATACAGGCCAGGTTGGTAAGTTGGTGTTAGATATGGATATTTTAAATAATCATCTGGTTAATATGGTGCATACATAAAATACTTTGTAATTTAAATTTAGAAAGCCAATTGGAAAGGATGCCATCAAATACCATTTTATAGAATATATAAAATGTTTAATTAAGCAGTAAAGCTATATAAACCATCTGCTTCTGTTGAAATAGTCAAGATGTTAGAGAGCCATTTCTTATAATTTAAAACATCTATGCTTTTTTGATTGCTTTAAAATTAGCATTCAGCTTTCATAAGGACTTGCTTCTTTTTTTTTCTGCAATGAAATATGCAATAACTGTTAATGAAGGGGACTTTGAACAGAATTTCTGTTCATTTAGCACATTTTGAACTTTAACATATCAATTTTTGTTGTCTAAGTTTTTTGTACGTGTTAACAGCTTAAAGAAGATCAATAGCTAAAGTAGACTGCTGCAGTTTGAAGCTTTCTGTGCAATGCGTGGTGGGTAATTTAGGAGGAACTGGGTTTTATTTTATTCCATTCATCAGCTGGGCCTTTTCCTGCAAACTGCTTCATTGATGCTGAGTAGCTGAAAATGACATGGGATACAGCTCTTCCAGGCCATGGTGCCTGCAAACTAACTCCTGTTGCTAAAAATCAACATGAACTCACAGAATCACATGGCTCACATCTCCTGGCAGGAGAAGGGGTGTGAGCAGAAGGGATATGTCTCTTCAGTCATTCCTAGTGGCAAAATTCCTGGGGTTCCCTTGCTCAAATGAAAGCCACCTGCCACATCCAAACTAAAACCTAAACATTCAGGGAGCTTCCCAGGAATCCCATATCCTTGTTAGTGGGTTTTCAAAAATCTGTAAATGGAATGTGTTGTATTGAACAGGCAGAGCTGTATTTGTGTGCAACTTCCAGGTGAGTTTGGAGATTCGCTGATACAGTTGAAAAGTTGTTTACAAGATGCTTGCCAGAAGGGCAGTTTCTGCTGCTTTTGAAAAGATGAGGAGATAAAATGAGGTACGGCTGTGGGGGCAGAAGTTTCCTGTAACGTATTCTTCACAGTCTAAAGGTTTCTTTATAGACCTTGAACACAAAAATGTGCTTTCTGTCGGACTTGGTCTGCCAGCTGATCTTTGAATTCTGACTATGGTGTTATAAGCTGTTTCTTCCCTTGTACATTCCAGGGACTTGCACCTCACTCAGCCTCACAGAAATCTTTATAACTGTTTTGATGCACAGTTTAATATATACAGACATTGTTATAAGGACATAGTGTTAACACCTGTGCTTTTGTAAGTCTAAATAGGACAAGTGGGCTTTGAGATCCAATATTTTATAGGCTTTTCAGACATCTGAGGTGAAGAGACATTCGGAGATGCCTTCACTATAGTCTGCTAAAAGGGTAAAAATGTTGACAGCTTTGATTCCAAAACCCCTGTCTTCCCTTACTCTGTAATGTCTTAAGAGTTTTTACTAATTCAGTAATAATTTAAGGACAGGGTGACTAATTTGTATGCAAGGCATTCATAAACTTGACTAAGTCTTAAAAAGCTGCACATCTGCAGTGAGACCTCACATAGAGGGGCATGCAAACCACAGCACTGTAGCAGCTGGTGATGCTATCTGAGTATCCTTGAAGGAGTTTTTATTAAAGAAAACAGAAAAAACCCTAAGACTGCAGCTGTTCAAAAAGTCTAAATCAAAGCAGAAACTTTGAAAAATGATGATAGATGTGTCACTTTGGAGAGAACAGGAGCGACAGTCATCTGTCAATGTACCAAAAACCCCAAACAAATGGAAGCTGTTCTTAATATTCACAGTATTTAGTCAATAGGATACGAGATGGGCTTGCTGCTTCTCATTTATCATTTAAACTTCCCTTTCGGGGTTTCAGGGTTTTAGGAGCCTACTCTAATTCTGCTGACTTACTGCTGCTCTGCATGCTGCACTGGCCCCTCTTCAGCAATTCTGAGCTGTCTGGCACTGTTTGGAAACAAAACAAAGCATTCCTATTGCACTACTGAGATTTCCCATCTTCACAAACTGCATGCTATGGCCCATGAAGAGCAAGTCAAGTTATTGGCTTTAAGGAGATGATACGAGTTAGGATGCGATGAGACAAGTCTATTTCTCCTGCTTCTTCCCCTCACTGCAAAGCTCTCTCGTTCCTTAATGTCAGGTCTTTGGGGTGTGTGTTGTGTGTGTGCATGTATGTCTGGCTGGATGATTTGTTCCAGGCTGAACCCCAGATTTTCTGCTCCCAATTCATGGGTTTACACCTTGGTGCTGTGTTCTTTATGGAATTCAGTAATTCCCTATAGGCCCTTTATTCCAAATCTAGCTACTTAGACTAGGAAAAGGTGTGGTCACAGGAAACAGAGGCTAAAAAGGTGAAAGAGGTCAGTGGTCAGTCAAATTTAGTTGGAGGAGGCAGTGCTGGACATTTTGAGGCTAGGAGATAACAAATCATGCTTGCTAAAGGCAATGAAAGTGACTGCTTGGTCATACTGGGTTAGTTATTTAAAGCTTAGTACGATTCCGTATTAATGCCTCAGGTTGTGATCTTTAAGTTTCACTGATGAGCATTTATTCACAAAAATAGCCTTGGACATCATGAGTATTATTCTTGTAGAAGGGGTGAATCTTCAGAGCAAGCTGTATGGTGTTGTTTGCGCAGGGTACCTCTCCTAGTCAGTGTACAAGTCTGTCAGAATTGGGTTCTGCTTGTCTTTGTGCTTCAGTATTTCCTCGTGGCTGTTGTATTTCTTCTAACCTGAGCCATAACATGCAGCATGTAGTGGAAACCATATGTCTTCAATGCATCTCTACATATTCTCATACACACTCTGGCAGCTTGCTTGCAGATTAGAAACACAACTGTTCTGTTGTCAGGGAGAATTAAAATCACCCTCCCTTTGGGCACGTAGGTAATTCCTTTGGTTTCACTAAATATTTTGCTATTGAAGAATGAATTAGGTGTTTGACTGCTGTTGTTTGTGGAGCTGATGCTGCCCCTTCCACATTGTGAGCAGATAGAGGTTTTTTCATTATGGACATGTTATAGAATAAATGAAACATCAAATCTCATACACTTAGGTTCTGTGTTAGCATGACCTCTTCTGCTTATATTGTAGCTGTTTTAACATACAGTGGGGTTTTTGCATTAGGTATCACACTTAATTTGGTTCTGGAGGTGGCATTGTGATGAAAAGCATTCATTTCCACTGGTGTGTCTTACACATTGCTTGTACATCTGACTGTACAGGGTGCTGCAGTTTAAGCCTTTGAGATTGTACAGAGAATTTAAAACTGTTTTACTTGCATTGTTCCTTTATTTACATTGTATTTATTACTTCTGATGAAAAGAAAATGTTTAAATCCCCAATGGATAAGCCAAGTATATTTTTAAAAATTTCTTATGATTCACATTCAGATATCTTTAATGAGCCTGAGGAATGATCGCCAACTAAACTTGGCTCATTAATTTAAAACTGATGTTAATAGCATTATTTTTATCTGTATTCCTTTAAAATTGTTCCCTGTGGTCCTGTTAAATTCATGATCCATAAATAGATTCTTAATTCATGCTCTGAATCATCATATAGTTATAACTTCTATGCTGAAATTGTAATAAAGGGAAGATTTCCAATAAGCAGTAGCTTTTTAGAGTGTCCATCAATTCAGTCAGCACTTAAGACACTTGCAATAAACATATGCTAAAGTCAAAACCCCACTGTTTTAAATGCCCAGTCTGGTTGCTGGGCTGGATCCTAAACTGCTTTTGTTGTGGTGTGAGCTGATGTAGTTTTATTGAACTCACTGGGAACTGCCACAGTGTCCTCTTCACAACTGTTATCTCATGTTATTTCGACTTCTTTACTAAGTAGTATTTGAATTTTAAAAAGTGCTCATGTTTGATTTTGACTCTGTCCTTGATTTATGTTTAGTATGAAAGGTTGTAACAAAATATGTGATTTCTTATAAGCAAATTAAAAGGGTATTAGTAGCACTATTATGAATGAAATACTATTCAAAGTAAGAGGAAACTGTTCAGCATACATGGTATCAGATCTATGGGCACTTTGCATTCATATGCTTATGAAAAAATAACAAACAACCCAAACCATAATTTGCCTGAAGGGCCTATACTTAAAAAAAAAAAGGAAGTTTGTGTGTGAATCTTGGCAGAACTTAAGTCTGTGCAATCAAAGAATCAAAGTTATAATGCTTTTAATGCTACAGAAATGCCATAATGTATTCAATTGGTGCAAGAATTTATCAGAATATGTTTGAAACCAGTTACTGTGATTCATTTTTGTTGTGTAAACTCTCATTCATATATTCCAAATCAACATGCTTCAATCCTGATTGTCTTTGATATTTATTGTAGATATGTAAGCAGTTTTAAAGTGCTTGGCATTTCTTCAAAAATGCTGTATTTACTAAGAGCTTTGTAGTTGTCTTTAGAGTAAACAACTTTACTGTCAGCATTCAACTGCTGTTGCTTAAGCTAGCAGCTGTGGTCTCAGACTGGAGCAGCTGTGTCCTGTCCTGGAACAATGTGGGCAGATCCTGGTTTTGTTGGAGGAGAGCAGTGCCAGTGTGTGTGATCTGGCAGTGAGAGCTGGGCCCACTGCTGGAGATCCTCAGTCCCACATAGGCTCAGATCCCCCTGGGCTTAGGGCTGTCACTGGTAAAGTCAAGGATGTGTCAGCGCAGCCACTTGTCTGAACTGGCGTGTAGCACTCAGGTTCATGCAATTGCACTGACCTCAGCAGCAGGGTGGGGAACTGCCAGCAGTGTTATAAAGAGCACTGCACCAGAAAGTACCAGGCTCACTTGAAAGGGATGTTTTTCCACTGTTCTTCCCTAAGAAGGGAGAAAACACGGCACTCTTCTTAGCTAGGATGCAGCATTTTAATGCTCAGAGCCCTCTTCTTTCACTCCATGCCATCCACCTTACAAATCAGAGCTCCCAGAAGAACTGCCTTGGTTTTGTTTAAGAATATTAGCTTTGGCTTAGCTCCAGGCAAAACAGTCTGCTGGACTAGCTGCAGTAAGAGCTTGGAGCTGCGAAGTTACCCTGCTGGAAGTAGGGTAGTGGGCTGGCTGCTGTGGCTGCTGATTTCCTAAGGAGCTTGATAGACAAGTGGTTTAGGATTGTAGAACTGTTTAAGTTGGAAAAGACCTCCAATATCATTGAGTCCAATTGCAAAATTTTCCTAATATTCAGTCTAAATCTTCCAAAGCACAACTTGTGGCCATCTCTGGCCCTCTCACTCGTTACTTGGGAGAAAAGACCAACCCCTACCTGCCTACCACTTCTTTTCAAGCAGTTGTAGACAGTGATAAGGTCCCCCCGAGCTTGTAGCACCTATCAAAAGTGTAAGGAAGCTAATAATTGTAGGCTAATTTAGTTTTGTAGAAGGTTGTAAATTAATTCTGTGTTTGAAAACTTAGGTGAAGTTGTATGTAATATTTGACAATCCTTTCCAACACAAAATAATGGGCACCAGTTTGTTTTACTAATAGCTAAAACCAAAAGGAAGTCTTAACTGCATTAGTAATGAAAATCTGTGTGATATAATTATACATGTAATTTTGCAGTGAAGAATAAAGGAAAATATGACATGCATTTATTTACATTTGTCTTGATTCTTACTAATATAGTAATTAAAAAAAGAAACTCTATTAGAATACAGTTGCTCTCTAAGCCTGTAGTTCTACTAGCTGACTGAACTCTGCCATACATATACTGAAAGCCCAAGAGACTGCCTGATATCATTCAACATGTTCTTGTTTTAAGCAGTGCCACCGTTTGAGATTGTACAGACAGTGTTCTGTGCTCAGCCAAAGAATTTAAGGAAGACTGAGATAGTGAAGGCGTCGGACTCTACTCATAGTCCGTTTTTCCCTGCATGGGCCATTCACTTAAGAGTTGGACTTACTGATCCTTGTGGATCCCTTCCAACTCTGTGAATCTGTGACTTTGCAGAGGATGACTATGAAACCAGCCCTAGCAATGCCCCTAGACATTGCAAGGAAAAAATGTCAGTGGGGAAAAAGTATGAAAAGTATTAACTATTCTGAAGAAGATTAAGAGATTAAGAGTCCTCTTAATCTAGTGAAGTGCTAGATGATTTGTTTTGCTTTGTTGTTTTAAGCATGACATGAGATCTAGATCAAGAACTGTGGAGCAAAACAAGCGTATGAATCCTAGCATTAAGAAATGAGGGAAGCATGTATGATTTTTTGGTATCTCTGTCAATGACAAATTCCAATCCATACGTTTATTTTGGTTGTAGCATATATATGCGTCTCTGTTAATTGCATGTATGTAATTGTCAGGTTTATGGGTAATGTTTTATTTGTAGTAGAAGAGGCTCTCACATCTCCAATAGAATATATTTTTCTGAGGGCAAAGTCTTGTGTTTTCCAATGAGCGGGGAACAAAAGAATACAAAACCAAAGGGCTTGCATTGGGATTTTATGCATTTAAGAGGGTTTGTTTGGCAGGTGGTGGTTTTTTTTTTTCTTGTTTTGGTGGGGTTTTTTTAATATATTTTTAGTTTGTTTCTTTTGTGTTAGTAGTTCATAGAAAATGAAATGGATCAGCTTATTGTAATATTCCTTGTAAAATGCCTTGTCCTTAGGATTCAACACTGATGCTTGTATTAGGTGGAAGAAGAGGTACTAAATATTTGCATGGAGCTGCTCATGGCATTGTGTCAGGGACAATATCCTGAGATTCACAATACAGTTTTCCTTCTCTTAGGGAAGAAAAGCTATGCTAGTCTTTCTCCTTGTTCAGCCTACTCCCCATCCGTGCTCCTTCAGCTCTGCTTCTCTGGTGTGTTTGGTGGGGAAAAGGAGACTGCTCAGGGTTCTGGGTGGAAAGCAAGAATGTGTCTTCCATTAGTATGGGTTTTAATACAATTTTTGCTAATTGATGGCAAAAGTTGTCCATCCACCCTCACTTTTTATGCCCTGCTCCAGTTACCGTGGAGCTAATAATCTGCTTGCCTTTTCTCATGCTTTTATCAGTGGGAAAGAATCCACTGACTTGAATCAAGCAAGATCAAACTCCAGGATGCTGTGAGTTGTAGTTCAATTATTGAAACAACTTTGAGGTGTTCATGGGGAGAGGGATATTTTTACCTATACATAAAGTATTTATTTAAAGGTTTGGATTTTTTATATATATACAGATAGAAGATTCAACTTCTAAGCTTAGTTTTGGATTTTTGAAATATCTCAAAATGGATTTTATGTTATATTTTCCCTTCTTTATGCTTCAGTGCAAAATTACATGTGTAATTACACAGTGTTTGGATCTTGTGGTAGTTATATGGAACAGCAAAATTTACTACACTGTGTTAAGAATTTAATTGATATGTACAAATACAAAATCCTATTTAACTGGGAACGTGATTTTTTTTTTTTTTTTTCCCACTAACAGTGAACTTTTTTTGGGGGGTAACTTAAGTAGGATGTTGGCATATATAAATGATCTATGCAATCTTTTATAATTCCAAGTTTATGTCAGAGATAAGACACTAGAGGGAGCCCATATCATAGTTTTCTGCATTGAGAGAAATGGCTTTACAAAGATAAAACTATTTCTACAAATGAGTAATTTAAAGTAAAATTTCTTATGGTTTTGTGATACAAAAGAAAACATCAAGGTACTGTAGGACACTTAGTTGAAAGCATTTTTAGCAATCTTTCAATTCATAAAGTCAGTTCTCCCTTACCACTATCTGCCTTTTTCCAGTACTATGAAAAGAGTACAGTAGAGGAATCTTTGTTCTGGTGCTTATATAATAGAAAACAATTCATGGCGTTCTCTTTTAAAGAACTCTCAAGACCCTGCGAGTGCAGTAACACAGAGGAAAGGCTTGAGTACATGTGTGTTGAGGCATTCTGCTTGTTCAGGCAGTGTGGAGACATGAGATTTTAAAGGTTGTTAGAATAAAAATTTTGCAGTTGTGAATGCCTGTATGTTGCATACAACGTTCTGCCACGTGTCAGTGAGCACATAAAATATGGCTCATGCAGTAGTGACCAGGGAGCTGTGTGTCAGACTCTGGGCAAAGGACCTTGCATAATGCTACAGCAGCCAAGGGGTTGTGGCTGCAGGAGCTATTTAACTGCAGTCCTTCACCTTTTGATTGCATTTCGTTCCTCACTAAATCAAGAGGCTTTAGAATTTAGCAAGGTTTTTGTCCAAGACAGATTGCTTAAGGCTGCACCTGCACTGAATGATGTAATTTCCATGCTTTGATTGTGCTTCCTGCCTGTGATCCATTCAGGGGGTAGTGCCCACCCAGTCTCCTCCTGTTACATAGTCAAAATGCACACTCAAATGCACGAGATGGGAAGTATTCCCAGTTTCAGTCTGGATGCAGTTGGGCTCACCCAAAATAAGAGTGAAAGGCTGGATAAGAGTTAACAGTCTTCAGTTTTAACTGCCCAGCGTTTATATTCCCTGTGCTGAATACTTCAAGGAGCTGGAAGATGTAATGTTTTCTAAATTTGTATTAATAGAGGATAGTGGACAAAAGCTGTGTTGTTTTGACGAAATACTGAAATGCAGTATTAATTCTGAGCAAAAGCTTCCATATTTCATGTAGCAATTCACAAGGGATTCGGCACTGAAGACATTCAGTATCCTAATTGCACTTTATGTTTAGTCTCTTGTTTTATAAATGTTGGAGCTAAATCCATCAAAATCTGTTTACAAAGACAGTATTCAGTATTAACTGCTTTTTACTTGCATTCAGATCCCTTTGTCACGCTTCTAGCTAACAGCAAACATTTTTTTTCAACACTTCACATTAGCAGAAGATTATGTAAGTGTGTACTGCAACTTATTCACAGGGTAGGTAGTATCAACATTGTATTTACAATTCAAATAGGAGCAGAGATGTATGTAATTTATCAGGACACAGTCTCTCCATCCATCTGTTAACTGTGCTCTTAGAATGCTCTGTAACAGAAAATGCTAACCCAAACATCTTTCCTCAGCATAGATACCATTTGTCACTATGCACTACGCTTGTGATTTGCCCCAGACCGGTTTTCCCAGTCTATTGTGGATTTGTCCTTCTAACCACAAAGAACATTTTTTAGAGCTTTGTAGAGCTTCTAAGATTAGTAGGAAATTACTCCTAATAGTTAAAAATCTCAGATGTTGGTGCAAAATTAGCAGCTGTTATGGATGTGTATGTGTTTTAATATATCAAAATATATTAATTGAAAGACTGTATACATGTAGTGCAAAGCTACTATTAGTATTATTTTCATAGTTTGAAGAGTAGTCAATGCTTTTTCTAATGCTCTCTGTCCTTAGCATGTTCACAAGAGTTGAATGCAGAACTATCAATTTATAGGTCTCTGTGGTGCTTAGCATGGATGTATCTACCAGCTGATTTTCACAACACACCTCTGAAGCAAAGGGATACTTCTATTCCCATTTTAAACTTGAAAATACGATATTCAGATCAATACTGGAGTAACAGGCAACTTTATGTACACCTTTAAGGGAATAAAAAACCAAAAACTTCCTAACATTCTGAAACTGAACATTGCCTAGATGGATGTCTTACCAGCACTGCTGCTTTCCTGAAGGTCTGTGATATAAGCAGTTTCTTACCCATTAGAAAAAAAAATAAGTGGAGTTAGTTTAAACAGTGGGAATATGGTTCTTTTGCAACTTTTCTTTCCTATTAAAACAGGCCAGGATATATTATCATACAGCAAATAGGCAGCAGATTTGGAAGGTGCGACAGCCTGTTTCAGAGGTACAATGATAAGCAGCTAAAGACAGGATGACTTATTAAACTCTTCAGCTAACATGGTGACACCAAGAAGTGAAAACAGTCCCAGGTTTGCAGGCTACTTGCAGCTTAACAAACTGTCGTGTTAGGAAATATTTTATAACTACCCACAACTTTTCCATTAATAAAACAATGTGTGTTTGCCCCACAAAGGCATGTGAATCCCAGTTTGATTTTTGTCAGTTCTCTACTTTCTCAGTGTCCACTTACCCCCTGTCTTGGGGAAGCTGAGTCCGAAAGGCACCTGGTAGTACTGTTCGAGTGGCTGTTTCTGTTGGATGTGGAGCATAGCAAGCTCAAATTGGAGAAAGAGCATTGCTTCCACAACCAGTTCTTCAGTGACAGACTAAGTGTTTTTCAGACAGCAGTTGACCTTACTGGGGCTGATGTATTTAACAATGTTCAGGTGTTGGTGAAAGGCTGTACTTGCCAGATCTCAGAAATTCAAGGTCTGAGAGTCTGGGAAAATACAGAACCGTGGATCTAAGAACTTTCCCAGTATCTGGAGATAAAGATTTCTGCAAAGGGGTGAGGGAAAGGACTTTTAGCAGAACTAACAACTCACAGATAGCGAGGGATTGAGGTTTAATAGCTGTGAAAATCTTCTGAAAGCATAATTTGGAGGAAAAAAGCTATTTACTGATTTGAATGATTGACAACTCAATCACTAGCAATTCACACGTTTCCATTAGACTGAGCAAAGAATGTGCTAATCCTGCATCATAGTGATGCATTTAGAAAATAATCCTAGCTTTCTATAATTGTTTACATGAATAACAAGATTGAAACAAAATAACTGAAAATTAATTGGTGACTCTGCTTCCAGTCATGTATGCAATTCTATTTTAAGATAAAAATTTTGATGTGCCTTTCAAACAGACATTTCTTATCTTTTTGTATTAAAGGTGATTGCTAACCTGCAGAAGTGAACCACGACAGGAATTTTCCACTTGCTACAAAGAGGTGATGGTGGTGGTGGTGTGTGTCAAGCCCCAAACACTTGGCTGCTTATTTAATGTACTTTTCAGTCTATCATTTAAAGACGAAAACTCATATGACAGATTTTCTTTTGAATTTGCAATTACTCTGAGGAATATTTTGTTTGCATTCGCTCTCTTTGCTATGTGAAATATGTGAAAGGGTGGAGCTGCAGCAGCAGTAAGAGATCTCTTGGTAGAAACTTATGTTATTGTAACTAGTTGTGTTGACCTGAAGGTGTGGAAAGAGAAATAATACACTCGTGGAAATCTGTATTTAAGCATCACTACAGAAACATGTGTAGTGGAAATAGATGTCCTGTGCCCTTGCTGCCCTATTTAGTAATTGGAAAGTTTATGTGGGCTTGAGTTTGTTTGGCTGGATGCTGATGGAGGATTTTGTGTGGATTTTTTTTTTTTTTTAAATACTGCTGTGAGTAAACACAACTTCTCAAGAATGGGCTGTGTTTAAAGAAGAGTAGCATGCTGGCCAGCATGCCTGAGATATTGGATAAACAGACAATGAGCTTTTGTCCAGTCTCTCTTTTATTCTAGATGATTCACAAACTAGAGACAAGATTTAGTGAAGGACTTTGTTTAATCCAAGTGATGGGGACTCATGTGTCTACAATAAAATGTCCAGGACTGCATTTCAGAGGCTGTGTGAATATAGCTTGATGCTGAATGTCTATAATAAAAGATTAATTCCATAATAATATACTTATTTTAACTAATTATTTACACTGATTGTTTATTATCCCTTTTGGGGCAATATTTTTGTGAGACTCAATTGGTTTTGTTACTGATGTCAGTACAATCATGAAGATATATGACAAAGTAAATATGCTTCCGAGATATGCAAAGAAAATTTCAATGAAGTGTGCTTAATTTGAGAATTGTTTCATATTTTGTGAGAAATTAGAAAGCAAATACTTGCGATTTAGATCTGTGTAACACATTTGGTACATCCTAAGAAATTTATGAGGTAATTGTGCTTTCCTCTTCTCTTGATTCCTTAACCAGATGTGGCCTTCATTATCTTTAGGCAGGTGCTTTTTGTAGATTGTTATATTTGACTGAACAGTAATTTATTTCTTGCTGTGTAAAGACAAAATTCTGTGGTCTAAGTTGAATGAAAAGGAGTATGTATCATCACCAAAACTAAAGTTACCTTAAGCTAGAGGGTGATGAATCTGTAAAAGAGAGAGATGACAAGGTAGCGGTGAACATGAAGTTGGGAAGCTGCAAGAATAAGCTTTGAAGGGTGTCCTCTGTGATACTAACAAACTTGGGGTGCAAGAGAGACTGACAAGTCTTGTCTTGACCACTACTGGTCTTGCTGGTTTGGACCATATCATTTGATGAACCAGAGTTTGCTTTCTCTTCTCCATTTTCTCCAGCCATGGTATATGGAATTGGCTTCTGTGTCTTTCACCCTTCTCTGAAATAATGAGGGTTTAATTTGGAAGAAGAGATGATGTACTTTATCAGAAAATATGAGAACATGAAGTGGTTTGTTCTTATTATTCTACATGTCTTCAATTTCAGACTTGAGATGACTTGCAGTATTTTGAAACTGGACGGGAATTTCTTTGATTGCTAAAACGCCTTTTGATAAGTTTTTTTTAAAATCTAGTTTGTGTAACATGGTGCATTATTCAGTTCAAAGGTCATCTGAGAGTTTTATGTTTTGAATTCTCTGCTGTTCTACCTTACATTCAACTTAACAGTTTCTGTGACTCTTGAAAATTAAATTGTGTTTTGTTTATTTCAAATATTTGCTTTCCTGTTTAAGAAACAAAGGCCCAATCCTGCTAAATGGTGAACAGCTTTCATGGTCCTAATGACTTTTCATGCCTCATGTGAGAAATACTTAAGTGAACTCTTTCTAAAGGTAGCTTCAGTTTTCTGTAAGCATGAGCTACTCTACTGCATGACAGTAACGGTAAGGTAATGTAACAGCTTAGGTAATGTTAGCAAATACTCTGCATCTCTGGGAACACCAGTATGACTAATGGGTTCAAAAATATAGTTGATTTTTGTTCCCTTGTGTGGAATCTTGATTCCACTAAAGTCTCCTATTTACAGGATTTGATCAAAACCTTTCAATGTATTCTAAACTTCAACATTATGTAATGTTTTATATTTTGTACCCTTCATCCTATGTCCCCAGTTTTAACGTTGGCAGGTGAATTCTCCACTGTTGTGTGTAGATAATACCCTATCTTATGAAACCAAAATCTATGTATTTTTTCCAAATATGTTAGCCACGTGCATTTTATGTAGACACTTATTTTCTAATAAATACTTGGGGAGCACTGCAAAAATTCTGATTGTCTTAAAGTCTTAAAAAAATAGATCTCTTTGCCAAGTTTAAACATTAATTGTTGACTTTAGAAAAGTTCATATTACATGTAAGTCTGATTTTCAAAATTGTTTCAGAATCTTGTGTATCCAAAGATGAGTAAGAGCTATGTCTAGCATTTCCTTTGTCAGATAATTACATAGTTTCTCCTTTATATAATAGTAATTCCATAAGCTAATTAATAATTTTGGCAATTTAAACAGGAGAAGAGTACTGATGAGTTATATTCCAGAGCTGATTAACAGCATGGTCTAAGGTTACTTTATTGCATGTGTTACGTGCTTGTTTAGAAAGGACAAGTAGACTGCGTCACTTGCACTATGAGCAAATTGCTAGTCAGATCATTGTTCTGTTTCTGAAAAAGCAATCATGAGAGATAAAGCTTGGTCTTTCAAATATGTGGCAAGTGAGATTAATGCACATACAGAAGTGGAGAAAGTGCTTTCTTTAGAGAGTACGGCTTTGTCTAGCAATTATAATAAATGGGATGTGCAGAAGTTCAGCCTCAAACTATGGATAACTTAGTCTTGACTTGATCTTCTTGTGTTATCATTCTAAAAATAGAATTAATCTATTAAAAATGCTGAATGCAAGCAATCTTTATCCTTTTATTCATCAGTGTAATATATTAGAGAATTTAACTGGATACTAAAAAGTAGAATATTTAGCAATACATATATATACATATCTATGTATACACATGTATATACACATATGTAACTATGTATGATAAGACAACTGCATGTTCAGCGTCCTCTGCTTTTTGTGGAGTCATTGATACTTTTTTCTAAAGAAGGTCCTGTTTTTTTGACTATAGTGTCACGTGTCATGTAATTTTAAATAGGTTATTCTTCCTGAGTATTACTTGATGATAGTAGGCCTTGCAACACCCTTTGCAGAACTGTGACGTGATGGTGTGCAGGTTTGTTTAGCAAGAGTAACCACAGTAACACGAGTGCGTGTTTCTGTAGATACAGGAGTCACATGGGTTAATGTTAAGTGTGGTGCAGCAAAGAAGACGAATGCTTAAATTGAGAGGGGAGTGCTGCATTAGATGTTACAGGTGGCAGGAATCAATATATGTGTTTAATTTGCTTCAGTTAAGTGCTGCAATGATAAAGGCCACTTTATAATTTTATAATTTTTTTTTTTTTTTTACCTGTGAAATTCAGCTGTATTACCACCATGGAGTTATGGGCATTGACATTTTACCATTTCATTCTAAGTAGGACAGTGTCAGTCTGTTTAATTTTCTTATAGTAGTTCAATTCCGTATACCATAGAGAGTTCTGTAACGCAGAAGAAAAAAAGACAGTGGATATCACAAAACCATTCCACAAAAAATTGCCCTCTTTGGTTAATACATGGGTTCTATATAGTTTTGCAAAGCATTTTTAGGTATGCCTTTTTGCCCCGAGGTCTGAGTTGAGTGACTGTAATGTTGTGTCTTGTCTGCTGTATAGTGAGATTAGTAGAAACCTGCATTTTTAAAAATGGGAACTGCCTACATTTAAAAACACTTTCGTACTGGGCTGCTGAGATTAAAATGCTGGGAGAAACCAGAGCCACTTTTAGTATTAACTCTTGAATCAGAATAAGTGGGGCAAAGATGTGAAGAAAATCTGTAGACTGTTGGGAGAAGACAGAAAACCATACCCTTTTTGCACTGAAGAACAAAATACCAATACTTTTATAATCTGGAAAAGATACATAGATTTAGTGCATTTAGCTGCTTATTCTTTTGCCCACTGAGTGCTTGGTGGAGGTTGGAGATACCACTTTATAAAAGGAGAAACTTCCACTTTCAAGTAAATGTCCCTGTCAATTGGAGAATGGGAGGAAAGAGTGATATAGCTCTCCAATGATTTCAAACACATGCATTTCCTTGAAGATGTTCCCTTTCATTGTACAAGGAGGGGCATTACAGCAGTCCCGCTTGTGTCAAGGTTGTAGAGCTGGGTACTGTCTGTATATGCTTTCTGCAGCCTTTTCAGAGGCAGGATGTTCTGTAGCCAGGCACTTATACTAGTAATTCTTCCTGTTTTCTTTCATGTCTAATACTGAATATGCAACTGAATTCCATTCAAGACACAGAGAGCTGAAATACAAGAAATTCTGGGATCAAAATTCAGTGTTATGAATATCTATAATGTCAAGTATTGGAAGGATTTAATTAAATCCTTATGCATAGTTGAATACCTCCTGAATTTCATTTCAATTGCTATCAAGCATCTGCAAATGGAGTTGGTGTAATCGCAGGTTTTGTGACATTTTATAAAGGATTTTTTTAGCAGTCTAAATCAGCTGCAAGATTTGAGAATACTTCTTCACTGCAGCTCTCCAAGTTCAGTAGAACAAGATGGGTTTTTTTTCAGGAGAAGTCTAGTTGATAGGATGTTTTAGGAAAGGAAATTGTTTAGGAAAAGTTGTTGAAGGAGTAAAGACCCTAAAGTTGTCATTCAGCAATAATCAAACAAAAAGTTAAGATTTGATGTTTGAGGTTTTTGTGCTTTTATGCAACTGCAAGGAATCAAACTCACATTTCCATTTCCTTGGGGAACTGTGGGCTCCAAAGCGCTTGTATCTTTTAAACAAGCCACGCATCTCCAAAAAAGGCAGAAATGTCATAGGAATGACATTTTAACATAAGCTGTGTTTTTGTGCATTAAAGTTTCTTGTTGAAAGGCACCCTTACCCGCACCCTCTTACGGTAGAAATAGACTCAGCTTTGCATAACCACTTCTGCATGCTAAGTTATCATGTTGGTCTTGAATGCACATAAAACTATGACTACATAAGAAATAGAATTCAGGAAATTGGATTGCACTCTTTGGTCAATAATGAAATTGAAAAGCTTTACTTGCAGATATATCCAAATGATGTGAAACTAATGTGGTTCAAATGTAGTTATTTTCCCTGAGGAACCCTGAGCAATGGTGATACCTGAGAGAGATGATGTGAAAGAGTGGCTGTACCACAGAAATATATTGAAAAGACAATGAAATTAATGGATCTGAAGTTTGAATTGTTACTTTCTCTACTTTATGCATCAAGGATTTTACACTGATTAATTCACTCCCCATCTATGATTCATTTAGTAGCATACCGAGCCCTTGCTTTCGTGTTTTGGAGCACTGAATGCAGAGCTATTTTGGTCGCCAAAGCAGGCTCTCTGTTTTGTGAAGTGTGCACTGTTTAAACTAAGTTTCACCTCTAGGAAAACAAGAACAGTGTTGCTTTTCACTTCAGTAGACTGATGTGCTTAAAGATGATCACAAGCACTCCTCTATAATCAAAGCTGTGCTACTGAATCAAGTATTTCCGATTTTAATTACTAGGCAAATGGTGATGTATTTTACAGCGCATCTTAATTGAGGACAGAAGATGTACCATCCATGGCTGCAGTTTTCCATCCGAGTGTTTAACTTACACCATGTCTCTAAAGTCAGTGTTTTTAAGCCAGGTTTTTATTAAAACGAGATGTCTTGCCTTCCCTTTTATCCTCTGCCATGCATTTTGCCCTGTCCTTGGAGCTGCTGCCAAGGGAGCACACAGTATGCTGGAGCAAGGAACCATGCTGACTGAAGGTGAACCGTATTTTATGGTTTTCTTTTTATTTCTTAGTTCCGTCCAAATGAGTTTCCCGATAAGCTCACCATGCAGCTGCACAAATGCTGGCATGAAGGCAAGGGTAGCAGCAGAACAATACCAGTTAGGGTAAGGAGCTTGCTCCTTTAGGGAGCTGGGTGGTCCATTGAAGCACATGCTTTGTTTTCTGGTATTAAAGAATTAAAGTGGGGTGGTTGCACTTACGTGAGTGTTATCACTTACATCTAGGGTCCTTCAGTGGGTTGGAAATGTCTCTCACCTTTTCTAGTGTCACTGCTCTGCCTTTGCTGCGAGGTCCATTATACCAGGGCTCTGTGGCTGAGGCACAGTGAAGCAAGGCAGCTGAAAATGTCTTCCATTCCTGAAATTAAAGATCTGTTGCTGCTGTGTGAGGGAAAGATGGATCTTGTGTGCACAGGCCTTTTACCTTATTACTGCAGCAACATTTAGCCACTAACATAGTGATGCTGAGGAGTTTTAAATGAATGAAAGAAAGCAAGATGTCCTCCAGGATAGATAAACTCTGCTATTAGAATGTTAGTAGATTAGAATGTTAGTAGTATTGCAGATACCATTTTTCGTGGATTTCAGTAGTTCAGTCATTGGTTGCTGGTACAGATTTCTTGTATTAGACATTTTTCTTGCATGTTCTTTATTGCTCCTTGCCATCCTCAGAAAGCTTTTATGCTGAAAGTATCCAGCTCTCAAAGGAAACTATTTAATGCCCTTTTTCTAAGCGTACAAATTATCTCGTGCAGCCCAAGATGCACATTCAAGAGGGGCATGTCAGTTCATCCGGCAGTAAAGATTGTTCCTGCTGCTGGTCCTTTGCTCAGAAGTAGTTTATCCCCACTCTGTGATTTTTCTTAGTGGGATTTCAATTTTGTGGTGACATAGCAGTAGCTTTTGGGAGTGACAAAGATAGATCCAAGCAAGATCCAGTGGAGCTGGAGCCTCCTTATTTTTTAAAAACAGATGTGTTCCTTAGCCAGTCTCAGCACTCAAACTGCTGCTCTCCAACCTCTGAACATCTCTTTACGGAGAAGTGTGACATGCAATCTGACTATTTGTGACCAGATGTGTGATGGAATGGAGCTGTTCTGGAGTGAAGAACTGCTGCTTTCTGTGGCAATAGGTTGTCCCTCTGTTCCTGCTGGCCTGTGACAGTATACACTTGCAAATGCTTACCTGTGGCAGGTGCAATGCTAGGCAGAGTTGCTTATTCCTTGCTTGGGCTGCTGATTTCCAAGAAGAAGCAAAAGAAGCAGAAAGGTTTATTCTAGTCATTGAAGTCAATGTCTGTTTCTGTTCTCAGTGTATATTCAAATAAGAAGTTGCTGAGTTAACATTTAGGAGGTTTTTTTGAGCTAAATTATGTTGGGGTTTTTTGTTTGGTTGATTTTTTTTTTTTTTTTTAATGTGCAATAGTAATTGTTTTATGGAAGCCTTCATCCCTACATGACTGAATGTCGGGAAAACTGAATTCCAAGTTAAGAACAGGTAGAAAGGAAGGAAATCCAACATAAAGGGAAGTGTTTACTGTCTTTGTTCAGTCAAGACATTTGTGTGGTACCAATACATGACCACTTCTTTTTCAACTGGCAATTTATTGTTGTTTGCGAATGCTCTAAGACTTTCAGATTCTTTGCCGAATCTATAATTCATTTCATTTATGCATTTATTCTTATAACATGAGCTTACCCAGGGATAAAATAATTCCTTTCTTTTTTGAGGGTGAGAAAGAGTCATGAATGTATTTTGGTAAGCAGAATAATAGGGCCTCAATTTAACCATAAGAGCGATACAAAGCAGCCTAGATATGCTTGCATTCAGGTAGCATTTGTAATGCAGTATTCCTTGCAACTTTTGATAATTCTTTCAAGTAAGAAACACTTTATCCCATATATGCAATAACATTTTTACAAACTATATAATTTATCACCAGTCTGTATGAAATACACGTTACTCTTCAATACAGCTATTGCTTGATGATGTTTCTATTACTCTCATTTTTCAAAAATATGAAAGGTTAGACACAACCAAAAATGAAAATATGTATGATGAAATGCAAATATTCTGAACTTGCTTGGCATCAAATCTTAGATTGTTTTCCCTCTGATTGTTTTTCTCCTATTTTTTCCTTTTCTGCTCTCTCCAACCTTTAGATACTATCAGCTTTTCCAGTCTTGAGATTAATGTGAGCTTTGGATGTTTTTAAGGAGCTGGGGAAGGAAGATAGACATTTGAGAAGATTAAGTTCTGAATTTTGTCATTAGAATTGCAGAATTTCTGTAATAGGAAAAACAAACAATGAAATGAGAGTACAACAAAAGAGAATGTGAAAGAGATCTTGATGATTAAGTCCAGGTACTTGAGAGACAATCACTACCAATGCTGATTCAGTTTAAGGGTCTTTTATATCTTAATTAATTGGATCAAAGGAAAGGTCATTTACATGGCATCATCTCAGACTCACAAACCAGTCTCTGGAACGTGGATTTCCAAGTGCTGCTAAAAATGAATCCTTCCTGCTTGTTCATACCTTTGAAGAGATAAATATAGGCACATCTACAAAGAACTATTTAGTGATTTCTTTCTAATTTTAGTTTTAATTCTTTTACATTTTCGAGACTGTGTGGGTGATGATATTAAAAAATTAAATACAAGGAATCTTTTGATGGATGGTATTTTGAGGTCAAACAAAGTGAAATGCATTAATGGATTATTGTACTTTGGCCATTTGTTTGATCCTTATTTATATGATTAGTAAATGTTAGAACTATTAATAGAATGATTCTTTGAGATGCTTGAGAAATTAATTGAATAGGCAGAGGATTAACAAAGCACTTGGTGTAGGAAGTATGCAGTTTTCCACACGGCACTGTTTCCATCAGCTGCATGCTCCCAGGAGTCATTTGCAAGCACATGAGCACAGGCTTTTTAGTAGAAATTTTGCATGATAATACCTAAGCTACTGATAATGGTTTCTATGAAGTACGTGTACTGAAGAACAAATAAATAAAATTCATCAAGTTATCCACTCATTGCTATTTTCTGATTTTTAACATTAAAACTGTAAAATTTTCAGGTAAACCTAGTTACAAGAACTATGATCTGGAAACATTGCAATGACCGGTGAGTGTTGTGGGTTGTGGTTTTGTTTCTTTGTTTAAACTGTTTTTACTTTTCCTTTCTACTGGTTTTGCAAACTTTCAAATGCTACCTGATGTTTTTCATACTGGGGCTAATGTAAACTTTGGAAATTTCTGGAGGATTTTTCCCAAATGCTTTTTGACATTTCACTGTTTCTGCTTACTCAATGTTTTGTAAATGTGAAACTGTTGTGATTAGTCCCTGGTAGGATATGGGTCTATGTTAGGATTCCCAAATGTTATGCAACAGTTTTGTTTTACATCTCCAGAATAATCTGGCCCAAAGCAGAAGCACTTCTGACCCTAGGCAGAACATCTCTGTCCCATTCTTGCTTTTTGCCTTGTGTTCCTCTTGCACTTAATATGGTTTGGCCAAACACATGATTCAGAAAAGTTTACTTTAGTAAAGACATTATTCTGATTAATACTAGCATGGTAGAAGAGCATCAGGTTAAGAGTCCCTGTGGGCCAGACTGCACATCTGTTTGGAACAAAAAACCTTAAAGTCTGAGCCTTAAAGTCTAAGCCTTATAAATTGCTTTATTGCTGCAATAAAGTCTCTTAGTATGACAGATCATGAAGCTCTCTAAAGAACAGAATTGGTATTTCAAGTATGTCCCATGAAGTCCAACATTGTGCATGAAGTAACTGGGACTCATTGTCCCGTGTTTATATGCTGTAGCAATGATCCAGGAAGTTTCATAGTAGTTCAGAAGTGTCTTGAATCCTGAGTTGCCTGTTGACCTCAGAGCTGTCATTTTCTGCATATTTGTTCCAGTTCAGCTGTAGACTGTAAATCAGCTATACTCTGATACTTTGCCAGTCTCTCTACAGATGTACATGTACCTCACAGGAGTCATTTGCAAATTTAATTTTGCAAAAATTAAAGTGTGTAAAGCTCTGAGCAACCCAACCTCATAAACTTAGAGCAGGATTTGGGACTAGAGACTTCCTGAAGCCACCTTTTTTTTCCCTCCCCCCACTTTCCCTCCATAAAGTAACCCTTAGGATCCATGAGCAGGTAGTGACATCTCCTCATTCATGTCCCATCTTCATCACTTCTAGGTATAAATATTTGGACAGAGGTTGTACGTATATTTTGCGGGTGCTTCCTTTATGTCCCCAAAGACCAGCATGTCAGAGCTGACCTTCACTACTTCACAATGAAGAATCAGAATTTCCCCTTTGAAACTGCATGGACAAAGGTTTGGCAGCACAGACAAATATAGTTTATCTTACTTGAATAATACCTTTGTCTGTTTTTCTTTGTCATTACTCTAGTGATCAGTTTGTAATAAGGATAGACAGAATATTGCCCTGGAGAGATCCACGAATATCATACTCAAGGGTCCTAAGCCTGAATTTCCTACATGACTGATGCTCTGCACTTGTAAAATGTGCTACCTGGTGGTATTTTTAAAGGGCCATTTTGATTTTATAAACCATCCCTGAGCAGTCAGGGACTACTTTGAAACTAATTGCATTGTGCAACTGGGATCTCTTGTTGTATGTATAATGAAATATGAAGTGTTTAGATGCAATAAATTAGTCAAAAATTATGACTGAAAAAATAAGGCATCTATTAAAATTTATTCCACTTGTATGGAGAAAGGGCAGCAGTTATACCTAAAAATGTCTTTTAATTTTTGTAATGCACTGCTGAGTCAGTTCTCAACTGAAATTTGACAGCAATAATTGTGGGTATTATTTTAACTTTCTATATGGTAGTAATTCTGTAGTTGATCTTTTCCTACTGTAGAAAATATTTATAGGAAATAACTACCAGGTAGAAACACCTGATGAAAGAATAAGATGTAAAAACATGTTCCAAAATGTATAAAAACAGTCTGAAGTGGTCTGTGGGGTGAGGAGGAAGAAATCATCAATGTGATAACACATTCTTTGCAAAAGGAAGGACTCTCCCCTTCCTCTCCCCCATCAACTCACCATCCTCTCACCAGTGAAGATTTGGGACACCGAGGCCTCACTGCAATGTTCCTGTAGACTGAAGTGACTGACCTTAGACCCAGAGGGGCATTGAAAAGCTGCGTATAACATCAGAGATGAATGGGTAGATAGAAGAAAGCTTATGTATCTTAGTTTTGACTCTGTAAAATTTGATCTATAATATATTGGTAATGCATTTTAACTGGGCAAATAATTCTTTGATTAGACAGTTAAGGCTTTAATTAAAGTAATGTAAATTGTAGCTTTGCATTTAAGTAGTATTCCCTCCCCCTTTTACCTGAAAGATGTTGAGTACAATAAGAGTCAGCATCAGGTACATAAATGCACTCTGCTCCTTCCCCATCCAGTTCCACAATGGTGTTAGGATGCTCACATCCTGCATTTTGGGGCAGAATGGAGGGAAGAGTGGATATGTCCATGGGATACAGAGCATAGAACTGAATGGACTGTAACAGTTCATACTGTATTTTTCCACCTTTCTTTTTTTCCTTTGGTGATCTGTGTATGAACAAAATCTTCAGAGACAAAAGATTCTGCTTATGACTATGCATCTGCTATCTCAAAGGGCTCAAGAGGGAACGTTTGGCTCTTTGTGGTTATAGTATTTTTCTCTGATAATTCCTATAACATGCTAGCTGGCCTCCTACATCAACTCCTGAATGGCAACTGACAGCACTTTTTCTTCATGAAAAGAAATTTTTAATGGGCTGCACCATAAATAGCTGGAACTTGCAGTCTTATGTGAAAGATACAGGATATGAGTCATTACCAACAGCAGGAGACCTTAGATCCTGTGTAGCTTTACGTATCTTCTGTGGCCATATCAAGGGCTGCATTAAATTTGAGCAGCACATGTTCATTCCAGATAGCTTTAGGAGGCAACCTGGCTCCCACTGGCTGGTTTTGTAGTACCTGCTCTCTAGTAAAACATTCTCCAGGATTAAAGAAGCTCCAGTTTATTTAAGAGTCACTCAGTTTATGGTACCTTAAAGTAAAATTGAGGAAAATAGAGTAATTACTGGATTGTCTTCAGGACAAGAGAGGAAGGGGCTAACTCGGGAAGCCAGACTTCAGCTCTTTCCAGAGTTTCTGATGTCCCCCATTCTGCCAGAGAGGTCACTTTTTTTGAGGATTTCAATGGATCTTTAAAGACTTTAACTAGGTTAACACTTTGAGCAGTCAAAGAGAAAATGTTATTATGACAATTTCTGTAAATCTCTATTTCTAATCTTTTTAAGCATTCAGTTCAAAACCAGTGTTGTGACTGTTTGCCTTTGAGTTCCATTTCCAATGGTTATGTATGGATTTAAAATTCTCGAATACAGTTTTGAATTGCTTTACACTTCTACCTCTCACAGATAAAAAAGCCAAAGCACAAACATTACAACTTATTTTAAGGTAGGGCTCAATTGGAGAGCAATACCTTCCAGGTCTTTTGACCCTCAGGACTCTGCTTTAATTAAACACTATCTTCTGGATAATTTAGCAGTAGCCTGCTAAGCAAACTCCAATTCAAGAGAACTTACTGCTTGAATCCAGGGTCATATAAATAGCTTTAATGCTTGACATCTGGCAGGTGAATTCCCAAGTCTTTTAAGGTAAAAAAGTTAAATGTTTAACACAAGATGAGACAATAGTCCTGGTGCAATGGTAATGCCTGGAAAAATCACATTTCATGTGGTCAACTGGAACTTTCAGGGTCCTTGTAGAATAAACAAGGGTTGCATGAAGTCTCTTCTCCAATCCTTAATATTTTAGTACTTATGTTTTTTTATGTTATTACAAAACACCGGAAACAAATATTGGAAGACAGGTGATAATGCAGTTGTCTTTCTCCTAGGACACTAGCCAGCTACTTAGCAATAATGTTCTTATGTACATTCTGTTTCTCATTCTTTTGTGCAAAACATGTAACACCTTTTAAGTAAAGCACTGAATGAGTGCTTGGGGCCACCCATGCCTCTAGCCTGGGTGGTGAAATAAATTTTGACAAGTATGACCCATGAAGATAATATCTTTATGTCCCTTTGTGGGGCTCAGGTCAGAAAGATTGGGAATGGGAAACTGAAATGAATCCAATAGCTGTAAACTGAAAACTTACGTGGGATTTTCTCATCAAGGTTGCTGTGTTTGAGTACCATTACTATAGATGTTTTTTTTCCCATCAGAACTTGTATGTTGCATTTTTAAACTTAACCTTTACAATGAAATGAGGAGCGAATTAATTGCAATTTAAGCTTCAGATTGGCAATTGTAGCTAAAGAGAAATTACATTTTCTAAAGAAGTGGGTGGAGAGAACTCTAGTTAGTACGAAGAGCTCTTCTTTCAAGAAAGGAAGTGAGTGATTCAGTCAGGATTATATTTTTCTTAACAAAATTGCTATCCTGGGTAAAAATCTCTGTATTTTTTTGCCACATGAGATGAATATATAAATCTTAAAAAATTGAGAATTTACTTGAATTGAACTTTACACAATATTTCAAATATTTATCCTGGAAACCACTGGTTTGGATTTGTCCCCATGAAAGAAAGGAAAGAGAAGGCTCAGAAATATGGTTGGAGCTCTGATAATAATGCTAATGGGTTTTTTTTTTTGGGCCTTAATCATTATTTATCGAACACAGAGTAGAAACAAAATTGTACTCCAAATGTTGCTAAAGAATTTTTCACAAGCAGAAAAATTTTATGGTTGGCATGATTTAATCCCGTATTTTAAATTCTCATACACAAATTGCCTGTTAGATTCTGATGATTATGGCTGGTACCATGAGGGATTTGTTCTCACATAAGGAAACCCATTACCCTGTGGCTGTGATATTATACCTTCAAAGGAACCAGTGCATACAAACATGAGTTTTCTGCAGAATGCGAGAAGAGAAAAAACATGTAACCGTGCAGATGTTCCTTGGAAAGTAATTTGGATTGGTCAGAATATATGCAGTGCTATTTACTGTCATAGACCAGCAAAAGCTCTAATCTGAGATTTTTTTTTTAGTTACTGTGGAAACTCCTTCTGTAGCTGAACTTCTTTAATGCTAACTCTTTTATCAGGAATTATATAAGGTATTCCAGCAAATATTGCAAACTTTATGGTATGTTAGGTCATACTGGAATACTTGTCAAACTGATTTCTGTAGTTATGACAAGTAATAAGGTGAAGATTTTGACTGTGGACTTGCAGAAATCTGTACCATATTTGTAGTAGGGCAACTGTACTGTGACTGGAAGGCCAGACCCATCTATAGAATGACCACAGCTGAGGTTTAAATTCGGGTCTGGAGTGGCACCTAGCAAACTCTGATTTCCAAATGCTTTTCATTGCCATAGAAGCTACAACTTTAACTCCCAATGCAAGGATATGCCAAGTGAATACTGTCCTGTTAAAGCTACAGAATAACTCACGGCCAGGAGGGAGGTTGCTGCAGTCACTTAGGTGGAAATCTGGAATATTTGGACCATAAGAGTAAAAAAAACCTTACAGCTGTGTCTGACTAAGCTGCATATGACATGAGTAAGAAAATAAGTAAGATAGGGCTGATGAGCCCTTGACTAACCTTGAACTGTCAGATTCCAGGCGAGAAAAACAATGGGCGACTATGAACTTTGTATTTTTAGATGTCAGCTTGAAGCTGATTTATAGTAGCTTTCCAGTCTGAGCAAACTGCTTAAGGCTTCAAGGACTGGATTGGGTGTTACAGACTTTCCAGAATATACACAGGCAGCTCAGAGAGGCTTTCAGTATCCAAAATAGGAGGTCAAATCATGGCGTTTGAACTTCACTGTAAATCCACACTCTCAAGTTGGTATTTCTACTTTCTGAGATTTCTGATTCTGAAAGATGAAGTGCATAATCCCAGAATTTGGCAAGCACCAGTGAAGATGAGTTAGCTGTTGCCTTCTCTCTGCCTTGATTTTCTAGCTGTATTGGAGCAGTTACGGGTTTCTGTAAGGTTGCAGATGTGTGTCTTTTCTCACCAGTCTTTAATGAGCTTTTTTGCTGTGGTAGCACATTACCTATTTATGTGTAATGGCTAAGAAGTCACCTGTAACATAGCAGACATGACAAAATCTTTTTCATTTCCTGAATTTTTACTCTCTACCTCTTACAGCTGCATAAAACCTAAGATGTGAGCCTTGTTTGGATAAGGCCAATTAACATGCCTGCTTGCTTTGTTGCTAAATGGAGATTGTATTCTAAACACCTTTCATTTGTGGTACACTTTAACCAGAAGATGAAGGTGTGTGTGTGTTACTGCTGCTTCCATCACTCTCTGTGCTCCTTGTTTTGTGAAGGAAAACAGGGAGCACAGAGAAGGAAGTGAAGCCGACTGGGAATTAGTGGCTCCTGATGTTCGCTAAGTGGCAGTCCCTTATTTCATATATGCTTGCCTCCCATCTGGTAAGTGGATGAGTCATTTATGACTCAACTTTCTCCACTCATCTTAAGAATAATTCCTAATGACTCACACAGAATGTTTGCAGGGGCTCTTGCTGTTGGAGAGCACTTCACCTCTACTGCTCGTCTTCTCATCTCTTCTGTACTGTGGACTGCAGTTAAACTTCCAGAGCAAAATCCTCTCACCTGGAGCTCAGGATTGGTGCAATTGTTGCTTTAGTGAGTCATTTCTGATTTAAGTATGACTTTTAGCTTTGTAGTACTGTCACTTAATGAGGTGGAGATCAGCCTTGTGGATAGAGTGAATTAGTGCAGGTAAAGCCCAGGTACTGGAGCCCCTGGAGGTGCTTGTGGTGCACGCAGTGCTCCTATAGGACATACTGGTACAGGGGCAGGACCTGCCTGTGCTGGTGGCTGTGTCCACCAATGCCCATGGATGAGCATGCTCTAATCCACAGCCTCAGCACTGTGGGTACAAGCTTGCCTTCAGCTGGAGAACATGCAGTAGGGACAGCTAGGTTACGAGTTTGTTATTCCATCTGTTGTGCACAGTGAATAGAGAGAGCTGGCCTGGACTTTTGTGCTAGATCTGTTTTAGTTCTAGGCAGATCTTTGTCTGTTGGCTCTGTGTTTAAAGTGCAAATTCAGTATAAATCCTTGTTGTGAATGACTGTACTCTGACCCAAGTAGCAGCAACAATCTACATTTGTTCAGAGAGCTCCAGTAACTCTTAAAAGAGTTGCTAGGGAAGTCTGCAGGTGATCAAAAGATGTTAAAGGGGTGACAGAGAATATTTCATGGACTTATCTTCTTACGTATATTTGGCATCCTTGACATATCGCAGCTAAAAATGTAAGTAAATGTACACTTCCCATAGAGAAAAATGCAGATATTACATCCATGAGATGCAAATAGCAACTCATGTCTTACAGTTTTCCCAACCATCTGGCCAGTCCTATAGCTGTGCCCCTTATGTAAGAGAGACCCTGTTCTACAATTCAGTACTGTGTGACAGTTCACTGGAAAGGGAGTTCGAGAATCATTAATTGAAAGGAATGTCAAGTCTCTTCCATATTTGGATTTTTAATTTCCAAATTATTGCATTAATAATCAAAATTTGTACACTTAGAACTGAATCTTCGTACTATAACTCCTTTTACTTAGCTATTTAATTAGAGCTAAATAGTTGTTTCTCCTTAGCTCATTCTTTTGTCCCTAAAGCAATTTCTTATATGTCCTCACTAATTACTAAAATCACATCTCAATAGTATCCATTCCTGATGGCTCTGTGATTGTTTAAGGGTTCATGAGAAACAGCATTTGCTTCACAAGCTATATCTGAAATGAAATACCTCATAAAAATGTAATTTTGTATTTGGCTTTATTCTCTGTTAGCAGATATTTTCTAATTGGAGTTTAAAGATAATGTGGATATTGCTCCAAAACTTAATGAATACTTGGCCTCAGTTTTTAGTAAGAAATTAGACACAAAAAAGGGTGGTTAGCAGAAATAGCTGCATGAAGTGAAGATTTCTACATCTGGAAGGAAAACCAAAACATTTTAATATGATCACCCAAAGGGGTTAAAGTTATTTCCTCTCCAGATACCTGACAGCCCTGGAATGTGGAAGGTTTTTAATGCAATTTGATGAGTTGGTGTTTAATGTATCTGAACTTGAAGAAGGGGAATGAAACAGATTGCAGATGCCTTTGTTATCAAAACAATAATATAAAATTCTCTTAAACACATTTTTGAAGGACAGAATAATTAAGCAATCTCATTAGGGGACAAACACTTGTGGAAAAGAGAGACAAAAATGGGCCAAGGCAAAGCAAAAACTGTAAGATTATTAGATACTACTCCCAAACATCAGCCGACAGCCTGGTCTTGGACTTTGGTCTTACTAATAGCCATAGCACAAAAAGTAGGAATGTACTGGTTTCAGTTTGTTCATACTACAAAATCAGGAGGTACAAAATAGTGCGGGTGATAATAAATTTATTGCATAAAAGCTATTTCATGACCTTGTGAAACAAATTAAGAGCAACAGGAAATTTGATACTTGGGAAAGGTAAGGTTGTGCTCCTATGGGTCAGCATTTCTATTAGAAACTGGAGACCCATCAGTTGAGAGTGGCGAAGATCAAAACTGTTTGTTGACTACAAGGCACAAGAAGATGTAAAATCCTGAAAAAAGCAAATGTGTTCCTAGGAGCCTATGGGCTGAGGTCACTGCAGCAAAGGTGGGGACCCAGATATGTGCTGTGTGCTGTCGAACAAGGGACTTATTGAACTTGAATCTTCAGCCACACGGAAGCCTTGCCTGTCAGAGAAAAAAAAAGTATGCAGATGACTTTTCAATTTGGCATGCTAAGCTATGTGTATGGATTACTGTGACTGTCACTCGGTACCTTCCGTGAGTGCAAAGATGGTTTTTGCATCACTCATTGCAGATTTTATAGCTTGAAGACTAAAATGTTCTCTAAAATTTAGTTTTCAACTAAGTACCTGGATTTTTCTACCACTAAACAGAACTACATTTCATTACGGACTTTAATGGAATTTGGAAGGGACCCAAGAATATCCATATTGGTGCCTAGCATTCTGCAGATGCCTTTGGAAAATCTGGTCTGCAGAACTGATCAAGAATAGCTGCTTCCCTTGTGAAGTGATCAGAGGAAAAAGATCTCTCAACTATGTCATAGTGATTTTACTTAAATTAGAAGAAAAGGTAAGAGAAAACAGTTAATATCACACACAAACTGCATGTTAAGCTATGTTCTTCACTTATGTTTTCAATAGCACATGTTGTTACATGCCAAGTAAAAGTACACAGGCAAAATAAATGTTTGGGGAGTGTCCAGCAACAGGCTATGTCAATGGATCCTCCTGGATTCATTTTTGAACTCTAAACAAAATTTAATAGATGTTTAGAATCGGTGTTGGTTTTGTTTTAAAACATCTATTATGTGGATGTCTTTTGCTTGTTTTGCTGGAATAAGTGATGCAATAAAGGAATAGGGCCAAAACTCAAAATTTTTACCTTTTGGCAAGTTGATTATTTTTTCATTGATGAAACACATACAGATTCACAACTCATAACTAGCACCATTAATTAAATATGAAATAAAAAAAAATTACTGAAATATTAACATCTTGGGCTATTTTGCAGCCTCTTAGTTCCACCTGCATTAAAACAAATCTTCTCTCTTGTAAAATAGTTATTAAATCAATTATAATTATACTGACCCTCAGCTTCATTGGCAGATTAAGGAACTTGCCCACAGGGTTCCTTATGGTTTGTTCAAGTCTGACTTTACAAATCAGTTGATTTTTATACTTTAGATCACTTTCTAGCTCAAAAGAATTTTTGGATACATTTAAAAAATGTGGGGTTTTTGTTTTGTTTTGGTTTTTTTGCTTAAAGGGAAAGGCAGCTGAAATTGTTCACCTTCCATATGAACTTAATGCCAGTAGGTAGTTCTCCAATGGATAGTGATTGTGAAATGAAGAGGTAAGGCCAGGCTGAGCTAGAGTTTGATGAGTACTATCCAGGATCTATAACCTGAAATAATTTTTACCTTAGATAATACTTATTATTGCTTTCATGATAACTTTTTCTGTGTCTGCTGCTGTGTTTCAAATATTACAACAGAAAATCTCCAGTAAATTTTCACTTTCCCCAAATAAATCTGTTTATCAGGCGAGATACTCCTGTTAGAGAGCTCCAACTGTTCAGGCAGGGACGTCTGAGCTTTGCATGAATATTTTGGGTAAAGTTAAAACAAGTAGTGTTGCAAGAGTACTATGAGTAGTTAACAGCCCTGGAGAGCTGCAGTCCTCAAGGTGCTGGGGACAGAAGGCCTCTAATATGTGAGAGTTCCAGCTAGTCTAGGAAAGAGTTCTGAAAACAGTTGCAACTGATCTTATTTTTACTTTACTTGAGGAGTTAAGTAGGTACACTTGCAGTTGTCTTCACTTGGTTTTTCTGTGCTCGCCTCTGCAGTAGGGTAGTGTTGGGATCCTTCAGGGTGTAAACCACTCAGTATTTTTAGCTGCCTTAGGCCCAAAGAAACCCCTCCACATTTAATGAAGCACCAGAACTAGTTTCTGTGTGACACTTTGACCTAACGTGTCTTACAGCAGTTTAAAATTGTTTGCATGCCTGCAAACTGTAGATTAAAAAAAACAACATAACCCCAAACTCTTGTAATTTATTCTAATTTACTCTTTTGCTCTTGCATATTTAGTTCTTTTTCCCAGTCATCTTTGTGCCGTTACCTGTTCTCGATTTCCTTTGACACTCAGAAATGAATGGGATGTTGTCAGTCAAGATTTCCTTTTGCACATAGAGGAGTACTTCTCCAAGATATCGGTACTTTCTCTGTTCTCCTTCCAGACCTGTAAGCATATACTCACCTGCCTATACAGAAGACAGAAGGAACAGGAGATATTTGGATAACAATTTGTAGTTCACTGATTAGTCCTTGCTTTAGAAGTTGTGTTTGAATTTATTGCTCTATTGCACCAAAAAGAAAGGATGAAGTTTTTTTTTTTTTCTTCACTTAGCAAGCAAATGGCAGCAGCAGCATTAGCTTGTTCACACTCCTCTGGCAAGGTACTTCACTCCTCTGCAGGAGCCAGCTGTGTGAAAGAAAGCACTTCTCAGCCTTCTTAACTTTTGTCATAGCCAAAATGAAGGGCAGTTCTACTGATGACTTTCCCTCCTCAAAGTATGTGAAGAATTTTCTTCATCAGGAAAGTTGCTAAGATGTGTTTTATATAGACCACTGCCGGCAAAATTAAAATTATTGCAGGGATATGAGCTAAGCGTTCCAAAGTAAAAATACTTTTCAAAATTTTTGTTTTAGAAACTTTTTAATAAAATTCTGCATTACGTTTTCCCAACTAATTATGTAAGTGTTCTTAAGTATTACATGCCCTGCATTTTAAAACCTCCTAAACTGATTTACTATTTCATATTGGATTTTGCAAAAAAGAAAATGCTTTTTTCCCCCTTTTTTTTACTATGTGTTGTAATTTGTTAATTTTTTATCACAGACAGCTTGTTTCCACATCACTTTGCTGAAAGCTCTATTTTTGGTGTACCTGATTAGGTGACTCCAGACAACACGAACTGCATTAAACCTAAGCAACATCAGCAGCTGATGGCACCGTGTTGCCTAACAACTTCAGAAGTTTCTGCACTTGTGCTGAGTTGCCATAGCAATATCTGCCCACTGGTGGTGGACTTGCTTGAGAAGTTGCAATGAAAACAACTGTCAGACTAACATAATGA
The DNA here is from genome assembly GCA_013397895.1 of Origma solitaria. NCBI lineage: Eukaryota > Metazoa > Chordata > Aves > Passeriformes > Acanthizidae > Origma > Origma solitaria. The sequence continues at coordinate 1,385,714 of VZRL01001273.1, read as the reverse complement.
CAGATACATTAGCCACAGCAACACCCAGAAACTGGAAATTATTTCTGTCACAAACATAAGTGAAGCTTCATTTTGCCTTTGGATCATCCCTCGTTATGTGCCTGTTTTGGAAGGTCCCACATTTTGCTGCTTTATTCAGTAAATGTAACTACATAAGTCCATGAGATGGACTGGGATATTTCAATATTGGACAATTAACATGAGGATCAAATACTTGTTTCATGAACACTACTCAGGGAGGACCAGTTTTAATACTGTGTGCAACAACCTTCCTTTTCCCCCTTTTTGTTACAAAACTATGCTTTGCTTTATTTCTTCAACTTGCTGCAAATATTCTTGGTTTAATCTCATTCTCCTTTTTAAGCAGTTCAGGTATTTTGAGATGATAAAGGAAAGAGACAATGTGGATATGATATAAAATTATTTTTTTTAATTTTAAAAAGTCTCTGAGTTCTGAATACTTCTGATTCCTTCTACTTCTTCAGAGGCTTTCAGATACTTTATATGCTTAAATTGCAAGGTTGAGATTTTTCAGAGCAGGAGAGCTAATGTAGCAACTTTAACCCAGCAATAATTATTAGCCCATCTGTTTTGCTTCACTGGCCTATTCAGACAGAAAAAAAACCCAGATCACTGTCTCTGCAAAAGATTCTGGAGACTTTCCCTTGGATGCATGTTTCCAGATTTGTTTGGTTTAACTCGATAGACTGAAAACTGTTTCCCCTCTGGTATTTGGTTTATCTGTTTAGCTTTCCCGGATTAAAATTCAATTTAGTCAAATACTTGGATGAACTGATGCTTTAATTTGGTCTCCCTGATAGGGGTTTTTCCTCCCTGAAGCAGCAACAGATTGCTTTTCTCAGTATGCTCTGTAACAGTGGCATTATGTGCTTCATGAACCCAGGTTTCTGTCTTGAACCACAGTGCTAAAATCTCCACTTAGAAAATATCACGTTGTCCACTTCCACACTGCCCTAATTGTCCAAAATTAAATGTGATCGGAGTGGGACCCTGTTTAAGCAGACACAGCGTGGAATGTTAACTGCTTGCTGCTGATGTGTTTGCTTAGCAATTTGCAGGCCATCTTTCTGATTAATAAAAAAAAAATCTCTGTATCTATGGAAACAAAGTGTGGAAAATAGCTTTTACGTCTGAGGAATGTTCAAAGAAAATGATTATGTGGCCTAAAAAATTATAGCAGCTCTCTTCAGATCAGAACTCAGGGCATTGCTGGTGTAGAAAGGACTGTAGCAATGTGCTAAAATGTGAAGAATTCCAACATTTTAACTGCATTCCAGTCAAATATTGTTTTAGCAAATTATATTTGTGCAAATCACTGCATCTGTTTTGTTTTTTCTTGCTGCTTTTATGAATTGCTGTGCCTTAATTGAGATGTCTCAGAAGATGATTCAAGTAATATTAATTATTAATTAATTGCCTCTAGATTAAAAGAAATTAAAATTTCAAAATGAGGATAATAAACAGTATTTGCACCAAATTTTCCCCTGCTTTTTGGTCTTTTGGTGAGCCTTTACATGGAATTGTCTTCTTGCCTGGCTTCTTGCTGTAGAGTTAAGGAAGGGTGTATGCATTCTCTTCCCCATTTTATTTTTCCATCTAAAGGTCCTGGCATTATAAATTCTAGTCTTTAAGATGTCTTTTTCCCTCAGCTTCTTGACTCCTAGAAGTTATTTGATGTGCTCAAAGCCTCTGTAGGTCATGTGCCATTGTCACAGCAAACACAGGAAACTTCTGCACTCTTTTAATGGCAAATAAAAATGGGTAACGATGTTTATTCACCTCTGATCCTGTAGATGGGCACAGAAGGTCATAATCTTCCTCAGTTATCAGGCTTTCATTCACGTTACAAATATGTCTTGGATAACATGAGCTTGATCCCATTTGGGTGAAGGTAAAATAAGGTTTGCTCCAGGAATACACACTGCTTTCCAGCCACCAAGGGTGGTCGATCCAAGGGTCTAGGTCAGCGGTCCTTTGGAGTAAATTCTTCTGACACACATGGAGAGGAGACATCATGTCCTCAGCTCTGTAGACTTACTCCTCTTGTGATCTATTCTGGTAATTAACTGAACTTTGAGTTGACTGGACTAAGAATCCAGGTCTCCCAGGAAAATAGCTCTGAATAGGGCATTTTTCCTTAGAAAAAAGAAAAGAGCTGAGGAAGCAAGTAGATATTCACTGTTCTATTGATGATATGCTTTAACAAATTACTGTGAATTAAGAAAATGTCAGAATATTGAAATTTGGTAGTAATATATCAGTATAACATTTTATAATTCATGTCCTTTATTTTATACTGTTCCTAATGTGGAATTAGGCCAAAGGGCTTGCCTGTTGAATTGCTTAAAGAAAAAACTTAAATTGTAAAACTAGACAAATGCTCATCTAGTGTAGATTCTTTTGTCTAGTGTATCATACCTTGCTCTGCATTAAAGAGGACACAGATCTGAAGTCCTGCGTCCATCATAATTTCTGAAGATTTTGGGTAAAGGCAAAAGAATAGAGTTTTTCAGAATGTACACTTCATGGCCCAACTGTATCTGGTAGCCTTGGGTGATGAGAAATATTAAAAGGTGGAAAAATTTATTTAGGCTGAGGTAGGAGGGAACCCAAAGCACAGTGGATAATCCTTGGTAAAAAGAGCAGAAGGGAACAAAGTTTTTCCAAGGGCTTTTTTTCTAGTGAAATACTGTTCTTCAGGGGCCAGTGAAAGCACTTGAATCTGATGCAAATTGTAATGAGGTGCAAGAGTGGTGCAGTAGCAGAACCCCTCCTGCTTCTTGTGAAACCAGCCTTTGCTGATGGCAGGAGAGGCGTAAGAGCTCTTCTGCAACTGTGTCCCTTTTAGACTTACTGCAAAATTTGGTTTTTATTTAAAACTCATGCTTCTTGCCTGTACTCTGGTGCTCCAGGGGAAAAGAAACCTCTAGAAGTAAAATACTCCTTGTGAGAGTGAACCTTGGGAGCTTTTACTTGGATCCATCTTGTAAGCAGAATCTGAATGTTTACTTAGAGTTTTGTGGTCCTTAATTTGACCTGGCTTAGACCCGCTTGTAGCTGCAGTGGATCAGTTAGTGGGGAATTAAAAAGCAGGAAGAAAAAAAAAATGTGATGTAACACAGAAAATTAAAACAGGCATACAAAAATAAACATTTAAGGTAGGTCTTAAGATATATTTAAGATGCACAATATAGTAAGATATAGTGCAATATAATTGAAGCATTAATTGCCAAAATATAAATGCCTGAGCCTTTGAATGTTTTGATATTTTTTAGAGGTCCATGTAAGGCATAAAACCTCAGATATTTTAAAACTGTTATTATTGCATTGATGGACTATGAATGTTTATTTACTTGAAAAGAAACTGAGCTTATTTAGGAATCCAAGTATATCGCAATAGTTCTAGCTGGATGTACACCTTTTCACTTCTGTCAAAAAATTGTTTACACAGATTAAAATATTTGTGTGGTTAAGTATTATTTTAGAGTTTATGGGCAGCTGAGTTTGGAAAACAGTCATGCAGAGGCAGAATAAAGTGATAAAACATCATCTGCAAAAGTCTTTGTAAAGGACTCTACACTGTGTTTTAACTAGCCATAAGGAGCAAAGTGCTCCTTAGCAGATGGTGCAGCAGTGCTTTTCTTGAGAAAGATTTGTTTTGTTTTGTTTCCATTCACTTCCAGATATGACGAGAGTTTGCAGGAGTGTTTCCAGATCATCCGTGTGAGCTGTACCATGTGTGCAGCTTGGAAAGTCAAACGTCTGCAAATGTGTCTGCGTGCTCCAGACAATGTTGGATTGGGTTTGCAGTGGGATTCTCTTGAAGGGACACAGACTGAATTACAGTGAGCAAGACAGGAACTTGGAAAAACTTGGAGCAATCTAAACATAGAGAGTCTTTAGATTTCTAGCACTGTGGATCGAAAAAAACCCAGAGAAACCACAAAACAAACTACCCCCTCCAATAAAATCCCCACCACCCAAGAAACTGAAAAACAGCAGCAAAACCCACTCCAAATATTATGCATACCAGATAGCTGCAGAAATGCCTCTTCTGGTTGTTTTGGCGTCCTTATTCCCATCTCCCTCCTTAAGAAACTTGCTGAGGAATGGATGAAAATGTTAAATATTACACCAGCAGACCTATGATGGGACACAGAGTTTGTCTTTTCTTACTAAAGGGGAGTCTCAGGCATGGGGAGACTGACCAAGTTAGGCAAGGTCATACAGGCATAAATTTCTCTGAGAAAATGGTATCACTGGTAACACATAAAAATTAAAATGAGGAAGTATTTGAGAAGACTTTAAAAAGCTCCTGGTAAGTTAAATGTATTTCTGTAAGAAATTTTGTTCAGGGACGAGAGTATTACTTAGGTTCTAGAAAAAGTTACATACTCAGTGTGTAAATAAAAACAACTGCAAATAAAGTAGTACTTTTTTTTTTTAAATCTAGCAGATATTACCAACTTACTGCAATATAATTCAATATAATATTATAATATTAATATGATGTATTCATTTCAGAAAAATGAATCACAGCAATTCCAAGTTCAGGTCCCTGTATCAGGGAGTATAAAGGGAATCTTATTAAAAAATAGTCAGAACATATTCTTAGGATATCACATCTATTCAACAAATTACTTCCAGAACTCCTGTGTGTATGAATTTTGAATTTTATCTGCTGGAACTTATTTCTTTAAAAAGCTACTTATTTTAACACAAAATGAACAGTGTGCCAACACGTTGATTATTAAATAGTCTGCTCGGCATTGAAGTGTGAGCAAATGTTATTCCCATCTGTGGTCTTCAGTGAAGACTAAATAAGGGAGAACTTACATCTAAGAACATTTTGAATATGATGCATTTGATGTTGAAAAGACCAAGTTTATGGAACTTTTGTATAGCAACATTGGTACTTGGAATACATGGAGACTGTATTTGATCATGTAAATGAGACTACAGATAAGGAAAGATTGACAGCTCTGCAGTAAAATAAACTTGGATGTCAGTGTCCCATTGCTATGCTAGAATGTATTTCATTTAATGGCTTTAAATCTCAAAGGTTGTCTTTAGGATAAAGGTACCTTGAATATATTCCATGCTTTACTGTAATTTTGTTTCAGAGATTCTTCTCATCTCCATGTGCCTTCCCACTTTTAAATTCTGTGTAACAAAAAGATTATTTTTAATTTTTAAAAAAAATTATAGAGAAACAAAAAAGGCAGAAGTATAGGGCCTAATTTTTGTGGTTCTCAGAACCATAAAACATCTTCAGTGAGCTCTAAAATTGGTGAGATGTAGTTATTCCACACAATCAAATGTTCAGCTAAGGAGCCAGATTGCTATGACTGGTACTAACATAAAATGTTGGTTTTTTTTTTCTAATATAGGAATTAAAAAAAACAGAATGTGGCTGCAGCATTTTCCATATAACAGAATTTAAAAAAAAATTTTTTTTATTCTATACTAGTTGAAGAAACTCCCAAGTCAGCTTCAGGTTCACTCCCTTGTATCATGTCTGTCATAGAGCACCCAGCTCTAAGTACCTGTGCCTGTATTTCTGTGAAATTCCAGCAGCTGTCTTTGAGCACTTAATGAGCACGGAGAAGCAGGTTCATAAGGTGGCACATGGGGAACCTGACTTGTCCCATTGCACAAATACAGCTCCTTCGGGTTTAAAGAAAAGTCCAAAACCACATCAGCAACTCTAACGAATGTCTACGTGCTAATTTTACAACATATTAATTAAATAATTAGTAATAATACCAGTATTATTGTTACAATGATCAATCACTAAAGTCCCCACTAAAGAACTAACAAGTTCTATGTCTTATTTCAAATTTCTGAGTGTGCTCTGCCTTACATTGAACTGGGACTACGTTTATGCTTTTCATTATTTGCTTTTTCAAAATTCAGTTTGTAACTCATGAGAATTTCCATCATGTTTTATCAGGTTGATTAAAAATCTGAAATACATTTTCTCAAATTTATTCTCCTGTTTACTTTTTGTTCAGCAAATGGATTCTTGGCTTGGGACCAAATAACTGGGTTTTGTATATTTAAATCCTAAATGCATTTATATAAGAAGGACAAAAATCAAATGAGTAGGAGGATAAAATGCAAAGATTTAAATTCTTTAAAGTGTTAGTTTTGTAAGTTCGTTATTATTCTTGATGTTCTTGCTTTTAAAAAATGCCCAGTCTGATTAGAAACTCCTTATTTAGAGAGTACCAATTCTTCTTTGGAAAATTCTTTTTGGACTCAAACTCCATGGGTTTTTTTTCTTTTTTTTTCCTGGGGAGGGGTCCCCCTAGGGTTTTTTTTGTTGTTGTTGTTTCTGGTTTATTACTTTGAAAACAGGTTTTTTTGGAAGACAGTTTTTTGTGGGTAAAACAATATCTGCGTTAGCGTGATCAGCGATGAATGTTTTGGTTTTGTCTTCTGTTGTTGGTGTTTCTTTGCCATTGCCAGTTTATTTTTGCTTTCTTTCTTTTCAATTGGAGCTTTCCAGCTGTAAATTTTTTTTGCAGCATCCTTTGGGATGCTATTGGCTTACACTGATTTTGGATTATGTATACTTTTACTTATGCTGAATTTGCAGCAAGAATTTTGAACATTAACCTTACAGGTTTTTTCTGTATTGTTTTTAGTGCATTACAGAATATCTTTCTAAGCTGCTGTCTTCATCCAAGAGTCTGAAACCTTGTACACAAAATGAAACGAAAAGCTGCTTTGGAAAATACATAGTAATTATGAGAAACTTGAGATACTACATACTTCAAAATTTTTTAGCAAAAGTCTTCTGTTTAATCCACCAGATACTTTCTGTTAAAAGCATGTAGAGAGTAGGGAGAATTATCCAGAAATTCTGGACTGAGGGGATTCCACAGAACAAAATATTTGTTTGTTATAAAAGGCCACATTTATTTGAAACTCAGGGCAGTGCCAAGCATAATTTTGTTTGTGCAGGCCTTGGTGCCTTAGCCTGGTGCTAGTTAACTGTAAAGGGCAGAGAGTGAAAGCTGGCCTTCATTTCTTCTCTTCTACATACTTTTGTGCCAGAAACACAGCCCTTTTATCCCATCCTGTAATCTATTACTTTTTTGTGAGCTTAATGCAGACTATGTGACATCTTTTATGTGAAAAACTTTCACATACAAAGGGTGATACAAAAAGGTGTTAGAAAAGGTTTTAGAAGGATGTACTTATCCTAACTCCCTGTCCTGGTCTGTGTTTTACAGATGCACAAACGAGCAGTAAATTACAGATAGGGTGAGGTTATCCCTGACGGCCTTTCTTAACTTCTCCCTTTATGGGCCACCACTGTGAAGTATTTATTTATAAATAATATATATATATATATATATAAAAATAAGTAAAAAATACTATATATTATATGTATAATATATAAAATATATACATTATATATAATATATTTTATATTATATANATTATATATATTATATATAACCCCTGGGCAGTGCCCCTGCCTTTCCTCGTGTCAGCAAACACCACGCGCCTCCAGCTGCCAAGAAACCCACATCCAGCAAACCCTTAAAAGGTGGGTGCTACCATCAGTTTATAATCTTTACAACTCTAAATCCACAACTTTTGGAGGAAATGGATTGTTTCATGTCTGACATGGTTGGGCTTTGATGTCTGAAAAAGTAATTTGAAAGATGATTTTCTGGGGTTCATTTGCATTCAGTGAAGACTATAACCCACTTTATAAAACGGTTCTGACCAAGAAGATCAGGCTTGTTTTTGAAACTCAGCCTCAATTATCATCCTCCTAACGTTCATGGTTTCCTAAGGAAATCTAAAACTGTGTGCTTTTTATCTTTTTATTCTCCTTCTCTTAAGGAACTGCCCCTTCCAACCACGCCCCCCCGCCACCCCAAATGATCCAAACAACCAAAGTCAACACCTCAACCGAAAACCAACCAACAACCACACAGAAAACCAGGGGAAAAAAAAAATCCTGCTCACATTATTTTGGTAGGGTAATATGGAATAAAACATGTATCGATATAGAAGATCCAGATTATTTAGGAATTTCTTGTAATGTGGCAAGAATTGCTTTTATCTGCTAGTAATTGTATAGGGCAATGTTCAGACATTACACTGATTCTGTTAAGACAAGTAAAAACTGTGTTTGCTTTCTCAGTACTCAGTTTAACTGTGGGCAGTGACTTGGTTAACACAGGGCATGTTCATAGTCCACAAAGGGATTGAATTCATGTTCTATTTTTATATCTTTCAGATGTTTTCTTCTAAAACACTATATTGTAGTATACAGTCAGCTGTGGTATTCTTACACACAGAAATTTGATTTGAAGATATTTATTGATTAACCATGTAAAAGGAAGGAAACATGTATGTAGATTTTTTGCTGATGAGCACTTTCTTTTTTCAGTGATCAGCTTAAAGGCCATGGGTGTGTTGAATAATCTGATGCTCTGAGTTAGCGAAGTTTTTTTGCGTGGTCTCTGACCTTCTAGTGTAAGGAGTAGGAAAGAATTTCCAAAAAAGTTCCTGGAAATGGATTTTATCTTTAAAGTTTTATTTTGGGGTGTTCTTATTTGTTTAGCTGTTATTCCTATGAAGGAAGGAGTTGAGGAACTGAGAAGGGAAAGGAGAAGGATTTTAGTATTATGTGCTTGGCACTTTCGTGGCATGTTATTGAATGTTGTAATTAAAAAAAAGAGAAAATAATACAGTATGTGTATGTTTCCTTACAACTGAAAGTATTTACCATTTCAGATACTTACAAATAGATATCATAGGAACTATGCAAATGCACACTAATGAGGATTAATGAGCTGTTGTGTAAGTTAGTATTTAATTGATTTGGCTAAGTATCAGTCTGTAGAAAAAATGCTTTTTTTTTCATACAAGTAATGATTTTTGCATATGCAAATATATGTGATTGGAGCTGTGTCAAACCCCAGCAAATTCCAGTGTGGTCTTTTGTGAGATTATAGAAGCCTCTGCCAAGTGTATTTTCAGATAATTTTTCTGAGTGAATTTGGAACCTAAGATTTCCCAAGAAAGCTTCAACTCATGCAATTTCCTGCCAATTCTGCAAAGTCAGTAACAGGGATAAAAGTACACTTTGATATCCATCATAAAAACTAATAGAACACTTTTTTTGAGTAAAGAGATAGTTTTTTGGTTAAGAATTTACAATATTAGTGTGATCAAAATGATGAATATTCCTTTTACGGTTTTCACAAATATAAAATAATGCTAAATGTCATGGGGGTGGGTCTTGGCAGAGAATTTGCCCAGCTTGGATTTTCTTTCTCTATTTTGTGCCTTGCTTATCATGTCATACATCTCTCCTCAGCAGTAAGTACACTTTTACCTCAGTAATATATCAGAAGTCATCAAATTTTGCCACAAAGCATGTGTCTATTAAATAAAAAAAAAGGCATTCGAAAGAACTTTGAAGTCTGTGCCGATACTTACTTGGAAGGGCACAAACCATACTAAATAGTGAGCAACATCCAACAGAATGTTGTCTCAAGCCAATTTAACATATATTTTGTCTATACTTAGAACTGTTTACAGAAACCATATTTGGATAAGTTACTTTTTATTGTCTTTAGCAGACAAGTTCAGTCAGATGGGTCTAAATCTGCAGAAGGCATTACTTTTACTAAAGCTTCATCAAAATTAAATTTGGAGTTTGAATCGATGCCCAGGAATGATGTCAGCTATTGCAGATTAAATTTGCTAATGTCTCTTCATTTTAATTGTGTTTTTAAAACAAAGCAGATAATTCTTCCAGGCTTTTGCCTCTTAATGGTTTTAGCCTTTGTTTGGGGTGAATATTTTGAGTTATTGAACATTAAATTTTAGATCTATTTTGCAGTACCTCTGCATACAGAAACATCGATTTTGTAGACACGTTTCAACAATAATTTGTAAGTAGTAAAATATTCAATATTTTATAAGTGTTTTGCATACTGTCATAGTTTTATCTTTTGAAGGAATGAGTAAAGGGAAAGGCAGAGAAATAATTACTGATGTGCAATATTGGCTGCAATTTATCCTGAAAAATCATATACACAAAATAGTTCTTAAATTCCTTTAATATTAAAACCAGTATATAACTGTAGGAAAATAGTTAAATAATTAAATTTTCTTTCTCTGATCGTACTGTGTATTAGACATACCTGGCCAGGATTTTGTATTATTGTAACAAGATAATTTTGCTTTTTTTCTATCTGGTGATATGCTTATGTTCTGACTAGAGACTGAGAATTGCTAGCCTTTTTATTTGTATCCTATGTCACTTTAATAACGGTTGTAATTATTTTTATACTTAATATGCTAGCAGTCTTAATAACATAATTAAATCAATTGCATCCTGCAGCAATGAATTCTGAAGGTAAATTGTATTGTCTATATCCTGCTGCTCAAACAATATGAAGTGTTCAAATCTCAGGCACTTTAAAAGAACGTTCATGTAATTGGAAATGAAAAGTCCTAATTTACTGGAGTAAACTTTCTCTATGGTGGCAGTACTTTGGTATATGTTAAAATCCTAGAGCCACTTTTAACTGGAAGGGATCTCGAGGTCTTGTAGTCAAAGATGATGAAGGTATTTGGGGATGTGTCCAGCTGAACACCCCCTAGGACAGCAATTCCGCAGCTCCTCTGTGCAACCTCTTCCAGTACTTAACTACTCTCATAATGAAAATCCTTTTCAAAATATTGGATTTGCTATTGGTGATTCTTCCCCCAAATGCTGGAATTTCTCGTATTTCTACTTGCCTATTTCCTCTTGTCTTACAAACCTGCACCTTTAAGAACCATCTGCCTCCATTGCTTCTCTATGTGTTGACTAGCTGGGGAGCAATAAAGACTTGCCTTAGCTTTCTCTGCTCTTGGCTCCCCAATTCCCTTAGTATTGCATAGATAGTACAGAGCAGCCTCACAAGGACCTTGTCCAGCTCCCTCAGCACCTTTGCATGCCCCCAGTCAGGTCTCATGGATTCACCTATGTCCAAATTAGTGAAGTGATTCCTTCCCGTTATCTCTCTGCAGCAAGTACTGCTTCGCTCCCACAGCATGTGCTGGGAGGGTTAGGGACTTGAAAAACCTCAGAACAAGCCAGTTCATGGAAAAATAGAATGCTTTTTTCTATTTTTTTGAAATGTCTTCCAAAGAAGATACTTGGGAATCTTTACTGTCCCTTCTTTTCCTCTTTTCTAGATTATATCTTCACCTATGTGTGCACCTCTCTTTCACCAGTGCTAGTAACTATCCCAGTACTGTGAGAATTTCTTGGCTGAGACCAGTCAGATAAGGCAGGGGAAATAGGTTTGTCATTCTTGCAGAAAACTAGGTTGCACCTACGTAGCTTTAGTCTCTCGTTTCTGTGGAATGTTGACATGTGAGGATTCACTGGGGTATAATGCTGAAATAAGGAGGTACAAAGGTAGCTTTTATCCTACTATTGCATCCTTTTCTCTTCCAGACTTCCTACCAGGTAAAGGTTTTTATGTGATCTGACTTGTTATTTTAAAAAAATAAATTAGATAATAATGGCACTTTCTGGTGTGAAAAACGTCAAGCAGCATGCTGCTGATGCTAGAAAAATGTTTGTTATGTTTCCTAATGTAATTAATCTCTTTGATCTCAGAAATGGTACATGAATACTGTTTCACCCTCTTAGGAAAGCAGAAACAATGTTGGTCTGACATCTGAAGACAAGTATAAGGTGAAATCTTTGTCTGTTCTCATACTTGTGCTGCTACTTTTTTGTCTCTTGTACTTGTCATAGCACTTAGGTAACCTGTATTTCTACTTGCTTATCTCTTTTCCTCCTCTTGGCCTTGTGGCTTAATATTACTTCTCACATCAACACAAATTATTTATGAAATTCAGAACATCAGGTACAAAGTTCTTCTCAGACAACTTCTGGCCACTCTTTTATATAAGGTGAGTACATATTAAAACTGTATTAGAAATTATGTTATCCACTATCACTTAATTTCTCTGGTCTTTAACAAGACTTTCAAAAGACATGAAAGCTATATTAAAAAAATGTTCTCGTGTCCTTAAAAATTGTGTAAACCTCTGCTAATTGTAGTAACACTCTTGAGCAATCACCCTCTCTAGCCCCAAAAGCTCTTTCCTCTTCAGAACTCGGTCACATAGCTTGGTCAAGTTTTAACTGGTTTGCAAAGATGCCATAGAACAGCAAAGTTCATGGTGAGGAAATTTTACTCTGACCGCACCATTTGCACAACACTTGAGCAAGATTTTAGCACTGGACGTCAGCACCAGGGATGTTTCTTTCCCTGCTTCATTTTGTTCTCTGCTGGAGCTCACATTTTGACCCCAGAAGTGGTCTTGTTTTTCCAGAGAGAGAGTTGGCAGTGTCAGCTTCTTACCTCTGACTGTAAGCTCATCTGTAAGTGGAAAGCAGGGTTTGTGGGAACTCCTTTGCTTGTCAGTTGAATGGGAGAAGGAATGCTACTTTACCCACTGGGGATGTGCTGGTGAGCATTTCTGTTCAGGGTCCTGGGTCATCAGAGACACCTTGGATACCTGTTCCATTGACATTGAACACTCTTAGGTGATACTAAACTTCTGACTGTTAGCAGAGCTTTTCTCTTGTCATTAATATTTTTGCACTCTAGATTGCTGAATTGATTTTAAAGTGCATCCAGTTTTTCCCATCAGTTTAATACTCCACTCAATTTTAAAGATAAAAACCACAAGCTGGAATACATCTTGCTGAAATTAAGGTTAAAAGGCAGAATATGTTAAGAAAGAGCCTTTTCCAGCTGCCCTTAGATTTTAAATTCTGTAGCAATTCCTTGAAGTGGAGGGGTTTAAATAGACTAATTCTGAATCAGATGGTATTGTGCGTATTCCAACATGTACAGAAGTGCACCAAAAGTACAGGAGATACTTGGGGTTATGATGCAGTTTTGTCTCAGGGAGTGTGTCTTTGCCATTCTGTCCTGAAAGTTCAGATTTGCAGTTCAGGTTTGGAAGGAATCCTATGTGGGGTGGGATGATTTGATTCCACCTCTTTGGGACAGATACTAGTGGAAAGCTTCTCTACAGTAAAAATAGCTACAGTTAGCATTGATTCCCAAGTTAATCTCTTTAGTTTGAGATGAAGAGACTTTTTTTCTCTGCTGGCATCTGCTCTGTTATAATATTTTATAAATATCAAGACACATTTTCTTGTTGCTGTGATCTTGTGTAAGTAATGTTTAGCAAAAGTTTTGTTTTCTTTGTGGAGTAACTCAAATTGATTGCTCGAGAAACCTCTTTTAGACAATAATCAACCACAATTACTTTACTCCACATTGTCTATAGTCACATATCTTTCCACCATGGATTAGTTACTTTCTTTACAGCTGATGTAGTTGAGTAGGATAAACTGGTAAAAGCTTTGTCAAACCTAGATTTCCTATTTCCTATTGTTTTGTATTCCAGATTCTTTCTTTTGCTAGTTATATGCAAATATCAATAACTTGGCAGTTAGTTTTTCACAGTTAACCACAGCTTTTATGTTCAAATGACTTTTTACTTTACCACTACCTCTTCTGTGCATGATTACCAAAATCATTCACAGAAATATCAAAATACCTCCTAAAGGATTAATTGAATACATCCAAAATGTGATAAAATAGGCAATGGGCTCTGATAAAAGAAGCACAAGTAGCCTGGAATATCTGTATTTGTTCTACAACTGTTTGTTCTTCACTATGGGGGCAGTCTTGCCTTTTTGACATCGTTAGGTAGCAATCTCATGTTTTTATGAAGTACATCTTCATCCTTGTGATTCTCTGTGGCAATTTTAATCCCTCTTTTTTCAATGCTGCTGCCAGTTCTAGACCAGTTTCCTCTTTGCAAAAATTAGCATAATAGTTTTGTAGCCAAATTGTTTCCTAAGGAGTTCCTAAAAGCTAGTGTTTGTTTCATGAATGTTACCCCTCAATTTCAATTGATGCTTTTTTGCTAATCCATTCTAAATAAAGAAGTTAAGTCACCAAACCTTAACAACCTGGAATCTCTATTTTCTTTGGTTGTGCCAATTGCACTGTGACACTGGATGAGCTATGTGCAATTGCTGTTTTCAGAAAACTTAGTCCAATTGTCACGGTTCTCTATAGTCCCTTTTTAAAAAACGAAGTACTAAAATTAAATGCTAAAAAGTTATAAAAGAGTCACGTTAAAAGGGAAATAAGACTGAAGAAAATCTCTAAACTCTTCTGTACTTTCTATTCTTTGCTCATTCTACATCTGTTTTGCTCCCTATGTATGAAACAGTTATAGTTTAAATTACTGGTGAATTTCTGCTGACCAATTTAAACATACCTGGAGAAAAATGTAGCATGCAACTGCCAGCTGAGCATCTGTCTTACAAAGCACGTCAAGATGTGTCTTTAATCACCCTGCCTTGAACGACTCTCTTGCTTAATTTTATTCACTGAAGTGCAACACACATTCTACTGAATATTTAGTTTCTTCTTGATTGACTGCTATCTTTGTTTTCAGCACTTCTCAGACTTTGGTTCTAAAGCCTCTTTCCAGGTCCAGCTGCTCAAGAAATGCTCTCTTTATCTTCTTCTGTTTTTCTACTTATGATGCAGTAGGAAGTTTTCATCTTTTTGTTGAGATTATCCATAACACATCTCTCATGTACTACATATCTTGACAATTATTAATTTTTTGCTATCTCTCCTTCTCCTAACATTTTTCAGATTGTTTGATTCACTGAATTAAATGAATGATTCTGTGATTCTAAATTGAGTGTAAGATCATATTCAAAGTAAACTTAAAAATAGATGTGTTTAACAGGGCAGCTGGACATCTAAATTCTGTGGATTGCAGTGAGGTCCAACATAGGAGCAGATTTAAGACACCTCCCTTATCAGCTTAACTTTACTTGGCACTGAATTGGTCTGTGAACACTCACACACAGTCGTGAGAGATTTTGGTGCTGTTGACTTCTAGTAAGGGCCAGTATTGAGCAATCAAATGTGACAAGGTCTTAATATGTCATAGGTAGGTTTGTAAATAGATATCTATTTGTGCCCAAGGTCTTCAGCTAATTTCTTGTAAGCTTTTGTGGATATTTGTTCTCATTTTTAATTGCCTAAAATCTTCGGTAAGTCTGACACCATGTTCATTCCCAATGTGCCATGCGCATAGCAAAGAGAATATTCTTTTTCTCCTTGCTGCGCTTAAAATTGGTACTTGAAGGACACAAAAGTGAATATACATACTTTAGTGATTATATAAAAAAGCCTCAAATACAGTGAATCAGATGTAGCAAAAATTATTAAAATTTAAAAAAAAAAGGGAAAATGTTCCCAGTTTGGTCTCCTTATATAGGTCATCTCAGCGCTGTTAATACATCAATCCCAGCTCTTTTGCCTACTTAATTGAGTCAATGCCAATGCACTGTGTAGACCATATGTATAACTCTTAAGAGTTGCTATTCCTCCATTATGTAACTGTACTAATTTTATTAATATATTTTGTGCAAGGTCTGAAAATCCAAGATTACTGTAACATCAATATTTTGCCATTGCCAGATTTCTGGAGACCTATGTATTTACATAAAGCCCATGAACTTTTATAAGACCAAATTCCTTCTTCCTCTGCTGTGAGGAATTATTGATTCTTCCTCTAATTATTGATTAATACTTCAGATATTTGGATATTGTAAGCAAGCTGGAAACTTTGCTTTTGGAAAAGGGGATCGCACATCACAAATGCAAATGTAATAGACAATGGGGAGGGAAAAGGGGGCATGGAGGACACTGTTTAGGAAACCATTCCTTTTCTGCAAGGGCAGAATTTGAGTGATATGATCTCTGTGCTGTCTTAGGTTCTGTTCACAAGTACCATGTAGCGCTTGAGTCCACTGGCAGGCAGTTCTTCAGTGGTTTAGCTCTGTTATTTACAGTGCTGTTGAACTCTGCCTTACCCAGCAAATAAACACAATGCTTAAAATTGAAATGTGTATTAGCACTTGGTAGATCAGGGCCAGGACATAGAGCATGCAAATCTAATACCTGCTGTCACTACTTACAATAAATTAATCTTCTCTTTTTGAGGGTTTGTTTTGTTTTGGTTTGTCTTCTTATGTTTTCAAATTTCTTAATTGGTTCAGGGCTCTCCTGCAGTTCCACTGCAGGGAGGTTTGTGTTGTCACGTTTGGAGGGATGAGTATTAGTTCGACAAGTCACTCTGCAGGTCTCTTGATACTTCCTTATTTTCCATGTGTCATGAATTAGATGTTTTGAAGATTAATTTCAAATAAAAGAGCGTATTTAATTTCCCTTCAGGAGCAGAGAATGTCTTTAAAATAAAGCTCTTATTCTCATCAAAACATGCAGGATCCCTTTCCTGTTCTTACAGCTAATTAACTGGTCTAACTGCAGGATTTTCCCAGTTTCAAGGTAAGTTGTTTTCATTGCAACTGTGTGATTTTAGCATAACTTTCAAGGTCTGTCAGTACTCAATATTGAAAAGGCAAGCTGATTTCTTTACCGGTGCATGTATTTTAAAATTATTTCTTTGTATTGATATTAATACTGGAGTGAATTACTTCTAGATGAAAGAAAAGGAGCTTAGTGTAAATTTTCATTAAGCGTAGCTTCTTATCTGAGGATTAAGTGGCACTGGGAGAGTTTTATTATTGCCATAATTAAGGGTGAAGAAGTTAATTATTCCTATTTTAATGTATCTCCATATTGGCTAATAGAAGTGTGTGTTGACTTTAGTATGGAAATTTTAAGCTGAAATCTAAAAAAGAAGGAAAAAAAACGTGGGCAAAGGGCAAAAAAGGTTTGTTTTTTTTTTTTTTTTCTTTTAGGAGAAAGTTGGACTGTAACAACCATTTGCCGAGACTGTAGCACACATGATGGGTTAGGTAGCGCAAGAACAGAAAACTGGAACAGGAAGTGGAAAGATGAAAAGTATGAAGGATAATTTATCATTTCAGGTGCTAGACCTCTTGTTTGGCCCAGCTCTCTAAAGTAGCTGCTCACTGTTTAGTACTGTGGATCTTCTTTTGCCCTGCTTGTACTGCAGGGACCCAGGTGTGTGTTTCTGGGCGGGTCGGGCTGTCTGTAACTCCCTCCCTGCTCCCCTCGTTGCTGTGCACAGGCTGTTGTGTGGCTGTCGTGTGTGGCTGCACTGTGTTCCAGTGGCACACTCCTGTCCTTCGTGCCCTGGATCACGCCTTGCAGCAAGGGCTGGATAGGCACTGTCTTGGCTCTGGTGTTCTCAGCCTCGTGCGTGCCCTCCACTGAGCCGGAGGAAGGATGTAGGCTCAGCTGCTTCATTCTCTGAGCATTATTCACAGAAGCTAAGCGCAGGAAAGGTCTCTCCTTTCCCAGTGCTTCCATGAGATCTTTTTGCTCATGGTTTTAAGATAACATACTTAAAAGTTGTTCTGTTGTTTGTTTCAGATGGTTTGTTTCTCTTTCCTTAGGAAACTACAGGACATGCTCTGGCAAATCTCTTGATTTTCAAATGCCTTATCTATCTGGGTTTTTGTGTTTCCTTCTCTTTCTTTCATTTTCAGAGATACAGTTTCAGCCTTCAGTGCCTTCTCTGGTGGCTGGCTGTATTGATTCTCAGGATAAACCTTTGGTGCAAAGGCTGCTTTGCTCTTTGCTTAAGCCATGCCGGGTTGTTTTTGCTGCAGGAATTTCTGTTGTTGCAATGGGAGGGTCCTTCAGGGAGCAGAGTTTTTACAATATTCCTTTGTGGAGTTCTGGTGATGTTAGCAGGTGTATCTCCATTTACAGTGATATTGTTTGGGCAGTTTGTCCCTTCCTTCCTTCCTGAAGGATGTTGCCTTCTCATTCTACTTTTCTCCAGTAAATCAAAGCAAGATATTTTCAGCTACTGATTTCCTTGTGAGGGAGAGAGAACAGCTTGCAAACACAACTTTTTTTCATTGTAGAATTGGACAACAAGGGCTGGAAATACTTTATGAGAAAAAAGAGGCCCTTAAAATTCCCCTCTGTCCCTGGAGGTTTATGTGGTTTCTATAAATACCCAATTTCTTTGCTTTGCTTCAGATATTTGGCAGTTAAAAGGCAGGGAAGAGCCCAGATTAGTGTGAGATGTTCTTATTAATTATTCCATGGAAGGATATTTATACTCTTTCTTACAAAACAGGAGTGGAAAGTTTGGAAGCTTTTAAGTGGTTCAAAGGTACTAGTGCTGTGTTTGACCAAATAAATGCCTTACAGTTTTTGAAAATACATATTTGTATTTCTTCATTGTTGTCTTATGATGCTGCTTGAAAGTTGCAAGTTATTTCATTCATCCAGTGATTGTTTTTCAGAAATTGCTAGTGAATTTTATGGGACTGACTCTTACATGTCTGAGTCAGGAATAATTTGGTGAAATTTCATGAATTAATAGCAGTTTAAAATTGTACATGTCTTAAATCCATGGAAGCAAGTGAAAGGTACTGTTTAATTATCCACCTGAAATCAGTGTGCAAAAGATGCAACTCAAACTGGTTTATAACTCTCATAGGTGTGACTTATCTCTATAATGTTCATAAAAGGTGCCGTAGAGAAAGAAAATTGATCGGGAAATTCTGAAGTGTTATGATTATTTCAATACTGCGAGCCTCTTTTTTATTGTTCTGTAAGAGCCTGAGTATTTAGTAGCATTATCCATTTCTGCCAATTGCATCAGATGTGAACTGTCTTCACATTGTAAAATTGTAAAATTTAATATTGTATTGTAAAATTTAACACAGATAAAGCAGTTTATTTAAAGCCATACTGAGATATGCTTTCCTTACCCTTAGTCTCCTTCCAGTCACCTTCTGAGGACGTTCATCCTCACTTTTCCAACATGGACACAAAGCTCCTTTTCCCCCCTGGCAGTGGCAGGAGTAGCTGACAAAGCTGTCACATGTACTCCCTCTTGGCACACTCCTCTTGCCTGGCTTCTTGCACTGCTCTTAGTCTGAAACAAACATGATCACTGAGACAAGTCTGGGGTATATTGGATTATTTCACTGCTGCTTCAGAAATGAAGATTTTTACTCACCAAAAGAGGCAGGTGTTATTTTCAGAGTGGAGAAGTGCTCTGCAAACCCAAGTCTGTACCTGAGCAAGTAGCAAGGAAATCCTCTCCTTTGCCCTCTCCAAGCCCTGACTTTGGCAGTACAGATAGGTTCTCAGGTTTGCACTTGGAAGGCAGAGCAGGCAATCTGCTGCATGGTTCATGTACTGATTATTCCTCAACCCTTTTGCTGTTTGTATGCACTTAATTGTTTTTTGCTGGCAGACAGACGCAGTTCAGCATCAGATTTTGACACACACATGCTGCTGTCCCGGAGGATTCGCAGAGCGGGCTGTCTTGCAGCTGCTGCATTTCCCACCAGTTCAATTGACAGTTACCTACTGTGTGGAGTTGCTAGGAGAAGGTGAACAGTCATCATTACAGCATATTCCTTCAATAACAACCTGTAGCGCTTGCTGATTTCTCTTCTGCAGGGATTTAGATGTGTCTTTGCTACTGACTTAGCATTTGTACAGTCATATTTTTATTGAGAGGCTGGTAGATATATTTATTCAATAAGAAACAATTCAGGATCAACTAAAGAGAGGAAAGCTCTGGCATTTGAACATACACGCTTTTTGTAGGGTGATGTGGCTGATACTGGCATCTACCATCTGCTTTCCTATTGCAGCCTGTTTCTCCAACCTGCAAAGCAGAAACCAGCCTTTCTTTCCTTCTGGATTGTTAAAGCCATTCACATTTATCGTGCATGGCAATGAATTATAGTCCATTTTAAGGAATCTTTTGTGCTTCTGTGTGTGTTCCTACAGCAGAAAAAGTGCATGAGAAAGGAGCTTGAGCAGTCAGTAGTATAAGTAGCTGGCTCTCCCGTATGGATTAGACTCGTGAGGTCAGAGGAGCTGTGTGTACTTGCTCTGTGCTTGGGGGGGAAGAGTGGATTTGTCTGTCAAAGTGAATAGCGATTCAGGCAGGATCGTCCCTCAGCTGTTGTAATTCTGATGTGTTTTGATATGACAGCAGCTACTGTCTAACATGCGTGGATCTTCTGAAATTTGTAGTGGACTAAAGACAGCTTTTACTTGCTGCTGAGCCTGACTGTAACTGTATTGCTGTAGGACAATAACGATGGGGGCTCGAGCGACAGAAACAACTCGGGAACTGGAAAGCGCCTCTGTACAGTACCAAATAGGAGGACATGCAGAGAAAATGTGGCAACGACTCAAAGGAATGTGAGTAGCTTGTCTCCTTGGCTTTTGTTCTGTTCCTTGGGAAAGATAATTTTCTTCTGTTTGTTAAAATGTCTAATTAGCAAATGGGAGAGTTATCTTTAAGCTGTGAACGGTATTTGCTCTCACAATACAGTACATCGTTCTCATTTACGATGGTACTTAGATTAATGTCAGACTCAGTATAAGGTTCAGGCATCTCATTTGAAAGATATATAATGAGTGAGAGTTATTATCCAAATTGAAATGCAGGTAAGTCCTTCCAAGTTAGCACTTTCATATCTCTGATATGATTTTGTAAATGTTATCTTCACAATCAGCAATTCTGGAGCTGTTTCAACATTCCTGTCAGTATATATGGGTAAGTATATTATTGCAATTCTATAGGAAGTATTAATACTTTGCCTTTAAGAGTGAAGGTAAAGAAATCTATATTAAAAGGTACTATTATTAGCTATTAGGAGGTTGCTTTGTCTGTTTTTTGTCAGTTGTTTTGATGTTCAATAATGCTAGAAAGTGATTGAGGAGTCTTTCAGCACTATGTACCTGCTGTGTCTAATTCACTCCTCTCAAATGCAATTTTCATGTAGACTTTTGGTGCAAATGATCAGTAAATAAACATCTGCAACCTGTCAGAGAGAAACTCTATCAGGCTAGTGTGTCCTAAACCCCTCAAATTTCAACATTTCTTTTTAGGTATTTGCTAGGTCTTTCTTCTGAAAGCTGATGTCAGGATGTTACAAATAAATACATGTTACACTTGTTGAAGCAAGGAAATAGCACCATTATTTTTGCTGGAAAGATTTGTAATCCTGGGTTTCAAAAGGTATGCCACAGATGCTATGTTCAGGGTGAACAGGTTATTTAAAGCGCAGAGGATTTGATGCATTGGCTATGGCACTGCCTGTTTCCCCTGTGCATCCCCTCAAACTAGCTGTGGGGAAGGCACATTCCACCATCTGCTTACTTTTAAGAGAAATGGGTTTGCTTGATTTGAAAGTCACTTTTCCGTTGTGGCCATCAATTTATCATAACTCCTCAGTCATATGCTTTTGAATATTTGCTCTGAATCCTATCATCACTCTGTTTAAGATAATGCACTTTTGGCAAAAAATGTTCCCATAAAAATCCCAAAGTGTGCGCAGCAGATATTTTGATTATTAGATGATGTCACACATTTTGCCTCTGAGTTTCTGCTACCAGAGACCTACATCAGTTTGTGCAGATTTTCACTTGTGTAGGGTCTAAGCTGCTGTTTTTGTTTGTTCTGTGAGTTCTCTGTTACCACTAGACTCTTGGGTTGAAACATTTCCTTTCAGCTGCCTCTGGAATGGTACCATTAAACGAACTAACGTAAATAGCTAAACATTAGTGACACTCAGTACAAGAGCTCCTGGCAATAAGGTTCATGCTTCTTAAGGAGTAGTTAAAATGATATTTGGAGTTTGTGGTGTATCAATATCAAATGGAACTTAAGTGTTTGGAAACCATGCAGCTTTCACAGGCTGGTGCCAACCTCATGACTGTTGTGATATGATGATGCTAAAATACCTGTATTGGAGGGAGAAAAACAGGTTACATTATTAGATATGTGCTCAGCTGACTGTTTTTCAGACTTACTAATGGTTTCATTTTAATTATTCACTAGTCAATTGGAAATCACTGACTAGTCAATATTATGAATATTGTATGGGGAAATTTCAAAGAGTTGAAATTTTCAGAGTAGATGTCCAGTGTCACTTTGTAGTATAAGCATCAATCAAAAGGAAAAAGATTCATTTTGTTGATTAACAGATATCAAAGTAGAAGCATGTTTGTACGTGGTAGGGGAGAGGGACAGATAAGTGGGGCGGCCAGATAACCTGACTTGGGAAGAATTCTTTTATAAACTGTCTGTCAGGAGAATGGTTTCATCTTAGGGATGAGAACTGTTAATGAAAGTATGTATGATGCCAAATTATGGAGTTTTTAAAGTAGTGTGCAATATTGTATCTACACTGAAGTCGAAATTTTACAGTTTGAATTATGAAGCTGAACCTGTTCTTGCTTGATAGAGTCCACAGACCTACACAATTTTTGTGTTATTTCAACACAATTTTACTGTGTTTTGCCAGTCAAGAGTGCTGATTATTTTCTTGCAAGCAGGTCATTATTTCTGAAAGAACATTGGATTCATTTAGGTGACTATCTGAATAGCATTTAAAAGCTGCGCAATAGGTCCTTACCTAAAATTAGCTTTTATTTTCTGTTAGCATTTCAGCTTTTTTCACTGTAGACTTTTAATTATGAATTTGGCAGCAGAATTCCATATAGATTTAATTTTATATATGCTGGGGTATTTTTGTTGTTGGCTCATTGCTTTTTTTCATTTATTTTGGTGAAATAGACTGTTCTAGAAGATAGGTGAGTTGAATGCGCTTAAAGCTAAATGAAAACCCTTATTTGAATGCCCAATAAGAAAAGCTGTGTACTGTGGAAGCTTGAATGAAATGGCAATTTTATAGGTTTTCTACTCGATAGGCTTTCATAGATCTTGCTAACCTAGGTGTTGCAATAAAGGCTGGGATGTTTTGAATAAAATAAAAATGATACTTAACTGTCATTGGATTCATGGTGCCTTGCAACCAAGTTCTTACTTCTGTATGGCAAGGAAAAATCCTGCTCCTTACACTGGAATTGCAGCAGTGCTGCAACCGAGGACATTATTTGGCAGAGAAGATATTAATTTGAATTTCATAACCAGATCCTTAGCATTGGGGCTGATTTTATTGATGACTGAATGTATAAAACACAAGCTCAGTGAAACAAGACTTACTTGTGAAAACAAATCATGTAAATTTTTGCCTTGGGTGTAGCTTCTTGTCTTTGAATTAAGATATTTTCAGTATGCAGACTGCAAGCTTTTAATGTTTTGTAGTTCATGGAGAAAGCAAAAACAAATAACAAGGGATGGCTAAATAACTCATATAATAGTGTGTTTTTTATAATTCTTCATTATGCAGAAGAATGAAAACAAAAGCCATTCAAGCCACTGCAGGAATTCCAGCTGCCTGACTGAAGGGGAGTGTTGTATACCTTCCACTTCAAAAAACATCTTGTCACAGCCCAGCCAAGGGGCTCCCTCTCAGGCTGTTTAATGCCACTGATTACTCCTTTTCTCCCTCAGCCTTTTATTCTCCATTGGATGGAATCTTACTTTAGACAGTAAATGAGTCTCCAGCTTAAACGTATTATGGTGTCAATAGGACCAGAAGATTTGCTGCTTAGGAGAGTTTGTCTTCAGGTGCTGATAGAGCATGGTAGGGAGCTCAGAAAGAAAAGTAGCTTTTTAAAATCATTTTGATTTCAAATGCAGAGAACCAGGTTTAAAGCAGAGGTCTTTATGCTTACTGGCCTTGCAGTGTTTGGTATTGTCCTCAATATGCATGTGGACTTCACTCTGCGCTGCTCCTCATGGTGTGAAATCGTGTGCTCTCTGTTTATGATCTATTTTGTCTGTTTGCCACTTCATTCTATGTCAACACAGAACAGTCACACATCCCCCCCCACCATCTTATTTTATTTTGCAAGTTTACTTCTTAGACATCTTCTTTGCAAGTAGCTTCTATTATCCCCATAGCTGCTGGACAGAGTATTAGGGGTAGGTTCCCTTTCTGAGCTTTGAATTCGTTAGTGAGTAAATAACTTGATTTTTGTAGATATGTCTATTTGCTAGAAGTGTCTCTAGTTGGCCAGAAAAATATCTGAATGGAGGAAGTTAAAATCCAAGGTTCCAAGAATTTGGGGACTTGAAATTCACATGTGATTAGTATAGACTACTTCATGAAATTGTTACTGCTTTAAAATGAGAACGTGCTATTGTCATCACTGGTTAAAACTAATTTGTGCTAACTTGGATGGCAAAAGGATTTGAAAAACAGTCATAATCTTCTTTCCTTGTCTTCTTCCCTTTTTTCCCTTCACATTCAACATGACAGGCCCTGATTTCTACAGAAAGGAGAATCTAAACCCTTTTAGGTACTAAGAGGGACTGATATGTAGTCTGAATTTGTTGATCCTGCAATGCTGCAGTGACAAATTGCATGCATACACATTTTGTATAGACAAAAAGGGGCCTTGGTCACCAATTTGGGGAAATTTGGCTTGACATCAAAAGAAGAAGAAAAATGGCTTCCTCTGTGCACCTGCTGAATTATCAGAAAATAGAATTCTTTTAAAGACATCAAATCGAATCCAGATTAGCAGCCTAGTTAGGTTTAAAAGGGACCAGAATGGGTAATTTTATTTAGGGAACAGTCATTCCTTCACTAGGTCCATGGATACTGGTGGAGGAGCGATAGAACAGTTTCCAGAACCAGATATGACAAAGAGGTCTTTCCTTTCTTTCTCTGAGTTGCTTGTTTACATTCTGTTTTATACTGTATTTCACGCTAGCTTATTGCCCTTGTTTCTATGCTCTTATTTGCCTCAGCTATGGTAGTTCAGCAAAGCTTAACCAAAGAGATTATCAGAACGTAACCTTGTGATATAAAGATTTATAAATTTGTGAGTACTGAACAAACAAAAAGAGGAGAAGAGGTAGAATTACAGGTGCATAACTATGGTAAAAAATACCAAGAGAGATTGTTATTTGCTGCTAACTACATTAGGAGCAAACGGGCATATAGTTCAAGTAGTTTTTACTTGTAATGTTGCCTATTTTTAGTTTCTTGTAATGTGAAAACTTTCCTGTAAACTCATAAGCTCTTAAAAGTAATTAAAAGGCAGGTATTTCTAAGGATACTTTAAGTAAAATTGAAGTTGATTTCAGAAATAAACTCAACAGAAAATTGAAGATATATGATGATGTACCTGTTGACTGATGTGCATTTCATTAGTGCTATAATTACAGCAAGAATAATTTCATTACAAATTGTGAACAGCTTCTTTTGCTTTTGAAACCAAAGTCTCTTTCTACACCTGAGTAGTCAGGTAAACAATTTATAATTATAACTTCATTGCTTATAAATATGTATCTAATTAAATGTATAATATGATATATTTCAAATTTTCAATAAGTCTAGATTTTTAGCTACTTAGCAGTAGCAATTTAGTGAACTCTTTTTCCAGTCATATTATTTTACTGTTAGAAAGGTATTTCCATTATTATAATGAACAGAAGGCATAGAATTAATTTTCAGGCTGATACTAATTTTTTATCCTGCAATTTCTGGCATGTACCAATGTTGTTGATGGATTAGAATAAATGCTAATCCTCCAATTTACTGTGGGTAGGGGAATTGCTATGCTTATAGAAAGCCCTACTAGAAAGGATTGCAAGTGAAAGGAGTGGTGCACAAACCATAATTTGCCTATGATACCAGTAAGAACAGTAGCAGTGTGTCTTTACAGGCATCACGGTCCCTGAATAATACAATAAAATGCTGAGATTCCCCATTAGAGCTTTAAATTAATTTCTTCATACACCCCTCACATATGTGTCCAAATATCTAAGGACAATGGAAAGGAGATTAAAGATAACATTTTAGGAAGCTGACTATTAAACTGCAATTAAATGAAGTCTTAAATTTCTATATTCTGTATTTTTGTTTAGCTTAAGTGTCTGGCTCTACTTATATTACGTCCACAAGATTGTAAGATTTCCTAAAAGATGCTTTCTGTGGCTATTTACTTTATAAGTGTTCTATTCAGATCTCTGCTTAGAAAGAGACTGTGTATAATTGACTACACAAATAATTACTTTTCTCTTATTTTGAACTCCTGCCAGGTTATTGTGCGGGGGCCCTTGATTGCCGTGCACACTGGCCAATTATTATAAACGTTTCTTTAAAAACTTCATTTTCCAGATTAGCTGTTGCACATTGAAGGCTGCCACAGTTTCTCAGAGCTATAGGTCAAAACCTCAGAGTTCATATGGCCCTCCCTCATGTACCTCCCAAGTTCTGCTCCACCTCCACAACATAGTGAAGTCAAAATATCTGGATAGGAGAAAAAAGGCCTTTTGTCTTGCTAATTACATAGAGTTAGAAAAATGCAAATGCCTAAATACTGAAATTACATAGTTACCAGTGGAAGTTATAATAAAAATAGGCATTCACTTCATACATCTGAAAGAGAAACATAGCCTCAGGTTTATCAAAATTGCTTCTGACAGAATTTTTCCTGTAAGATGTCAAAATAATCATTTAGGAGTGAACCCATTTAGTACTGCTCCATTTTGTTTGTGTTTGCCACCTGATCTGGCTTACTCCTGGTATCATCTCTGGAGGAGGGCTAGAACAAAAGGGCTGCAATTATTTCTGCTGCCATTTACTGGAGACTATTTGACAATTAAGACTGCAAAAAAGGTGTAAGATCTACTATGGTGGTGAGTCTTCCAGTGCTACTGTATTGTATCTAACCTGCAAGTTTTATTTTTGTTGAAACCACCCCCCCCGCAGACATTCAAAGCCTTCCAAAAGGAAGGAAAATAACCAACTAACCAACTAAGGACCAAATCGGCTAAGCTTGACCCACAAACTGCAGAGTTCTTTGCTCCTTCCCTGGCAACAGCAGGTATTTGGGTTTTTGTTTTTCTTTTACTGCTTTCCCATACAATTTCATGACATACTCGAGTTCACCAATGCAATTTGTGGAACTTTTCAAACAAGACCTCATAAAGAGGAACTATAGAGGAAGTAAGAACTCAATCCTTTCATTTTACTAGAGAGATGGGGAAAACTGAGCAGTTGTGACTAAAAGGAGAGAAAATTGCACTCTGCTGTGGTTAAGGGAAGCTAAACAGAAATTGAGTACATCAATTATAAAAATACAGCTGACAATGGAGTGACTCAGTTTTCACAGTCCATAAAGCTTTACAATTAGTCAGGCAGTGCTGCAGACTGAAGAAGCCAGCCTTCTCCCCGACCTCTCTTTTCTTTTACAAAACTGCTTAAACTTGTAAAGAGCCACTACATTCAGTTTCTGTTTAAGGCTGCAGCTGCTCACAGCATAGACACACATTTCCTGAATACATATATGCAAGAAATAGTGATTTTAAAGGAGCATGTGACTTGCTCCTAAAAGTTTGTGTGATTCTGACTGCTGGCCAACATATGTAGTTTTATAAGTGAAGTCGAATACTGTTAACATGATGTATTTATTCCTGTGGATTCTGCTAGAAACGTTATTTCCAAAGTGGTTTTCTGTGACTGGAGTGAGTTTGTCAGATGCATTATCCCTAAAAGATGGCCTTTTTCTGTAGGTACCGTGGATTGTCTCCCATGATTCATTCTTGCTTCCCAACTCTCATTGCTGCCACCATGCTCTTTTTTAGCTGTTCTAGTATGGCTGGTTTTGATGCCACCCAGGGATTTGTTCAGCGGTAAAAACAGCAATAACTTTTTTTTTTTTTTAATCCCTACTATAAAGTTAAACTTTATTGGTTCCTAGGTTGGATTCCTTCTGTGTTTTCATACCTAGTTGCATCCTTATGATGGAGTAAGTTGTCTGAGGGTGGGACTACCTGAAGGTCAGGGAGATGGTCCTGCTTGTGTAGCTCTCTAACAAAAAAAATCGTGGTCAGGAATCTGTTAAGTTTTAAGGCCTTGATTCTGTGCTACTGTAAATCCAGCACTAGGGTACCTAGTATTGTATCTAAACATGACAGAAATTGTTGATCCAGTATGAGCTTGTTCTGAGGACTCAATTTTTTTCCGGTGTTTTTGAAAGGCTGACTTTGAACCAGCATGTTTTACGCTTGATGCTTTACTAGCTTCACGTACTGCCCACGTCACTCGAGTGTTATGATGCGCAGATAACATCTGTGCTTTTGTAGCCTACAAAAAGGTGGCCTGAAAGAAGGCCAGCATAAACATCCGTGTTGTGTACTTGGGCTGATTCAAGACAATTGTAGTCATTTATTTGCACCTCAACTGCATCAGTGAAGTACTGCTGGGTAATCTATAACTAGCAGTTACAGAACTGTGTCCTAAACCCCCTGAGCCTATTGTTTGCCTTGGCTCTGTACAGCTCTTTGCCACCACTGGCCATATCTCATGGATCTGCAAATCAAAAAAAAAAACCTGAACAAACCTGAATAGTGCTACATTAAAATTTTTATTCTTCTTGAAGTGAATGCCCTGAGAATGAGTACTCATTAGCTGCAGTTGTGCTGTTTATGGTCTGTACACGAAGCTGGACTGTAATGAGATTTAGCGTGGTTTATTTTGAATGAGTAAGAGAAGTGTGCTCCTCTGAGTCAGTGTTGTGAAATGACAAAACACGTTCCTAAGTTGCTTGTCTCTTTGACAACTTAGGCCGGTATGTCTCATTTCAGATGCTCCAGAAAAGCCAGTATACCTTGAAGTATCATCTGCTGGAGAACACTAAAATAACATGTATATTAAAGCTTTGCTTTTTCCAGAATTAGTAGTTCTACAAATATCGCTCCAATGTTAAAAAAAAGTGTTTTTCTTGTCTTTTTCACACGTCTCCTGTTTGTAATCCTTATAATCTAGCACTTTTGCATGATTTTCTTGCTAATTTAACAAAAAAATTTCAGAATAAGAGAATGTTGAATTCCAGCCATTCAACCTTCCAAGCATAATGCAGATATTATTTGAAGTAGTGTTATTTAACTGGGAGCGATCTCAAGGAAGATGTTTGTCTACACAAGTGCTTATGCTCCATTATCTATTGTTTGACTTTGGCTGCAGTTTGTTTGACCCAACCGTTCTCCAGACTTTTGGCGCCCCAGGAAAATAAGTAGCCTCCATAAATATTATGGAGACATTTAATTGTTGTGAATTTCTCTGATAAATAGTGTTTGGAGGCAGTTACATTTGAATCGTTCACTCTTAGTGTAATTTATGCCAGAAAGACACTAAGGAACAAACTGCTGGGTAGAATTTACTTATTTCTGTAGTTCTTCTATAATGCAGAACTGTTCTACCTGGGAAGTGTGAAATTAAATAAGCTATTTTTTCTTCTGTGTTGTCTGCAGAATTCATTGAATAATTAACATCTAACATCATGCTTACCTGCAGTTATATGTTTTGTATTTTTATTTACTGTCTTTTGAGTAGTTTATTTATGTTGGTGTTTGTTTTTATTTTGCAATACCTTGCACACTGCTTAGTTTAATTCTGTAGCTTTCTTTTGCCATTTTACTTGATGAAGATTTGGTTTTTATCTTCTAAACTAAAGATTTTTTATTAATATCACTGTATTTCCTAACCTCAAATATGTTCACTTAAGGTAACTCAGATACCAGTTTGGCAGAAATGCCAAACATACCAGGCTCAGCCGGAACTGCAAATTGCTGTCCCTTCTGACAGTTCCTTTTTATCTGTAGTGTGTGATTTTCTAAAGCACAGGCAACTGCACTGCAAAAAGCATTACATCATTGGCACTAATTTCCATTAGGGTAGGCTGGAATGCAGAATTCCTGCTCTGAAGAATGCATTAAAAAACACTTGAAAAACTTCACCAAGTTTAAAAGCTCAGAAGAATGAGTATTCTGAAATGCCTTTTAAAATTTTTGACTAAGTATCTCTTTCTGACTTTTCTACTTCCAAACCCTTAAACTGAGTGGCAGCAACCTGATTATTTGAGATCCGGTTGTCCTAGTCCCTGTGCTGCCAAAGATGGCCTGGGAGTACAGCTCTGAGCAGCCCAGAGAAATAGTTACCTATAGTCAGGAAATCTCTGAGATAGATATAATTTTATAAGCAATGTAAGCTGTGCATGAAATCTGAAATTTTCCACTGAAGAAGTTCAATTAGAAAATTACTGACCACCTCTGATTTACTTCTTTTCAACTTAACTGGAAAGACCTTGGATTTTACAGGTAATTGAAAATTGGATGTTCCTCTTTCACAGAAAGCTGTTAACGTATCAGAGAAGGTTTTATGTTTCAATAGCTACCAAGACACTCTCCCCAGCCATAAAGTCAGTTGAAGTTTCCAGCCCAGGTTATGGGTTAATTCTGTAACAGTTGGTGGAAGTAAGATGGAGATAGCCTTTTCTCTGCCATATTCTGTGTGACAAGGAATCCCTATTTTAGTATTATATCTTTCTTGAACAGGCATTATAGGTCTTCATTCTAAACTGGAACAAAGATGAGACTTCAAATTAATTTACCTGTGAGTATTTTAAATTTGTCTCCATTTCTTAATGTAATGCATGTATTTTGTGCCTATAACACCTATTACGTATGTGGAACATTATTATATTATGCTGGGAAGTGTTGAGTCCTTCCTTGATGTTTCTATCCTGAAGACTCCTCAAAACTGCCTAACTATCTTGATTTATTGAGTGAAATAGTACACTCACCTCTGGAAGGAAAACTGCAATCACTGAATGATAGACAGTATCATAGTATTAGATTACTATCATAGTATTATCATGATAGTATTAGAGTGGTGAGTGTATATGTAAAAGGAGTGAAAACAATTTATACTCTTAAAAATGAGTTTATCTCTATTGGATATTTTCTGGCTGGTGTAAATTTTGTTCTTAACTTAAAATGTGGTAAATAAAAAATTTGGTTTATTTTAACCTTTTGATTTTGAAGTTCCTTACTAAGCAGATTGATTTAATACTGTTTGTTTCTCTAAAATATTAAAAAATACTTGTCAAAGACATGTCAAAATGAAGAATGGTAATAACATACGCA
The DNA here is from genome assembly GCA_013397895.1 of Origma solitaria. Lineage (NCBI taxonomy): Eukaryota > Metazoa > Chordata > Aves > Passeriformes > Acanthizidae > Origma > Origma solitaria. The sequence goes on along the minus strand of VZRL01001273.1, from coordinate 1,354,766 downwards.
TGTAAATAGTTTAGTGATAATTGTGAGAAAGCTTTGCCTCCAAGAGAGAAATATTTAATTTTATTTTTAGTTATTTTCTCGGGTGGTTGAGTTAGCCATTTTCTGTTTTGTGTGAGCTACACATCAAAACAGGATTCCCTCTCCACTTAATTTCTAGAGAATCCCTACTCTTCCAGAAATGTTTAAATATGTAACAATTTTGAAGTAACTAGGAATGAAAGTGTTAAAACATTTTGTTCAATACACTTTTAAACCTATATAATTAATTGTATTCCTGCCTTTGTAACTGAAAAAAAACTTGATGTGTAACTAGAGACTTTTTGGGAAGAAATAAAAAAATTGGTAATATATTTCTGTGAAAGAGGAACTGGACAAGAGTATCAAATGGACAGCTCATGAACACTCAGGGCCTAGGCCTTACGATCCTTACTTCTAGTTTAATATATCAAACCTTTCCCTTTTCCTTCACCACTCATATATTCAATGTGGTTCCTATGCTGTATGAAAGGGAACATTAGCTAGAAGAAAAAGGGTTTGCCTACATAGCAGATAGGGACAAAACAATTTGAATATGATTGTACAATGACTACAAGTCTGTTTCTAGAGCTGGATATGAGGTAAACACAGGATATGAGCATTCCAAAAGATTGTAAGGGATTTGTGAGAGTTTATAGCTCAATCCAAACTTGGAATTGCTTCTATCACTGTTAGAGCCCAAATCAAAGTTTGTGTTTTAACAGGTAGGGCCTTTTAGAAGACTAAATTGTGATAGATTTAATATAACTATGTCTATATGTCTACGGATATAAAAAGAAAAAATAAGTATGGTATTGGAATTCTTATAGAAAATCTTTCTTCAATTCAGTCCTTTAATTTGAAGAAACATGCCCTCCAATTTTAATATTATCAGCTCCTGAAAAAAATATTTGGCTCAGGTGGACACAAACCATATGGAGCCACTTCTGTCATCTGTTTTTCTGTCTTACAATCAGCTTTGACCAGATTAATTCTGGATACAGGAGAGAGTCAACCTTGTCCTAGTATGAAGTCATATTTAGCCTTCTAGTACTGTGCTCATCTTCTCTGTAAGACAAAGAGCTGTATCCAAAATGCTGTGTTTGTAACGCAAGAATATCCTGATGTTCATGTAGAAGATCAAAGCAAAATGTAGAGAGGGTAATGAGTTAATGAAAGTATATAATTCCCTATGAGTTTTACCTAAGACTTTTTAGTTTGAAAGTTCAGAATATTTTCATCATCAGTTCAATGCTAAAATCGTCTTGTTGGTTTAAGAGGGAAGGTCTCAGAAATTGCAGAATTCTTGAAACAAGTTACTGTTTGGGGAAACATGCTTATTAACAGAATTGGATTTTTAAATACTTTTCAACATTTATATACCAATGCAATCTCAAATGCACTCTTAGTTTTAATGAATAAGAGTTTAGAATGAAACTTTGTACTTCAGTTTATCCATCAGCTTCAGTGAAGGAAGATTTCAAGAGAAAGAATCACAAGCAAAAGGTAGAATTCATAGAAGTTTTAGAGATTAACTGTATTCTTTTCATTCCCAGTAATGAAAAACAGTATTGCAGCTTTACATATGGTGACTGAATTGAAATAGACTCAAAAAATACTGTGTAAAGCTCTATAACAGCAATGTAAAGTGACAACAGATGTGATTTCTCACACTAAAATGCATTCTTATAATTTGACAATGATTCTCGTTATGATGATACTCCTGGCATGGAACTGAAATTTTTCTACATTGTACAAGCTATATTAAATCTGCCTTTAGCTGGCACCCATCCCTTACCAAAGCTGGCAAAGTACCACATGCGTGGGATCAATTCCAGCTTTCTATATGGGCATGATTACCAAAATCTCCATATGATGCTTCACTTCTGAAAATTAGTTGATGATTTTCACAAATGGGCTGCTGCCTAATGTAATTCTGTATCTCAGCAAGAAGTACTTCATGGCTGAGCTATGGGCTCTATTTGCTCAGTCATCTGCTTTTATTCAGTCCATTACAATCTAATAATATTTAAATGAATTCCAGTTTCTGACTGTACTGGGGCTTTGTGGTTCAATCTGAAAATCTTGTAGATTTACAAGACTGCAGTTCAGAGATGTAAGAAACTGTCAAGATCCAACAATCAATTTTTTCTTTCAGGTACAATGTGTGTTTTACTACAGATTTTTCTGAAATGAACAGTATGAAAGAGGGGGCTTTGAATGAAGAATATGAAAGATATGTAGCAGTTTTTGAGGCATAATTAAGATAACGCAGTGGAAGTTGTGCCTGTAAAGCATCGACCACAGAACTTCAGCCTGTTATTTCTCAATCCAGTCAATAATCTAATAAAATTAGCCTGGTTCTGGTCTCACTTAAACCAGTATAATTAGACACTATTGAATTACAACACAATAAATGAGACCTCAAAACAGATTTACTTTCTTGTGACAAAAGAACACAGTATTTCATGGATGCAGTGGAATTTGGCTAAGGTTTATTGGTCATTCCTTTTTAACAACACTGGGCTATGTCAAGCATGTTATAATTTTCGGAGTTACTTCCTGTTGGATATGATTCTCTTCTTAATTGCTGAGTGAGCAAATCACCTGATAGGACAAGAATGATTCCCTGAAGCTTCTCCTTTTTTTTTTTTTCCCCCCGTTCTCCCAAGGGAAAGAAACATGTTTACCTCCCTTTGTCTATCACTTGGCTGCAGCTATAGTAGTAACACAGAAACAGATTGCACCGAATTTGCTATTTATTGCTCTGATTTTGGATTTTTGCCACTCTCACTAATGAGCTATGTTTTTGCAGATAGACAAATTAAGGATGGGCTCCTCTGCTCACATGCATTCAATTGTATCCCAGTTTGTCATTAAATTTATTTTTAACAATAAAATCAGCAGATTGTAATTTGTATTGTGATTATCACAAATAGATCTCACCATGTTTAATGCAACTGTGAAGCTTTCACAGTGCAGATGAGAGGAGTTAGACCTTGCAAGAAAAAACAGTTGCACAGCATCATCTGGAATTTTATTTTGGCAGTTTTTCTGTAGTAATCTGGGAAATGGGAACAGGAAAAAAGGGAGGGGGGACAATTTTATCTAATACCTCCCCCTCTCACACCAAATAATTACATTGCATTCCTTGTGCAGCATTCAGTTAAGCATGGCAGGCACAAGATTGGACAGTATTTGGTATAACAGTAAGAGTATCTACCACATTAAGTGATGAAGTCTTCAATGCTGTACTTGCATTTTATGGGTAGCTGAAGGCTTCTCAGTATACACTCAGCACTTCTAAAAGCGTTTAATGAAAGTTAGAAGTTTTGTTTTTTCTCTGTTGAGTTGCCTCAGAGGAAAGTGTCAGAAGCACAAAAGCCTTTGTTGCTTCACTTCATGATTAAATACAGCCTTCCCCATTGAAAGAACTCTTTTCTTTTGCATTATTATCCTGTTACAAAATGTCTGTTCCCATCACAAATATTTCAGTTTCCCCGTGCTTCCCTTCATAATTAACACTGAAAGCCTAACATTGAGAGTCTAGAAGCTGCCATTCCTTCATGTGCAAAGATTTAATCTCAACAGTTACACATGTGAAAGAGATGTTTTACTCAGTAAACTATCACTTTACCAAAAGCAGACTAATAAGAGAATGTGGGCTACTATTTTAATTTAAACTTTATTATCTACAAGGCACCAATGCCTATATAGGTCATTGCAACCACCCAGATTGTTTTATCTTTGTAAATGGATTATGAAAGTGAAAATGAGGAAAGGTGTTATCTGGGAAACAATATATTACCAATTATAGTGAAGTGATTATGCAATCATAACACTTCTATTCAGGCCTTTGTACTTCAATGGAAGGTGGCTTTTTTCTGTTCACATTAACACTTTCCTAAAAGATTAACTAGTCTTTAAAAGGTCACATTTATACTGTGGGAAAAATTATTAACACCAGAAATTATCCCACGTATCTGTGGCAGCTTCAGTTCACAGCTTTGAATTGAGTGACATGTGCTGGCTTCAGTAGTCAAGATATTTTCTTCTCACTTACTTCCTCAATCTTTTTGGAAAGAAGTTACCTTTAATCCAGATTGTTTGTAGGAATCCATATAATTTCAAGGATCTGGTTTATTGGCACAGTTAAATGGATTATGGATGTAGCATGGAGTGGGAATGAACTGTCAGAGTTGGGGTGCAAGTATTAATTCACAGCCATAGCTGGTATATTGAGAAATGAAATCCCTCAATTGTATCAAAACGATTTTCCCTCTGTGAAGTTGAAAATCACAAGGAGTTGTTATGCCAGTCCTGTTCACAGAAGTGTCAGTGCTGAAGCACTGTTAACAAAACCATGAGATAGCTTCCCTCCCCCAACGCCATTGGAACAATAGAAAACACAGAATCAAAGATGCAGTGTTTTATATTTGCTTGGCACCCTGCTAACTTAATCAAGAATGAACTTGCTCAAGGATTTTTTCCACCGAAATAGGACAACAAACCATTCTGGTACCACTCCCAGAGTATGACTCACAAAGAGAAAGCAGAAGAGAAAGACAGTGGGTATTTTTTTTCCTTTCATGAAACCACTCGCTTCCTTGCAAGGTTATGCACTCGTTTTTGTTTCTAAATGCGTTTTTTGATTCTCTTCCTATTAATGTTTGAAAAGTTAGTCTTGAAGGTAGATGATGTCAGTGTTGATGGAGCAGGTTGTCATCCCCCTCCATTTTTCCTGAAAGATGGATGCTACATTCTGTGTTTAGTCACTTCAACGCAATGTGAAATCCTGACATGATTGCAAGTTCTTGTGCCTCCTTACAAAATGAGTTCGTTCTAGCAAAACAGACCAAATTATACCAATAAATTTTCCCTTATCATTCATTCATTCGTGTTAAGAAGTACTGTGATGTGCAAGACTTCTCTTAATGGTTAAGGTGCTTCTCACTCAGCTAGACCCAAAAGCTAGCTTTTCACTTCATGTTTTGAATCTAAAAAATATACTTAAAAACTCTGCTAAGGATTTTTTATCCTACTTGTAACAGATCATTCTGTTGCAAAATCCTGAACTCACATTTAGTTGTAGTTACTTGGTAAAATTAGGTCATTGTTCCACATTCTTGTTTGAAGTCATATTTCCTTGTGTGCTGTTGCTCATTATCAAAAAATTGTGGAATGGGTGAGATTGGAAGGGACCACAGTGGGTCATATGGTTCAACCTCTGCTCATGCTCTTCATTACAGCCTCTAAACAAAAGATTCGGGATGGTGGCCAGACTTTGAAAGTAAGTCTTACAGGGTTCACAAAAATAGAATTTTAGTCTGATATTTCCTGATCTGCTTCTAAAGACAGTCTTTGCAAAAGGGAGTTTTTGTAGTGGGTATGTGTGGGTGCACCACAACCTTCCACCCTCTGCGTACTCACGTAGACTTACATCTCATTACTGTTTAGCTATTAATTGTATGTGTCTGTGAACAATGATGGCTTCAAGTACTAAGCTGTCAATATGACTTTCCCAGATGAACATCTGAGTAGGCGTAAATGTCATGATAAGCATGCTGCCTTCATGTATCACAGAAAGTTATTGCCTTCTTTTTGCTGACTCTTATGTAACCATACTCTTGGCTGATAAAGTAGAATAAATACTTGTTATTTTTTATAGTCAGCCTTGTTAAATATATGTATATATATGTGAAAATTCATCTTACTGATAGTGATATTTTTTCTTTCCAAATACCTCTCAAATCTGACTGATACTCTTTTTCCTTTTCCCATATTCTTATTTAGATGAATTTTAACACTTTCAAGTATTTTGGTATACAAGGGTTATATACACCAATATCAATTCAAGTCACCAACACCAATTGGCCCTCAGAAACCATGAAGAAAGAAATTAATTGAGTGCTTTCTTTTACTTAAAAAAATGTAAGAATAATCTTTAGAGGTAGCATTACTGCATACCACTGCTAAAAATATATCTGAGGGGCTGGACTCATCCACACTTTTGGAAAGCTATAATAAATTTAAAATGTAGTATTTATGTTTGTTTTGATATTTTTTCCCATGAGTTTTCCAAATTGAAATAATGTTAAAACTATAATAAATAGCAGGAAAACAATAAAAAATTAGGGCATGAATTTGATACTTTAGACAAAACTGACAATGCCCTTCAAAAGTAGAGTGATGCAATCTCCACCTTAAGATAGGTGTTGTTAATGCAGAATAACAGAGAAAGATGTTTTATAGCAAAAAAACCCCCCAAAAGTAGCATGATCAGTAAGCTCCTGTAAAAGCACAGGTTATTATTATTTACAGTACAGCATGTAAAAAGATTTGAGAGTTTTCTGGGCAGTATCCCCTGGGCTGTTTGGCTTCCAGGCTGCTGATGTAACTGATGAGGCTGCACTGCTACTGCTGCTTCTTCCTGGGAGCCAAAGTCTGACATATATGATGAACGCAGAATACTGACAATCAGAAAAGAAAACCAAACCCGGAACTTAATTGCGAAATATTTGGGGAATTTATGTGTCTCTGTGCAGGCTGCCTGTATGAATTTTATTTCGTATTTGCTGCTACTCCAAGCAGACACTTTTAAAAGAAGTTCTTCATTGTAATTTTGTGGGGGCGGGGGGGGGCGGGTTGTGTCAGGGTCAGGAGGAGATGCTTGAACTTTCTAATCTCTTCTTGTTAGACCAGTGCATGAAAAAATCAAACAATGCTGTCTGCTACTTTTAAGCCTTTCAGAGAGCTTCTTTTCAGTGGCAGTTGCAGAGCATGAGTGTGAAAATATTTAAACCAAATGCTCCCAAGGTATCTCTCAGTGTTCACGTGATCGTCAATGTTCAAATGCTTTCAGAAAAAGCATAGAGGTAAAAGTATTTCTTACATCTTATTCTTTTTAAAAAGATAATGCTGATTTTATTTGTCCATTAATGCAATAATTGAATTAAATAGAAAATGCTCCTTTGCTTCTGTTTAACTGTTCTAAATCAAAATTTCTGAACATTCTTCTCTTGGTCTACCTCAGTGAAGAGCATAGTTGTGTACAGGGCATAAGAAACTCTGCTCAGAACTGACTGACACTTGTTAATGAAATCTCAGACAAAATAGAGAAACGAAGGTTGAACTTCTAGGAAGCAATTAGGGTCTTTAAGTGCCCAGACCTGAACTTTTGATGGAAACTAAGCAGAGGACTTTAAGGAGACTTTTAATAAGACTTTTGATAGTCTTGCCTCAATCTGTAATGCAAATAAATTCCACCATTACAAGATTCTGCTTGGATGATGGACAGAACACTAATTATTTCACTGAAGTATCTATTTGTCACAAGAAACAAATGCAACTGGTTCTCTTACCCATTCTCTTCTTATTAGGTCCATTTACATGCAACTAGGTTTCTGCAGATCTTTCATCATATCTCATTGCTTAAAACTCCTCACAGCTCTTGTGCAGCAGTATTTTTTCTGGTGCTTTATTTCAAGTTTTCTCCCCATACCAGTGTGGAAAGTTTAACAGTCTGGCAGTTTAAGCAGAGACTCATTTTTCTGTTGTCTGTTTTAACCCTTGGTCTGGAAAAAAATGCTGTAGCTTTTTGGGCATATGCCAAAATGAAAAAAGGAGAAGTGCCAAGTTCTGAGTTTTAAAATAAGACCAGCAAAAGTGTATGAAATGATTCATCACTTCCTGGCAAGTGTAATTATCACTGCAGTCACCATTCTCTATCTACTTGCACCCTTTAAAGATGTGCTAAATGTTACTGTAAGTTCCAAAAGTTACTGTTTCAACTGAATCAGCAACAACAACAAAAAAATCAGAGCATCACAGGTGTGTGCTTTAAGCAGGAAATGATGCTGATCTTTGAGAGTGTCAGAGCTGTCTTCCTCTAGACTGGCCTGCAAGAAATGTGTCACATCTGTGTAAAGATGAAACATGCTGAGTTTATGGTGGTGGCTATACAAAGGAAAGTGTTTCAACTTGTTTAGCTATTGTGTTTGTCCTTGTTGGAAACTGACTGCTCAAATTTGAAATGAGTTCCACCTCTTATCTAGGTATTTATTTGTTGTTTAGACTCGGACATTGGAGATACAGTAATTATGTTTAGTATTCAGTTCCTGCACTTTTTAAAAACAGTTTAAGCAAATCACTTGTAGCTTCACTTTGCTCCCTGCCAATTACCTATAACCAAAGAATCTTATTTTGACAAGGTGTAGTTGTAATTTCTCTGTGTTTTGAACCTTATAAAAATGACTCAAAGCATAATTGACTCTGCCTATAAGTAAACTACTGTGGGATGCATTCTCACCACTCACTGCTGAAAGTTTAAAACAAAAATCAGACTTGGTAACATATCAGTGTACTCATTTCTCACATAACATATGTTGTGAGATCGTTGGGGTAGCAATGAGCTTTTTTGTTCTGTTTGTATAACAACTACACACCGATGTCTTTATCTACCACTGGGAAATTTGGAGAGTATCACAGCAAACAAATGTTTAAAAATTTTTCAGTACATGAAAACTTTTTCCAAGTTGTTATGATTGATTGCTGTGTTACTGAAAAGTCTTTACCTACAAGTAAATGCTATTATTTAGTATTTCAGTGTTTATTTCTGCATGTCACCTAAGCTCAGTTCATACCCAGGGGCTTGGCGCAAAGAGCTGCCTTTGTTCCCCTGATTCTGTGACATTCAACTCTAGCTGAAGGTCTCTCCTGTGACCTTGTGTTGCGTGTTGGAATCAAACCCTTCCCAAAACATATCTCATCCTGGAATGCTGCTAAAAATGGAGGAATCCAATGACATGTAACAAAAGAAATATTAAGAGTGGCAGAAAGGGAGAAGGAAATTACTTCAGGGGAAGTAGTAAGGGAGGGAAAAGACCTAAACCTCTCCAGAAGTGATAACTGTGGGAATGGCCCCAACTCACATTGTCTAAATCCCTCCCATCACTATGTCCAGCTGGTGATTAGTTATGTTAGGACAAAACAGCCTTTCAAAGAAGGTTTCAGTTTTAGAATCAGCGAATACATTGTCTGCCTCGGAGGACTGTGTCAAAGTGGAAACATTCCAGTACTTTTAGATCAGGAAAATAAATGGATGTTTTGTGTATTTTGATACTCAATTTAGAATCTTGGATTTACCTTTTAAAATTTTATAGTATCAGAAAGTGCTGGAGATGGAAGTAGATTTCATTTCTAGATTTACATTAGAGTAATTAGGTAGTTGGGAGGGGTGCCAAACACCTCCTATATCACCACCAAATACTGGTGTGAAACGCACTTGTCAAAAAAGAAATTAATGTCAAAATGACCACTGTATTGCACAGTGCAATGGAAACTTTCTATTTTGTAATGAGAATTTGTAAAAAGTAAATAATGGAAGTACACAATATTTCAGTGTGCTGACTGAGGGGAGCCTGGAAGCTCCAGGGCCAAAACAGAAGAGTCTTAGCATTAATGATTCTCATCTAAATTGTCTTTCAGTGGTTTAATTCCAATACCCATTTGATGGTATATGATTGTAGTCAGAAGGTACCCACATAACATAGCTCAGAATCAGAGCAACATTCTTTTGAGTCCACAATAGTTATCTTTGACTCCTTTTGGAAAACTGTGTGAAGCTGACTTGTGAAATTTCAGGACTCTTTCTTATATTCTTTCCTGAGTCAAAGATGCCAGCAGAGAGTCCTTTAAGAAGCTGAAACAGGACAATCTGCTTTAGTTTTGTGTCTGCAACTTAAGAGGAGTTATTCACAGATGCTGTTCTTGCATTATAATGTTGCTTAACTTGAAAGATTGCATTGTCCTGATGGGAAAGTGTAGGTAGGTTTACTGAACTCCAGATTAGATTAAAGATATTTTTTAGTTAAAACTAAGATTATGTATATGCAACAAATTACATGTATCCCTACAGTTTAGTGAGTCCGACTAGTCAAGTATAGTGGCCTTCTTCAAGATTCTTTAGTATTTCTCACTGTGATTTGAAAGTTTATTTGCATTACTGACTGAGCAAATGTCTGATATCGTTGATAGGGTTTGTCAGCAAGCTGGCAGAACGTAAGCTTTCCTTTCTTGGCACAGATAACATTAAGAAGTTTATCAGGGAATATTATGCAGACTCAAAATCTGTCAAAAATATGAATGACAGTGTGACAGAAACCACCTGCACAGCTCATGATATTCTTGGATCAAAGTACCAGCAGGAAGTCACTGCAGTATTCCAAATAGTAAGTATGGTTTTGTAACAAGGCAGAAATCTTGACAACCAGTAGACATTTACTTTTTGTCACTTTGAAGCAGTTCCTCAGAGCTTGCACCAAAGGATATAACGTGTGGCAAGTGCTAGTAAGAAATAGTGAGTTACATATCCACAAATTAACAAGGTCTGTCTGAAACTAGGACACCTGCTACATAACAGTAACAACAAGAAAAATACTACTAGATATGACTGCATAGGAAAGGGATTTTAGAAGAAGCTGTTGCTACCAAGGCAGTGAAATGAAAATTTGCTGAAAAGAAACAAAGTTAAAAGGAATACCTAGTGCTTCCAAAGACTTTTAGTCCACAAAAATGGAAGAGCTCTTGAAGGGAAAAAATTTCATCAGCTCTTAGTGTTGAACTTAGGCACTTAGTCTGAGTCGAAAGTGACCTGTCCAAGATCAATCAATGGACTCATGAAAAGCTCAGAGCTCTTAGGTCCCAACCCAGAGTCTAATCTGTCAGTCCACACTGCTTGCATTTGTACAAAAAGGAAAAATAACCAGGCTATTTTTGCCATTAATCTACTTTAAATGCCACTCATTTAACAAATGACATTCTGTGATCAGCTTCCACCATCAATATGGCATAAGCATGCAAGGCTTTGCACAGTATTAGCAATAACAAGCTGCATTTCTGTAAGTTAAAATTGAAGCTGCCTAGTATGCATTCAGATGTCACTTCAATGTCATAACTTCAGATTAATGTGAGAAAAACCATGAGGATAATGTACTTACCACTCATGATGTGTGTAGTTACCAAGTTGGCTTTGTAGTTGGGGAAATATCCAATTTATATTTAAATTTTCATTGTCAACATCATGTTAGAGTCCAAGGAAGGATCATTCCTTAAAATAGTTGCTAATAGAAGGATATTTTCCTACAAATTTGAAAGCATGCTTTTGATACTTGTTGGTTGAAATTAGGATGCAAATGTGATCTGTTTGCTGTGTGGTGGCTTTGCCTTTTATACATAATTTTTCCAGTGATGTGGTCATTGTGAATGAATACAGTGACTTGCTTCATCACCTCTTTTGTTCTCTGATCCCTTGAGAAACATATCCATGTAATTGCTTTTAGGGCTCAGAGCAACTTTCTAAGAATCCTACATATACTGGCTATAAAGTATATTTGGCAAAGAATTATCAAAGGTTTATTGTCAGAATAGAAAGGTGTTTCCATGGCTCTGAAGACTTCTGGCATAGGTGCATTTTTGTTCTTTAATTTGGAATAATATTAACTTATAGCAAGACCTGCAAATACAGCGAGAGACAAATTAGAATTCAAAATGATACTTGTCCTAAAATGCAGTAAAATTGCCAGACCTTTGCCACATTTATGTGACAGTAATCAGCTGTGCAAACATAGGATGAGATTTAACTAGCTACATTGCAGTGCCACAGAAAAGGGTCTGGGAGGTAATCACAAACTTGAACAATAGTGAAGAGTCCTGCTGTTATGAAAACAAGTATAATATCATGCTGGGGGATAAAATCTCTGCTAGCACTTGTGAAAACTGACGCAGTGATCTGACTTCTGCAGTTCATGCAGCTCTTTCTGAATGCTGATCATTGTCTTGGCTTGTATTATTTCTGTTGGTTGCAAAACACTATTTATGTATCCCATTTTGAGCTTCACAGGTCCATCACAGTGCTGTTCTTGAAAGGTTTTGTACCCTTTTTAATGTTTACAATGTCAACCTGAAATGCTAAATGTTCTTTATTTGGAAATCAAACGCGTGAAGAAGAAATACAGTCTTTCAGCCATAGCAGTCTGAGATATTTGTCCCAGATCATAATTTTATTTTGTTTGGTTTTATTTTTGTTTTCAGGGAGCTGGGCTTGTTTATGTTAATAAATGACTGGGTCTTCCCCTTTTTATTTTTTTCACGATTATGTGTTTGCAGTTTTAAAATTTTCAGTTTTAGATAGAATGCAATTTTCTTCAGCATCTGCAAATACAATTTCATAGTTTGTGTCATTACTTGATCAAACAGAAAAATGCTGAGGTGCGAAGTGCATCAGAACCAGTTATTCTAAGAACTAAACCTACTTTCTGTCTTATTTCCTTATGACTGGCAGCCATTGCTGGAAGAGACCAATGAAACACTATTTAAATCTGCAATTATTCCTGGTGTTTCAAAAAAACTGCAGGTCTCTGTGAGTTTTCAGTGGCTCCCTTCTTGCAGTCATGCTTATTGCTTTTGATACCCTGAGCCACTTGAGAGCCTAATTCATCATTATCCCAGATTATTATTCCTCAATGGCTTTAATATGAGCTTCTGCACAGCACAGTCACTGAGCGCGCCATGAATCCCTCCCTGAAGATATGGTTCCCCAAACCAGAGAAATCCAAATCACAAAAACAATCTTTTCCACAGGGATATGAAAGGCAGATATTATCAGAAATAGAAAACAACATGGTTTTATATATACATGTTCCTGGCATTTCCTTGGTCTTCCCTGTGTTTCTTTTCTAAAAATGATCACACCGAACAGCCTTAGCAGAATTGACCTGAGTAGCCCATGACATTTTCCTTAGGTTATGGAAATGTTTTTCTAAATTGTAGTTTATGAGTTGGTCCTTATCACTAAGAAAATAATTTCCTAAAGGTCTAAGAGTATAATGGAAGAATTCATATAACTAATCTGGATAACGGGATAATTAAATTGCACTGATCCAAGCAAGAAAAATTTGTAATTGAAATATTACTGAAAAATATCATATGGGCACAGATGCTTGGCTGTATAGAATCAGAGTGAAAGCCAGGCTCATAAATGCCTCACTCTTTAAGAAAGGCTGCTAAATGAACAATTATATTTTAGCACCTGTCATAGAGTCCTTAATTACAACAATCTCATTTCATTTTACATGCTACTTTAGTGCTCATCATTGTTAAATACTTTCTTGTTTTTATGTATCTTTAGGGTAAAGTCACTTCACTGAACCAAACTAGAATCATTCTATGTCATTGAATTTAAAACCTTTAAGGTGCTATAGTGGCCTCACAATAAACATTGTCGATTACTTCAAATAAAACTGAGGAATAGGAGCAGCTGTCTTAGTCTGAACACAAGAATTAACTGAACACAAGAAGTTCAAGCAATGAACCTCAAGAAATTGAAGAGCAGTATCAGAGAAAAGTGTGCAAGCTCAGTGTGCACTGTTTGCAGTGAGGCACAGGCAGGTGAGCATCAGCCACTAAAGGGCTAATTTGGGCCATGCCTGGCTCTCTCAGCCTAAAGCTTGGAGAAGATAGATATCATGCCTTGCTCAGGGCTCTTGTCTAAAATGTGGGTTTCTGAGCTGTACTCGTGCTGCCACCAGGCTATATGGAGAGTTATTTAGCATAATCATGGCTGATATTGCTGTTACTTAAAAGGGTGTAATTCCTCACTTAGAAATTTGCAGTAAGATTTGATAATGTATCTGGAAGAGTATCTGACAAGTTATACCCAAATTCAGGGTTCTTGGGCATGAAAAATTTTAAAATTCAGTGGAGAGTGTATTTTCCCATAGCTTTACTTCAAAAGCCCCGGAACCTGTTTCTTTAAAGAAATAGAAATAGCTTCTTCCTAAGCCCATCAAATTGCACATTTTATTTTATACTGCGGATGTCCTGATTAGTTAAGACCTATCATAACTTGATAGGTCTGTTTGTTGGGAGCATGATTTACCACATACAACAAATTTAATGAGTATTGCTCCATCTGCTCTTTGAGGATCACACTGATGGCGAGTTAGTCATAGTGAATGCTGCTGACATCAGTGGGACGGATGTTATAAGAACTTCTCTCCAATGTGAATGAAAAGTGGTCTCTTTTTCAAAATGTCCAAGATAAGACTTCTGCAACTCATGATGGGAAATACTGAATTAGTAAAATTTTCTTTAACTGTGTCGATTAATCTTAGTTAATTACAATTACAACTCCAGGCAGTGCTACAGGCCGGGGGTAGAGTGGCTGGAAAGCTGCCCAGCAGAAAAGGACCTGGGGGGGCTGGTTGACAGCAGCTGAACATAAGCCAGCAGTGCCCAGGTGGGCAAGGCCAGTGGCATCCTGGCCTGAATCAGGAATAGTACAGCAAGTAGAACCAGGGCAGTGATTGTCCCCCTGTACTTGGCACTGGTGAGGCCAAACCTCGAGTTCTGAGCTCACTTTTGGGCCCCTCAGTAAAAGGAAGACATTGAGGTATGGGAGAGAGTCCAGGGAAGGGCAGTGGAGCTGGCAAAGGGTCTGGAGAATGATTCCAGTGAAGAATGGCTGAGGGAGCTGGGGTTGTTCAGGAATAAAGGATGCTCAGGAAAGACTTCATCACTTTCTAGGTCTGCCTGAAAGGAGGTTGTGGTGAGGTGGGTTTGATCTCTCCTCCGGTACTTGATGAGACGAAATGGCCTCAGGTTGTGTCAGGGGTGGTTTAGATTGAATACTAGGAAAAGTTTGTTCACTGAAAGAGTTATCAAGCTTTGGAATAGGCTGCCCAGGGAAGTGGTGGAATCAGCATCACTGGAGGAATTTAAAAGATGTGAAGATGTAGTGTTCTGGGATGTGGTTTAACGGTGAACTTGGCAGTGTAAAGTTTACAGGTGGATTCAATGGTCTTAAAGCTCTTCTCCTGCCTAAACAGTTCCATGATTATTCCATGAATTGATGCTGTTCCGTACGCTCAGTTGCAGCCATTGTGACTGGTTGGGCCTGCTTACACCACCAGTATGTCTTATATTGGTTTTCTCTACATGCGTAAGGTTATTTCTTGAACCAAGTGATCTGGCCTGAATATTCAAAAGCATAGAGCAGTGGAAAGAATAAGAGTCTGATAATAGCAGAGCTACTAAATGCTTGATGTCCCCATGGCACACCTACTGGGCTTCAGCGAAAACATCACTTTGTGATACAAGTGGTAGTATTTGTTGCACAGTTTGACTGGATGGGATGTTGTTATCCTGGACATACTAATTCCAATTCTACCTTGTCTTGTCAGGATAGTAGCAGATAACTTTAATCAATGTATGGATCTCCCTGCTTTTTTATAAATTCAGCAACAAGATAATTAAAAATCTGCTACTTGGCTATTTATATAATAAATTTCAAATTAGTCTCATTAAGCTTTACTGCTTGACAGTAATTTGCATAACAAAAGAGACTTACTGTGCTCATGACAGTGGTATTCAAAAGCTGTTGGGAAGATGTATTTTACGTTAACAGGAAAATATTAAATATTAGGGGAGAACTGATTTTATTACTCATAAAATTTAATTGCTAGAGTCAAACATTTAATAGATAGAAGAAAGAAAACAAATACTCATGTGAAATTTACTTGTCAAAGAAGAAATTAATGTCAAAATGACCACTGTATTGCAATGACAACTTTTTACTTTGTCATGAGAATTTGTAAAAAGTAAATAATGGAAGTGCACAATATTTCAGTGTGCTGTCTAATGGGAACCTTGAAACTCCTGGGATGCAACAAACAAATCTTGCATCTTAGCATTAATGATTCTCATCTGAATTGTGTTTCAGTGGTTTAATCAAATGCCGTTTGATGGTATATGATTGTAGTCAGAAGGTACCCACATAACATAGTTCAGAATCAGAAAAAATAATACCACTTAGCATGCTTTTTGATGGGTTTCAGAGAAAAAGCTGAGATGGAGTGTGAAGAAAAAAGGTTCATCTTTCCATTAGGAATGAATGACACTGAATGGTAACATTCTAAAAAGAGCTACAAAATTTACACCTTTGGGAAGGAGAAAATACACCCTATGTTCAGTTCAGATAACATAAAATATTTTACAGTGGTCAGTTTTAACCTACGTCTTATTAAAATTATTTTCCAACTGTTGCCAAGATGTTTTTAGATACTGGAAAACCTTTTTCTTACTGAATATTGTGGTTTACCTTACCATTCAGGAGTAACTCACAAGAAGTTTAATAGTTCCAGGAAAGACATCAGTGCACAGATTATGTTAAAAATTCTGTTCTTTGTTGCTTTTAGTTCAATTTCAAGAGTTAGAGAGAAAAATAGTAACACATTCTTTGGTCTAGGTTGGCACAGACCATATATAAGGAGTTTAACAATGCCCTGGCTTTGCGTTTTTAGCAGATAATTGAAACAGCTCATTCTCTGGGGCTGGGAGCATAGCCCATTGCATGTATGATAAATTCAAATATAAAATAATTACATGGATAATGAAGCCAACTACATTGTATCCACATTCAATATTTTGGAGAATTTAACTAGCAAAACTAGTCTGCCTCAGCCTTGAGTTCAGACAGATTATAGCATAAAATGAATGCATATTCAATTTTTGTTTTAGCTTGTGGCACTAGTAAAGTTTTGAAATTAAGTTTTCTGAAATGAGATTTTAAATGTATGAGTAAAAAAGATGTATTTCCATGATGAGGGGAAAGTAAAAAAAATCTAGGCAGACGTTTTGTAGGAAATCATGAGTTATTCCTTGTTTACAAACTGTAATGTTTGGTGTGTTTCACATTCTCTACTCAGGTTGTTTTTGTTTTATATTTCTGACAAACTTTTGACCCTTGATAAAAAGTGTGAGCACTGAACTACTTTTAAGCACCGTTTTATTTTTAAAATTTGTTGATGAAATAAGTGATACACTGAGAAATTCACAGTAGATTAACTGACTGTCGAAATTTATCCCAAGGAATTCTGCACATGAACACACTAGTGAACCCTTCTTGACAATCATTACCAGTTACTTCAGTGGGAAATATACTGTATTTCCCAGACTTACATAACTGTACTTTCTCTAGCAAAAGGCTGAAGGATTCTTAATTGGTTTTTCACACTTGCTTTTAAAATCAAATGAACTGATGCATTTGAAATAGTTTCAGAGTTTTCTCATGCCTAGACTACAATTAGCAGGAGAGCCTTGTTTTACATAATTTGGTCATCCTAAGAATTAACTTTACAAGGTGGTAAGAGAGAAAACTATTTGATATATAAAATTCTACATTTCTCCTTTGCTTGTTGCTTTTCCTCTCTAGAAATGCTGTTGCCAAACTCACAAGGGTGAGTTTTCTTCTGAGTCTCTGTAAAGTTTTGCTAGAAAGATAAACTTCCTGCTAGTCTCCTGTCATGAGTACACATATACTTGGCACATGTGGAAGAATGTCATCACAGTAAATAGACCTGGGAAGAAGTGTGTGGGGTGCTGGGGAGACAGTGAGCTGGCATAAAGAGAAAAATAATGTAGGCAATATAGCATAAGGAGAATAAAATATTCTCTTAGTCTTTTCATGTTAGAAAGACAGTACTGTGTATTGCAAAGGCCATAATAGAATCTAGATAGAAAGAAAAAAAATGGATTACTGTATGCATTACATTTTTTGTGAATATCTCTGTAATAGAAAGATTAGAATGATCAAAATGTTATTGTCTTAGAATAACAGATTTCTGAGTCACGCACAAGACATTTTTTTGTCTATGGCCATATTACATATCTGAGGATAGAGCTGAAGACAGAATTTCATTTCTCACTAGTTTTAAGACTTAAAAATGATAAATATCAGATTTCAAGACGTCTGTGGGGAAACTGTCATTTAAAAGCAATTTTTCACAACCAGAAAGCAAAGATCTGTTATTAGTGTTGCTGTTTCAAATAAACAGTTTTGTAAGATGATCTATAATCACCTGCAGAGTTTTTGCTGTGTCAGCTATTTTTTTTTTTGTACCTAACCAATGGTGATGTGACCAAGGAAGAAATAGCTGATAGAAAAGACACTACAACAAATCCCAGATACTGCTAATCCCCTGGGGTAGTGCATGTATTTATACTTCCAGATAGTTTCTGTGTCCATCAAATTAGACACCAGAAATATAATGATGAAATCCAGAAAATCTCAATAGCTGCATAAACCAGGGAATTTTAACCAATTATGATGAAGTAAGTTTCAGAAAACTATGAAATGCATGATCTTGGAGACCATGATGAAAGAGAGTGCAAAATATTTTCAAAATCTAAAATGGAAAAAAAAATCCAAAAAATTAAGTTTTCAAACTGTGCCACCTACACAGCTTTGAATGTGACTTACAAAGAAAAAACTGTGTAGTGAAGAGGTAGCTAATGATAGATTCTTGCCTCTTTGTTCCAGACATTCAGATGAGAGCTACTGTATACGGAGAAAATTGATGCAGCCTACCATATATCATCTAATTCCTTTTAGCATAGCCTCTGTCCTATTACATGCTCTCGTATTTTCCATAAGGAACTGCAATTTAGCAGAAAAATTATTTTGGTCATGATTTTGTCATTGTCCAATAGCCATGCTTAAGATATGGCACAGCTAGTCATGTTTTCTTTTCTGGACAATTTATGATTTCTAAACTATTTTTTAAATTTTAATTTTAAGTATTCAATTTTAAGTATTGTTGCAAACAAACTGAGATATATTTTAATCATTACATTTGAAGTGTTTAACAATTATTTTTTGCTTGATTTTATGCAGCCCATCTGTACAAAGTTCTGGGATTTTTTTACCCTTTTCCACCCTAAAGAGCAACAGTATGCTTACTCAGTAGTTGCTCTATTGTCAGTGTATAGTTGCCATTATACCTATACGTTTAGAAAACACATGGCACATCAACGACAGTGTGTTCCGATACAGACTGAAATTCCATCAACTGTGGCCAATAATAATATTGCACTGGCTCTAAACCAAAGAATGCCATGTTTTGACTTGTGTATCTCAGTGCTAGTTTAGCATCTTATATCCCAAAGGAATTTCTTTCCTCTCATTTCCCTTCCCTTGCTTTCCTTCTCATCCCCCTCTTTCCCTTCACTGAAAATGCAGAGTATAAATTCCTAATGGAATCAGGTAGAATTCAATAAAATACAGCTGTGATACTGTCCACATTCTTCAGAAGAGTTTTCTTAATCAGGAAAATCAATGGTCCTATAAGACATTGGTATTTGCATTTCTTGGTTATTTCTACTTACTTGCTTGAGTTTCACTAGGACGATTATGATGTAGTAAAATATAAAAGCACAAGTAAAGCACTGGGAAGTTTCTTTAGCCAAGTTCCTGTGTTCCAGTCAGAGCAGGAAAGTCTTAGCAGGGAAATTAATCTCCTGCATGACGGCATTGACGTAAGTCTCTGCTCAGTTTGTGTGTGCATGTAAACAGGGAAAGTAAGAGAGAATAAAACAATTTTATTTTACAATTTTATTTATAATTTATTTTACTTAGGAGAGGTAAAAAGGGAGGGCAGAACTTAAAGGCCTGCACAGCTGTTTTCACAGAGTTTTACCACGTGCACTACAATAGATCCAGTGACATTTGCCCACTCTTCTATCTGCATTCTGAATGAGTCACAATTCTCTTCAGTTCTGTCTGGCTTCTCAAGCTTGGAGAAGTCATTAGGTGAAGTTTTAGAGTGGGTTTTGCTGGTGTCAACACGGAGAAACAAATAGAGAGTGTCCTACACTGCTCAGAGTGCAGTAACCTTAACGCAAACCTGGTGTAACAGTTGGGCGAGAAACCATTCAGCCCAATCCAGAACAGCATGGATGGTGCCAAGGAATATGAAGAATGTAAGTAGCCATAATTTAGCTCTTAAACCATTGCACAAACACAGTTCTAGTAGGTAGAACTGTGTATGCTTGATATGTCAAGCATGACATGCTTGTGATAAAAGTACCCTTTATATGGCAGGCAGTCACAGCACCTCCTTTAGCCTTTAACCTGTTTCTGGTGACGTCAGAGACCTGGACAATTTTATTAGCTTGGTATAGGCGTATTTGGAGACCCTGCAAGGAGACTGGAAGCTGGTAAAAGGCATGCTGAGAGACTTATCCCTCTCATTATAAGGGAAGGGAAGGCTATGGAATATTTTCTGTCTTGCAGAGAGCCTTGGAAGGCCCTCTTACTGAAGTGAGAGTGATGGTATAGATAGACTTCACATTATCTCCTTTGGTTTCTTGTGCACCAGGTTTGAATTCTTAGTCTCTATACAGCCTGTATGGAATGAATTTATTCCAACAATCTTATAAATACCTGAATAAAGATCTTGTTAGGGATTGGTTGCACAAGATATGTTGACTTTCTGCTATAAATGTTTTCTCTTCATGCTTTAGTTAGAGATTTAATTGCATTGCAAGTTTCCTAAACAGGAAACTGGTGCAAGGTATTTTGTTGAAAAGTAAGATAGCATTCTTTTCATAAGTTCTGCTTTAGATTTTAATGTTTCAGACCTGTAAGAAGAGAAGCATGTGGGAATATGCAGTAGTTTTTTTGAACTACTTCGTTAGTGCAGAAAATGGATGCACAAAACTTAGGTCTCCACTTGTTCTCTTGTTGCTTTTGAACAATATGGGAAAACACCTCACCCTGTACTTTCTTATGGAAGCAAAACAGAAATCATTACATTTAATGGATTAAAGCTTTAAGTGTCACACTTTGTTGCTAGAATTAAGGACCAAAGTTCAAAATTTGGATTAAGTGGCAAATGGGTGGAAGATTGAAAAACCTAAATGCTGCAGCTGATTGGTAAATGGTTTCATTTACCAATGAACACTAAACACTAAAATCTGGAACTAAACAGCAGGTTCAGTTAGAAGCTGATAATAGCAGGTGGTTACCAAACAATTTTAGAACTATGAGATTGGATGATGTATTTAAAGATTATTTAATCTGTGTTCTCATCCAAAGCAAAATTGATAATTTCTGAAACATTTTTATATAGCCTTTTAAAAGTCTACTTAGAAATCTGCTTAAAAAGCAGATTGTGATTCCACAAACAGATTCCCTCAGCAATTAATGTCCTTGTTACTTTCCTTTGAGAAGTATTTTTTTCACCATTGAATCTTTATTACCACAACTTACAACTCTGTGAGCTATTTTGCAGTTTGTTATTTCTTGACCACAGGGGTAAGGAAAATAGTCTGTTTCCAAAAATTACACAGCTCTATTTATATTCTGGAATATATTTAATTACGTTTGCTTTTCCTTTTCCTTAGGCTGCATTGTGTGACCTTCTCTTCTTACTCATGAGATGTTTTCTAAATTTTTGTTTTGTCAAGGTTTAGTCCTGTATGTGTCTGCTGAATTATGCTGCCTCAAAGCAAGAAACAATCCTTCAGGTGAGCCTTAGGAATACACAGAGTGGGAGGCTGCTCTTCTGGACAATACTGCTTTTCATACCTCCCAGAATTATGCTTGTTTATGCCTAAGACTGTGATTGTTTAGTGTATGATTCACTGCTGCTTCCCATGCATTTTCTGAAGAAATTCTGCCTAGCCAATGGCCCCTTCTCCAGCAAATTGTTCCCATGTGCATGTAGAGCTTGGTATTTTTGATATATTCTTTTTTTCTTTTTTTTCTTTTTTTTCCCCTGAACATTTCTGCAGCTTGTCAAGGACATTCAGAAAAGGTTACTAGCTTAATATTGTTTTGAAATAAGAATACCTCCTTTATCTGTCCAAACCATTGAAGAAAACGTTGCATACTGCTGGCCTTGAGACAGCAAGCTGCTTAGATAAATTATCTCTCTACCACTCTTACAGTACAGTTTGCCATTTATTTTTCTCACTGATATTCCAGCATTTTTATATGGATAATTTCTTTTTCATGTATGTGGTTGATCACACCTTTTTAATTTCTTTGCTCCCCTTTCTGTTGCTCTTCCCACCTATGTGTCTTTCTACAGAAGTAGAAGAGATCTTAACTCCATCCAGCAATGCTTGCACACATCTTCATAGCTAGAAGATACTTTAGTTAAAAAGTAGAAAGCATCAAGTGTCTGACGCATACAGATTACTGGTTCTTAAATTTACCATCTTAATTGCCCACAGCTTTGAAATCAAAGTAGGAGAAATAGTTACATTTCTAGGCTTCTGGCAAAGAACTACAGAACAATAAGAAATATGTGGCATTAAAACAAGCAGAATAGAATGTTTTGGATTCTACCTCATATGTAGTCTTTTGTCCTGAAACACGGTATTAAATATCAAATTACTTAACTATCACTGTAGATATCGAAGTTTGGAAAACTCAGGTTCTGTGAGTGGTAAAGTATTGCAAGGTTTTTGGTTCAAAAACCTTTGTTCACATTAACATATTAATAGGAGATGAAATAAAATAACTTGCATCACGTAGGGCAGTGGTCATTGGTTGTGATGGGCAAACAATAACAACAATAATTGGAAAATAAATTGAGAAAAAATAATTTAAATGTTTTCTACTTGAGTTTCATCCAGTGTTAGAAAATTAAATAAGGTACCTCTAGAGCATAATTTAAATAGATTTTTACCAGTCTAATTAATCCTAAAAGGATTAGCTTGAAGTAAGAAATATGATGAAGCTTGTCTGTAGAGGACTTTTTAAAATTACAATAATGTTTTCAAGGAAACGCTCATTATAATTACACTTCTTCATTATGATTAAAGTGCACCTCTCCAGTGCATTCTGTGTATGAGGTCCAGTATAGCCTACCATTGACTAATATTGCTCCAATTCTGCAATCTGCAAGGAGTTGCATGCTGGTGAACTTTACACATGTTATTTGTTTTTCCAGTGGGACTCAGGCTTCAGGCCTGAGTCTAGTTGATCTATCATATCTTTCTGTAATGCCTGCTGTCAAAGGGTTTTTGTGAATACTCCTTTAACATGTAGACATGATTTCTGAATACTATAAAGAAGTCAGTGGGTAGTTTCTGTGTTGAATGAAAAAAAATGGTCAAAAATGGCTCACTGGAAGATGAAAACCAATAAATGTGAAGTTGTGTTACCATTTCCTATTAATATTATTAATATTTTCTTAACTTGGCCTTTTTTTTTTTTTTATTTTAACAACTCAAACATTTCTTGTAATCAAAGTAATCGCACTATGGGAATTTCAGTTCTCCCAAATAGTACTTTTTTTCAAGCCATGCTTGAATGGAAGTACCATGAACAAAAATGTACATTGGAGTAGGCCCAGAAAAATTTACTTTTAAGATGTTTTCTAATTTCAGGAGAAATAAAACTTCTAGATAAAAGGTTTGGGAGTTCAGTGAAAACATATTTGGTATAGCTTTCATTGAGAATTTGGAGAATTTTTTTTTCTTTCTTGTAGCTTTCTGGATTTTTACCCTGAGCTATGGAAAATCCCTCTAAATAACTCAAGTATAGCAACATTTGCACATAATGTGAAACAGAAAGAAAAGGGAGGTTTCTTTGTGATTTTTAGCTTTGTGTATTATCAGTGAATGAGCACACTTCAAAAAGGCAGCAAATTATTTTGAAATGGTGAAACCCAGAGCAAGAAAACTACATGAAGGAAATCGTAAATCTTGGCAGGCAAAACAAATAAGATGATGACTAGATGAAGGTCTTTAAAATATGGCAACACTGCATATTGTTGAAGAAAGATATTCAGATCCTACAAGATCTTGCAATCTACAGGTAGAGGTAATTGCTTTCCTGGTGAAGATGTATTTCTCTCTATTTCTCAGAGGAATAGAAATTGTGGGGGAAATGAAACTGAACTACACAAAATAACTGGTGATGACAGTCTGGTAATTATTTCTTTCCATAGTTACCCTATGGCTGTGTCAAGAAAAGAGTTTTATACAGTGTAGGGAACACTTACTGGGTTCTTTCAGACTAACCAAACTTGACACCATCAGTCTTTGTAAAAGCAATATATTTTACCTCTAGGAAGAGACTTTAGTTGTTACAGTAAAATATACTTAGCTCCTAAGTTTTCCTTTGTGAAAATACATATTCATAGAATACATTTTATATGAAGTTATTTAATAAAAATATTTTAAATTGAATAATAATTTGTGCATAATGTAATGGGAGCTTTCATGGTCATATACAGCCTAAGACATATTTTACTGTTCCTTATCTTGCCTCAGACTTTGATAATGCCATTGTTACACACTTAACTGTGTAGATTTACCCCTCTTCTTCTCCCTCTCCAACCACTAATGGAACTGCAGAAGAATCCCACCCATCCTGATCCTACTTGTCCCACATCAGAGCTCCACCTCGCGCGCAGGGAACGCTTTGCGAGGGTCAAGCCGCAAGGGAGCTCTGGTGCTGGGAGCAGGGCAGAACCTGTGGCAGGAGCTTTCCTCCCTCGGCAGGAAGGGGGCACACGGTTCCAGGCTGTGTGCTGCCTGGCTGCTGCTCTGCTGCCACTATGGCTGGGTTCCATGTTTCCCATCAAGCCCTGTGCCAGCACAGGTTTGTTATGGGCCCTCTGACGTGTGCGGGAAATTGTGTCTCACCTGAAGCCCTCATGACTTCAGTTCACCGAGAGCCATGGTCAGCCGCTTCTGCTTTATGGCTCTGTTTACAGCCTGTGTTCGCTGCGGTTGAATTCTTCCTGATTTATGTCAGCGTGATGTCAGAGCAAGATTTTCGGTTTGGATCTATGTTGAAATCTTATCTTCCAAACAGTAACAGTTTGCTACTGACACTATCTGAACTTGGTCATTTTTTGTTTTCCTCGCTGATGTAGCTTTGGTTTGCTTCACGTAGTTGTGGTCCTACCAGCTGCAAACACCATATTCTGCTTCAGCCAATTCTAGGTTATTAGGTTATGTATGCTAAAAATTATGAGCAGTGCTTTAATTTGCATAGTTATAGCCACACATCATCCAGAGTGAATAAAAGCCAGATTGTAAAATAATTACAATCTCTTGAAGTAGAGCCAGCCTCACAGACCAGATCCATCCGTCTTCATTAATTTGTATACAGTTTTTTTTACCAGAACAAATTTTCTGAAGGTACTTGCATGGGAATGCTGAAACAGCTGCACAACTTTTATTTTGAAGAAAAAAAAGTTGAGCCTTGGAACAGTGTGTTTTCGAGAGAGAGAGAGAGAGAGTGACTCTGCATTTAAGACTTTGACCAGTATGTGTAAGAAGTGCTTTCATGGCTGGGATAATCTAACAAATTTTTACCTGGGTAGCACTTGGCAGAGCTCCCCTCTTTTCTTGCACAGTTGAAAGGAATCCAGTACAGTTCTGCGCTTCGATCAACTTGACTCCAGTTTGCTCAGCCTGCCCGGTTTGGTAGTGCACGGCTGTGCCTGGCTTATGTGGCCTCTATGGCCCTTTTCTGCTCCACTGTCAGAAAGAGGGAGGGAGGCTTCCCCCAGCACCAAAATACCATTCTGTGTGCTCTCTGCAGCACAGTAGCTAAGAACAAGTTTCCCTATTACTCCCTGGGTTTTTTTGGAGTTATTTGCTGGAAGAAGTCTTTTTCCCTACTTTAAATGGATGATTGTGTTACAATCAAGAAAAAGCATCTCCAAAGACCAATCTTTAGGTAAGTGATGCTATTATTACTTTGGACTGAAAATGTTATGAACTTTACTCTCTACATCCTATTTGTTAACTTAAAGTTTGTGTGCAAACGCACGAAAAAATTGCTGAAGAAAAGGGTTTAATATTGCATAGCCTGGTAACATATTAGGTGATTTTGGTTCTCAGAATATATTTTTTCCACTTATGCTGACTTTATAAAAGTTATTTTTCTTCTTCTCTCTGTCCTCTGCAGTCTCTAAAGTTTTGTTTGGGATTGTCTTTATTATGAAAGAGAGGCAGAGTAGCTTTTGAAAACTTTTGTGTGTTCTGTTTTCCTACAGCTCTGAAGCCCCTCAGTGTATTCTGGAATTATAAAACTCTAAAAGTGGAACATGGTTCTTGGCTGGCTTATCTGGTTATGTCTGGATGGCAGGGTTTTAATACTTGAAATGATACACCTTTCAGAGTAAAGTAGCCTGCTTGCTGGGATGTGCAGACAAGTGCTTAAAGTCTAAATGATCTGTAAGACACTTCCGATAGTAAGGGTTCAAGCTTAAAGAGTAACAGGTTGGCATTTTAGAGAGGTAGTTCTTCAAAGCATCCTCTATATATTAGTTTTATGTCTGAAACAGCTTTCTGATTATTTTATATTTTAAAATCAATTGTAAAATTCCTTTACAGATCAGGATTAGATTTAGTTTGCTTGTGCTTTCTTCCACTGGAGACTCCTTTGTCAAGTCCTAGCTTCAGGCCAAATGACCTTGAGTGGGAAATAATATTTCTCAAGCTGCTATGAATAAGCATGCAGTGGCTGTAAGATTAAATAAACCTGCAGTAGTTCACACTTCTGTTTATGGCTGGTGACAACTTTAACAAAACCCCAGCTCTTACTGGGTGACATCAGTAGGATATCATAACCACAGTGTTGATATGACAAATAAATATAAGATTGTAGATGGTCCCAGAGCAAATACAGGATTGTTATTTATTGGATCACCGCTACTGATGTCATATATTATGGGAGCCCAGTAACAGTTGGTATTGCAGCTCCAGAGTAAGTTCAGACAGGTAGTTGTGCCAGGATTATGTTCTGCTAATCTTAGATGTGGGGAAATCTTTCAGTAGTATTACTGTTACAGGGTAGAAAGAGAATCTGGACACTAAAAGGTTACTATGGGAGTGAAATGATGTAACTGTTAACCTTAAATTTGAATCTCCTCTGTGTGTTTGCTATGCAATTTAGGTAGTAAATTAAATTAAACATTTTGCACTTCAAGAAAGAGGAGCTAAAAAGTTCTTTCACAGAAAGTTTTTGACTGACAATTAAGAGATATTTGATGTTTTCCTCAAGTGATATCTTTTTATTTAAGTTAATAGTTTAATTGAATATATTTGTTTAAGCATCAATAACTATTTCCAAGGATCTGAGATAATTATCCTATAAGCTCTAATTAAAAAAAAATATATATTTGAAATGCACATTCTTCAAAATCTTTTGGGGCCATTAGAATTGTGGGTGAATAAATGCATATTTCCTGACGTTTGGTAATCTGCTGCAGAAATCTGCTGTAGCTGGTGTAGCGCTGGATAGTTTGCGAGAGCTTTCTTAATGGATGTTTCCCTAAATTGTCTTGTGGGAGTGAACTTAACTCAATGAAATACAAGAAGTTTCAACATTTCTTACCAAAATCCATTCCTGCAAATCAGTTCTAAATACAGAACGGCAACTAAATACTGTTGGCATGCTTAATCCAGAGCAAGAAAACCCCTAATATGGAAAGCCCCCAAAGAGTCCATGGCTCTGCAGTGACTCTTCTGGCAGAAGATCTCTGTAACACTACAGTAAATGCTTAAGAAACGTTTCCAAGGTCGAGACCAGCATAATATTTTAGTCGGCT
This sequence comes from Origma solitaria, assembly GCA_013397895.1. Lineage (NCBI taxonomy): Eukaryota > Metazoa > Chordata > Aves > Passeriformes > Acanthizidae > Origma > Origma solitaria. The sequence continues at coordinate 1,327,332 of VZRL01001273.1, read as the reverse complement.
CAAACAGAAAGACAATCTCCGTATGTCATAAAGATTGTATCATGTACAGTAAATACAGATGCTATCCTATGTGACAGAGCTGTTCATTTTCCTTATGACTTTGGAAAATATTTCCCTAGTGAAAAAGTGTTCTCATGCAAGAATTATGGAGATTTAGCCTCAGTCATTTGAATCCTGTGATTTTTTTGTCCGTATAGGTGAATTGGTTTTACTGGTACAAATCTTACATTACGGTAACTGAAACAGCAGTCTATTCAATTTTTTCCTTGAAAAGAAAAGAAAAAAGAAAATGTAAAATTTTCCAAGTTTGATATCTATTTATATTTACCAGTGTTTTGATGACAGCCAACACTAATTATAGTTACTCTAAAAAAACATGTCTTTCTTGGGTGTTATGTTAGAACTCGGGAAGTTCCTATAAGTATCTTTCTACTTAGGAAAGTTGCATTTACAGTGGATCTGTACTTTTACTTACGTTGCTTTTCCAGTAATGTAAAAATTTAAGTATCTTTTCTAAATAAGCCTTTCAGTATTGCCAATACTCTACTTAAGAGTGGGGTAGATATTATGTGTCAAGATGGGAAATGGCAAGAAGATATTTCTGATTTATTTACAAATTTTTTACAAGTTCTGAATTCATGAAGGTATAAAAATATAAAAATAGTGGGAACTAAGTGTAATGTTTGGTACTTGCTACCCAACAGTTCTTGGAAATTTCTAAATTCAATCAGAAATATAACTGTAAAAAAAAGCCAAGCTTAGGAATGACATTGAACTGATTACTAAAGCACATCAATTGGGATAAAATTTTTTAATTACATAAGAAAAGACTGCCAAATACTTAGAGATTCCTGCATTCATTAATATCAAAGGAAGAGTCTGCTATATACAAAGATATATTTCAACAGAACACGTAGCTTGGATATGCACTGGCTATTTTAATGCTAACATAAATTACTGAGACCATTCCATATTTTTATTAAGAACAGCATCTTGAGCATATCTGCTCTGACTAGATATGGTGAAATTACTTCAAACAATAAACAAATCAGCTTTATCAAAGAAAGCAATTGGATCCTCACAGCTCTTACATTTAAAATTGGACTGAATAAAGCTGTATGAAATATGCTTTGGGGAACAAATCTTTTTCTGTCAATTGCACAGATGAGATGACATAATAGGTGTTCTAGTTCTCAAATTTCTGTGAATTCTGTTAACATATGAATCTCCACGGTCATTAATCAAAACTTATACTGAAGCTAACATTTTTCTGCACTCTGCTTCAGTCTTGAGGGAATGGGGGTTGATTGTATGACTTTGGTGTTCCTGGTCTTGTCTGTAAATGGAAGCAAAAGGATCAGTGTCATGAGACAAGTTGTTCTTTGGGTGTCTTTACTTTGGTAGGGTCCACGAAAGCCTGGAATTAGTTCAAGGAACCTATGGGCTTTGAGATTTCCAGATCAATGACAGCTGGGTAGTAACAAAGTAATGTCTTTGTAATGTCTTTGATTTAAGGCTCTTAGTGTGTTAAAAAAATATTAATGTGTTAGCTTCAAAATACCTCTCTTTTGTTCTACATGTCTTCTGTGGTTTCATGCAATATTTGATCAAAGGTTTTCCCTTAGAGCAGTAGGACAGGAAAATAGGGGCTCACGGTGCTGAAAGCCAAAGAAAGAGTAGGGGTGAAACCCACTAGTTTTCTTGCTCCTCGGGGTGCTCTCTTGTCCCCTTCTCTGTCTTTTCTGCATATGAGAAGAGCTCCTTGAGCTGTTGATGTTGTTCCAGTGTCTTTGTTCATTATATGTATGAATGTTGTATTAACTGCAATTAACTACTCTGAATCCCTCTGTAACTTTGAATTCTCCTTTACTAAGAAAATGACCCAGTCCAGTCCTGCCCTTAGGTCTCTAGTCCCTCAAAATATATATATATAGCTGATTCAGCATTTCATTTTACACTAAGACTGGTTCTAAATACTAAATGCTTACTGTAATCAACTGGCAGAAACTATTCCAGCACTATTTCTACACCACCATACCTAGGTACAGAGGTAATTATATACTGTAGAGTATATTGTTTACAGACACCTGATTTCCAGAACATACTTGTACTGCTGTAATTTGTGGAATGAGAAAAATCCATATAAATAACTTTTGAGTTTTAATGATAAGTAGAGTAAATAATAATAATAAAATAGGGAAGCAGTATATTCTGCGACTTCTAGACATTTTAATTTTTGGCCAGAGACACTATTCTTCTTGAAAAAATATACTAACATGTAATTTCTAGCAAAAAAAACCCCATCAGTGTAATGCCCTCATGTAGCTTCTCCTTTTTTCCTTTTAAATTTTTTTTTCATCTCCTGAATGCTTGAAATATTCAGGTGTTTTACCAGGTACAACAGATACATCCTCATACTATGGTAACAGATTTTTTTCCTATTTGTGAGTTTTATTATACTCTCTTTATGCTTTGGTTTCAATATAGTCTGTACAGAACAGGCATATTTGTGTTTTGCATGGGTATAGCTGCTGCTGGCACCTTTTCAATTTGTGTCTGTGGAAAGGTACCAAATCAGAATAACATATGAAGAAGAAGCAACTTGGTAAACAAGAAAAAAATTATATACCTTTGGGCAACATAGAAAGTAGTGCTTAGAAGTTTGTAAAAAAAAGTATGTTTTCTCCCTTTATTTGTAGCAGCCTTCAAGTGGCTCCAAATTATTTTTATCTTTATATTGTGTGTAGGGAATAAACATGTGTAGGGAACTTTGAGGGGTTTATATTGAATTGTGCACTCCAATTATGGTGCATATACCTTCTATCTAATTATTTCTAGTGATAACTTAATTGTAAATTAATGTAGCATATTAATTTAATAAATGACAGTTTATTCCTGTGGTGTAGGAGGAGGGTGGGCAGGGAAGAGAAGATGCAGTTGTCCTTTACTTTGTGCTCTAAGAAAAGACTGGAATATAAAAACACAGTGCCACAAGAAGTCCCTGAACTCATAGTGTGTTTCTTGATTGCCCCTTGCCCTAATGACACATTTTGCTGCAACTTTGCAAACATACACATAGTTCATAGCCATGGCCATCCTGTTAGTGATGTATTTTCTGGCTATGTGCTCCCTTCTGTTTCTTCCCATGCAGTTTTAATGGCTACGCTGATGGGTAAATGTCCCAAAATACTATATAGTTGTGTTGATTTAAGCTGTCAATATTTTTTTAAAATGGCAGTACCTTAGAAGAGCTGACTTATAAATTCCAGTGAGAAAGAGGTTGGTGTAAAAAAGTAATTCTATTTAGATCTGGGGCGGAACAAAATTTCTTCCATGGTGAGGAAATTTTTTTGTACTTTTCTCTCAAAATTCTGTTTAGTCAGACCTAAAAGCCATAAAATAACCCTGTTATACTGCATTCTTCACTTCCCTGGGACAAAGCCCATGAGTGAAGAAGAAATACTGTAAATGGATATGGTGAAAATTACTGGCCCACTGTAGAGATTAGCAGTGATTTTTATTTTCAAGCTGGTAGAAAAAAGCTGTAGCAAAAGGCTAGAGCCACTGCTATTTCACAGACCTTATAGCCTTCAGTTTGGTGGGAGAGATTTGCTCTTACTCCTCACTTGCATTATCATTTCCTAGAAAGTCATAGGTGTAAATCACCTGGTAAGAATACCCATTTCTGCTTTCCCAAAATCATCCGTTTCTGCAGTTCCCAGTTCATGGTGCCTGCCTTGTCTCAGGTGAGGATGCTTCCCATGGAAGAGAGCCTGTGATGAAAACTGCAGTTTGTCCAGGTGGTAGTGCAGGCGCTCCGTCTTGTCCTGCATGTTTAACTGAAAGGCAGCTTTTATGTGTTGTAGAGGCAGGTTTTTAGTTTGTCTCTCTGGTGGGGACAAGGATGCACTGGCTAAGCACCTGCCTTGGGCCAGGGATGAAGAGAGGGCTCTTGCCTCTGTGTCTGGGGTGGGAACTAGTGGAGGAGGGAGGAGAGGCTGACTTACGTGAGGTGCAGCAGTGAAGAGGGGAAGTGAGCTTCCTTTGTACAGTTTTCAAAAAGCTGGTTCCATCAAACCAGGCTGAATATTTTCTGTCATAATCCTGGACAAACCACAGAGATCTTGTAACTTCTGGTTTAAAAACCAGACTAGGATGATTTTCTGGGCTCCCAATTTACCCATGTGCATATAAATGCATTAAAAAAAAAAGAAATGCAGATTCACCCGTGTAACAGAATCACGTGTGCTGGGGTTAGTCGCAGTGCTGAGATCCTCATTAAGCAGTCTTTATTAGTCTGCTAGCAAATTGTCTTCACTAAATAAAAAAATGAAAACAGGGTATGTTAGGAAGACATGACATTTAAAAGATTTACTGTTTTTTCTTTTCATAGACTTAATACTTCAGTGGATGGTGTGTTTACAATATTTTTGCTTGCCCTTGAGGACCTATTGGGCAATGTAATTAAAAATTGTTTTCCAAACTAGGAGAGAACAGTAAAGAACAATCCAAATCAATATTCTGTTTATTACTGGATATTATGGCAATGTTGACTTTTGAAATGTTTAATTTTCCATTAAAAAAGCTTACACTTGCAAGCATTCATTTTAATTCTTCAAAATTTCTCCTTTTATATACATTAAAAGGCAAAGAATAGAAATAATGACAGAAGCAATCTACACATCTAACAATGGTAGTTGTATTATTTACTTTTTAAATGAATGTGAAGGTGAAAACAGGATTTGATAAAAGATAAAGAAGAATTTACATTTCAGTTATTTCTAAATTTTTCTCATGGCTGTGCTACCCATGAGACAATAATGATAAATCACGAAGAAAATGAACAAAACCAAATTAGAGACTGAGAAACACTTTATGAAAGGCTTTGGAACTGTCATTCTGTTATAATTTTCTGAATTATCCACTCAATGATTTTAAAGTTGTATTAAAAATCTGAATTTTGATCAATTTTATAGACAACTGCATAGGCTGCATTGGCATAAACCTGTGATTTTCTGAGTTCAGCCACTAGCATGCAAAAATTGATTTATTAGTATGTTCTCTTAGAAGAACTTAGTTGGCCCTTGCAAAACTACATTTAAAATGGTATCACTTGATTTAATATTCTCTTTTGGTAATCTGTTTTTCTTCAGGGAATGGAGACCTGAAATTCAGTAGGAAAAAGGAGAAAAGACAAAGGACTTCATGAATAACAGAGGATCATTTAGAAATACTTGACTAATACAAGAAGTTCCGTTATGTTAGCCTTAATTAACGTCTTAACTAATGTACATTGATTTGTACTTACATTTTAATAAATTTCTGGAGTTTCATTTATATATTTATTACTCATTTGTATTTTGTAATCTCAGTGTAAAATTAGCCTGTCCAATGTAAAACTAACCAGAAAAATGTAGATTTTCTTCTGGTGTCAAGCATATCTCATTTTCAGCTTCCCTGTGTGTCTCTGCAAGGCATTATGTTTTGTTGTGGAGACTTAAGAAAATTTTTATTTTAAGAAGACCTGTGTATACAAATGTAGAAAAACAACTATTTTGCATTCCTTCATCTTTAAACTTTGAAATTATGACTATAGTACTAGGAGACATAAGTCAGGAATGTTGGATGATTGCAAAAAGAGCAAGCAAAGAAATTGAAAATCATGGAACTATGATTTATTCATTAAATATTTGTAAAAATTATATCCACAGTTAATTACTGCAATAGGTGCATTCTGAGCATGGATATTTATAAATCATTGTACTATTATCAAAAAGCAAGCCCTCAATTTATTAATCTTGAAGATTATGCTTTGCTAAAATGGGAGTAAATCCACCATTGTCTATTACTAGATTTTGTACTCTGTTATCATTTAGTAGACTCAATCCAGATAGAGACCCTTTTATCTCAGTCCTGCACTGACAGAGACTGTTAGAACACGTTGATGATAGGTTCAGAAAAAGGTGAAAATAGTAATTTCATCAGAAGGCGTGGATAACTCGGGGGGTGACTGTGGATGGACATTCAGTGAGGTGAGGAGAGGGAAAGCCAGGCATGGAGCTGATGCTGAAGGTGAATATGTAAGTATATAAACTAATGCAAAAATCAGTGGGAGAGTAACACTGAGAAACTGGGTAGGAGTTTTTGGAATTGGGAAAGGGAGAATGATGAAAAACTTCACAGAAGTAATGTGAAGCCAAAAAGGTGAGAAAAAAAGGAAAAGAGAAAAATAAAATTAAAAGAAAATTAAAAGAACAAGACAATGAGTAAAAGAATATAATGAGTAATGTGGAAATGTAAAGATAAGCAGGTGGCGAGCTGACAAAGAAATTAATGAGAATATGGTCATTTGCAGTTTTGCATGCTTACTCATCCCTTAATACACTAAAACATAAATTGTGGTAATTACACCATGTTATCTGTAGTTAGACTACAGATAGTGACACTGTTGAAATATATTAAATGTTTAATGTTGGCTTGATGGTCTGTTTGGGACACTGCTAGTTTGCTGTTTTGTACTATTCTTAAGCAAACTTTTCTAGGGTAATGATGAATTCAAGAGGCATTACAAGATCAGTGTTGAATCATTTTTCAATTGGCAGGATTGAGCTAGGTAATATTTCTTGTTCTCAAAAATGTCTGACTTTTAAAGGTACTTTAAGGGATCTGAAAAATCCATTCATGAAGTGGATTCTTGTGGAGTCGTGGTTTTTTTCAGTTTGCAAAAACCAGGCATAGCAATTTCCTGATCACCGGAAATGGTGATAGATGGCTTTCATCCAGACCTTCATCAAATATTTGAAACGTTTCCAACACAGAAATTATGTCTGGATCTGAAATTAAGTGGCACTTAGGGACATAGTGTAGTGAGACTTGGCAGTGTTGGGTTTACAATTGGACTCAATGATCTTAAAGATCTTTCCAACCTAAACGATTATTTGAGTCTATGATTCTGTTCTTGAGTGCCGCCATTCTGCTTGCTGGAACTTCGAAAGTTTTCAGAAAATGTTCAGACCTTAAAGAATGTTGCTTTTGCCATGTTGTGGTGATCATTATAGACTTCATGGGTAAATGTCTGTACTTTTTGAGAAAATTAGTTTGATTTCCTGGTGGCATCAACTGAGAAGCATTTTGTGCTGAGCTCATCTTTCTTAAATTATTAATCTGCTAACTTTAGAAAATTTGCCTTTCACCACCGTAACAGGTCCTGTTAACATCTCATTTGTAAACTAGTTGTGTTTACTTGTGGCTTTGCATAGACACAGACTGGAACTTTTGTTTTACGTAAAAACAGGTAAAAGGCATTGGTGTAAATCTAATGTGTTGCAGTAACCTTTATTGGTAATGGATTATTACAAGGAATTTTTAAAGTGTTGTTGTGAACCAAACGAATGACTTCCTTAGTGCTGGAGAAAGGATTTCAGTGCTATAACATGTTTCATTAAAATTAAATTAATATTATACTTCAATAACTGGGATGTTGTTTCCAAATAATTAACCGTATTTTGGTCTTGTTTTGAGCAGAAACAAATTACTGAGTTCCCATAAAAATGCATGTAGATTTTAAACTATTTTCAACAAGACTGATCTAGCTGGAATGATTGCCCCTTCAGGGCCTAAATTAAAATGTACTGTTGTGTTGCCAGGTCTCCCTTTCCACATTCTGTCCTCTTGGAATGTGAAAAACAGCTTTAATGATTCTATTACCTGGTATAAAACCAGACTACATAAAGGTTTCCTTAGGAATCCTGAAGTCTGTGTCTTGGCACAGGCTAAACTCCATTCTGCTACTGACTGCGTCTACCTCCTGACTCAGCCTCTCTGCATATTCTCTCACTAGCTGCACATTACAGTGAGATATGCTTCCAAATATGCCCAGTCTGAAATGTTTGTTTTGTCAATGTATGAAGGAATACTTTCTCATCAACTTCTTAATAAGAACGTTTTCCATGTGTACCTCTCTGCTTTCAGTCATCTCTTTGCTTGAGAAAATGAGTCGAGTTCTTCAATATTGCACTGGGGACATGGCAGCCCTGGGTGTCTGTACAGACTGGGAAGTGAGAGGCTGGAGAGCAGCACCATGGAAAGGGACCTGGGGGTCCTGACTGACGGTGAACACGGGTCAGCAGTGCCCTGGCAGCCAGGAGGGCCAGCCCTGTTCTGGGGGGCATCAGGCACAGCATCACCAGCTGGGCAAGGGAGGGATTGTCCTGCTCTGCTCTGCACTGGGGCAGCCTCACTGCGAGTGCTGGGGGCAGATTTGGGTACCACAATGTAAGAAAGACAAGAAGCTATTAGAGAGTGTCCAAAGGAGGACATGAGGATGGTGAAGGGCCTGGAGGGGAAGCTGTGTGAGGAGCAGCTGAGGGCACTTGGTCTGCTCAGCATGGAGAAGAGGAGACTGAGGGGAGACCTCACTGCAGTTACAAATTCCCTGTGAGGGGAAGAGGAGAGGCAGGCACTGATCTCTTCTCTGTCGTGACAGTGACAGGAGCTGAGGGAATGTTGTGTCAGGGGAGGTTTAGGTTGGATATTAGGAAAAGGCTCTTCACCCAGTGGGTGTTCAGGTGCTGGAACAGGCTGCCCAGAGCAGGGGTCACAGCAGAGTTCAAGAAGCATTTGGACAGTGGTCTCAGGCACATGGTGTGATTTTTGGAGTTGTCCTGTGCAGGGCCAGGAGTTGGATTCGATGATCCTTGTGGGTCCCTTCAATTTAGGATATTGTATGATTCTCTTCTATAAATATTGCCCTTCAGGTGGTGTTTCTTAAATTTCCTTTTCTTTCCTTTTCTGTCTGTAGTATATCCATAGATGGATTATTCCAGCAACAAATTATTTAGGGCATAGGTGTTGGAAAAATGGTATGCCTTATTGTATACAAAATTCTTTCTTAAGTCACCTTGCTAAGACTTGCATTTTTGTGTTATCATCCATTCTGACTCATGTTATCATTCTCAATATGCTTTCCACATTGTTTTCTACATTGCTGCTGCCTCATCAGTTTGCTCCATCTTCTTTCTATAACATTTTTCCATTGTCTATATTAGATGTTATGTTGTGCGATAAGAAGCGTTACTCCAAATGAAATATTTACCTGACCTTCTACGTACTTGCAACTTTATCCATTCCGGTGACTTCCACAATCTCTTACCACTAAGCTTTATTTTTTTTTTCAAGAGAATATGCAATGAATCTGAGCTGGTGTCTTATGATACCCAGATTCTTCTTAGGCAGTGAACCATCACTAGTTATTTATTCAACCAGAGACATATCCTTATCTCAGGTAATTTCATCAAGTTGTATTTCCTTTCTTTCTTTATGAGAGTGTCTCATTAGGACAGCAGAAAGACTTTATTAAAGCCAATATATTACATAAGCACTTCCTCCTTACACATTAGACCAGTTAATCTAGCAAAGAAGAAAATAAAAGCATTTGGATGTGATTTGCTTTGGGCAAACTAATTTTGGCTGCATTTTATTACATTTTAAATATGTATGTTCTTATAAATTGATTTATTAGCTAGGAATTTTTTTTCTTTCAGTGAATCTAAGGTAAATGAACAGATATATTGCCCAGGTACTTAACTCCCCAAAGATACATGCCTTTTCCAAAAGCTCTCTAATATACTCCTCCTCTTAGTTTGTGAAGCTCTAACTAATGACTGAGAACAACATTCAGAGAATTCCTTAATTATGTAACAGTGAATTCCATCAGGCTTTGCCTATGTGAGTCCATGTTAGTTTCATTCATTTTATGCCTCAGCTTTTCTGATTTAATTCCCATTCACACTGTATTTCTTTTCCCCTTTCTTTTTCCTTCCTTTTCCCCTCCTTTTCCTGTAACTATAGCCTCCAAGAATTCATCATTTTAAGCAGGATTTGTTTGCACTTTCCTATTATTTATTATTGTTGTGCGTAAAACTGAAATAATGGCCCATCATCCCTTTCCTTCTGTAAATATCTCTACTTGAAATAACTAGTTGCCTCCAACAATGTGCTCTGCCATATTATTTTATTGAAAAAACCCCTCAGAGCTCTTGTCTCATTATCTTTCTGTGCTTTTGGCATTTTCTGTACTTCCTTGTCTTGGCAGTGCTCTGTAAATTTGCTTCATTATTTGGTCTCTGTGGTAGTGGCTCTGTATATTTCCAGTCCTTTTGCCTGACACCATTTGTCTGCATATTTGTTTATCTCTTTGGGGCCTTTAGCAGGAGAGAGAGTGCTTGCTGTGCTGCTGATTGCTTCATGGCTCTGCGGATTGTGTCTGGCAGTGCCAGCAGTGGCCAAGGGTGAGCAGCACCAAGATCGCATGCCTCAGACAGAAGAACATTTTGACCACTGTCTTGCACTGACTCCTCCTAGCAGGGGAGTGAGGTGTGAATTCTCTCACCAGCAGGAATCACTCCTCTTACAAGAAGATTTGGCATCTTGATGGGTGAGGACTTGCAGTGAAGGCAGAACGCTGACATGAGGAGGCAGTGGCTGGTCTTATGTGGCTGCTGATATAACTGCAGTGTTCACTAGTTTACTAATTTCCTCAGTCCATGGTTTGCGTTCAACTTAATGAAATCCATTGTTCTGGGAAATTTCACACTCAGAAACATGTCCTCCTGCCGCTCTCCTGAGCTATGGAGGGACTTCCTTGGCAGATATTTCCTAGACTTAGTGGTAGTTCTGCCCATCTTTCTTTGGCAGGAATGCAGAGCCTGATTATCAACATCAGTGTGGATGTCCACAGTGTCAAGATCATTTTATGGGCCAAGACTTACCAGGTGCAGACTGAAGAGGAGATAGTGGTGTTGGCATCATTTTGCTTTCCAGCCACTGTGATTTGTTTCCTCTTTAGCATCTGAAATAGCAATGGAATGACCTGCCTCTGTGATTATTATCGATAGGTGAATTTAGCAGGCCATGTCAGGTTGTCTCTCATCTTCATTAGATTACTGTTATATGACAGAATACTATGACCTGAAGACCATGGTAATGTCTAGTGTGTATTAAATCTCACCTACCTGGTGGAGAAAATAGATTAGAGCTGCAGTACTGAGTATAAGCAAAAAGGTAGGACTAAATCTCTAGTCAAAAGACTGGGAAGACTACATGGTGGTTTCTGTGTCTTTGCTGTTAGGAATTATCTCCCAGAGGAATCCCAGTAGCAGTAAGTTCTCCTTCATTACAGTGCAGTCAAATAAATTAGTTTAAATACTTGCCAAAGGAGGTTGAAATTAATGTTTGACTTGGCACTGAAGAACTGCTCACATGGGCAATAAAGCCAGGAGTTAGCACCTCTCATTTAAAGATGGAATGTGACTCCAGCTAAACTTACCGTGGGCTAACACACCAAATGCAAATTTGTATCTATTCTGCTGGTAAACAAGCTGTGATTAAATTCAGAAATGAAAGCAAAATTAATTAACCATGCTGAAGACACTCTAGAGAAGTCTCTTATGAAATTAAGTGAAATGCAAACTAGTAGAGAAACAGGGTGGATTACGTACATTGCAAGTTGTTCATGTTTAGATGTTTAAAAGCACACCTGCTGTTCTACAAGGGCTGGTTTAAAACAAGAGGAGGAGAGGTGTTCATACATGAAACTCTCCTTATCTGTACGGTGAATTTTCACAGAATATAGAGTGGATTAATTGGATTGCTATCATCCCTGCCCCAAGATGCTGTGTAGGTCCTGAACAGATCCATTAATGTGGTATTTCGTAGACTGCAGCACAGATGTCTGAAACGTCTACATGATGTGGCCTTCAGAGATCGCCAAACACTTATAGTAACTTGCAAACCGGTTTGGTAAGAGGATTTGATTTCATGATAGTATTTTTCCTGATTATCCTTTGATGGTGTTTCTTTACTTAAAGATGTGATTCTGCAAATAACTGTGCCCATTAGTAGTCATTACAAGTCCAATGAAATTGCGAATACTGCACATAAGAAAACACTGTCTCTTAGGGCTGAAAACTTGACATTTAAGGTTTCACAGTATCAGTTAATACAAGGTAAATAAACATTTTATCCAACACGGATTTGGATTGAACGGAGAGTTATTTTTACTTTGATTCTCCTACCGATGAAAAGGAAAACATTAAGATGTTTGCAGCAGATGGAATGATAATCAGATTGGAATTACATAAAAAATAATTACATTTTTAAAACGTTAGAAGCAAGTTAGTTAGCAACTTTCTATGTATTGGATATAGCAAGGATATATTCGTAAGTTTTTCTCTTTAAGGGCATGTAATCAAAAGTTTGAGTAAGTGTGGTATATAGAACAGTTGTTGAATTGGTTTGCGAAATAGCATTTCTTTAATGAGAATAGTTTAATTTAAACTATGCAGCTCTGCAGAAGCTTTAGTGCAGCTGCTGGACAGATGCTACATATCTCTCAAGACTGATGCTGCTCTGTGTGAAGACCAATTGAGAAATAGTACGCTATTGTTAATGTTACCTTTGTCACATACATGGTGCAGTACTTCAATATCAGATGATATATTGCAGAAGGAATCTGGATATTACAGTTTCACAGTGTGCAGTGAATTTTAAAAAATGACAAATGGCTTTAGAGATTTTTTCACTTCTCCAAAAGCCAGAATAAATTCTTTCAGATCCTCTTTTATGTAAGAATTTACAACTGAACAAAGCAGGCAAATGACAATTAGGAATGGTTAAATGATTGTATGGTAATTTATTTATAAATAAATACTGGTTTGGTTTAATTTATGCATTAATGGGTTTTACAAACAAAAGGGACAACCCTATTTACCTGTCTTGACTTCATGCTAACAGAGTGCATATAGTTACTCAGAATAAATCTCTACTTCAAATCCAGTAACACTTATTAGATAAATAATATTTTGGAGGGGGGAAGGTAAAATGATCAGCAATAAAATTTCTACCATAATTTTTATAAGTCATTTAATGCTTAATTATTTTTGTGATCAAGACTGCTCTAGTACTCTTTTCTCTGATTTAAGCTTGATTCCTCACTTCTGTAACTTTGCTGGATGGAAATACACCTTCTTTTGAGTTTTTGCTTCTTACTTAGACCCTGTAGACTCCTCTATTTAATATATATACATGTGTGTGTATATATGTGTATATATATATATACAGGAATTTTACTGTAAGGCATTCAGTCCCTTATATTCATGGCCTTTTTCTCCAGCTGTATAGCCAGCTTTCAAAATCTTCCTTGAGTTTTGAGCACTTGGTTGGATGCTGGTGTTCCAGTGTTGATCCCACCAAGACCAGACACAGAGGTATATAATTTCTACATCTACTTAAATTCCCTTGTTATATGTCCAATACAACTACTACTATAAAACTACTGTATGTCCAATATAACTGCTACTAACTCTACTCCCTTTAAGTACAATATTCAGATGATTGATTTTCGGCTGGGAACACTCATGGTACTTATGCAAGACTCCATGTGTATATTTATCTGTTTATTTGAAAGCTTAAAAAAATCTATTACGTTTATTCAGTTTAACAAAATGACTTAGTTCAAGTGATCAGACCTGATATAAAATTTCTTAATCACTGGATCAGAAGGTATTTTGGGCTTGGCCTCATAGTATCTTCTTTTTGTATTTTACCACTTAAGTATCTTCTGGGATAGAAACAAATCCCACCTTATGGCTGCCATGCTAATGTCTCAGTCACTGTGTTAAATAACTATTTTCAAACTTAGCTTTGTGATTGTTTCAGTGCTCAGCAAAGGAGTGATGGAAGATCCACTTTGTGATTATCTTACAGCATCTCAATTAGGACACTTCCATAAGGTATTAGAAACCCCTTCCATAAATCAGAGGGAAGATTTGAACAATTGCAAACTTTACTGATGAGGTGTAGTTTGAACGGCATTGATTGTTCTAAGTACTTTGTGAAATCTTCTGTCATTTCAATGATGTGATCAGATTTTAGTAATTAAAATAGCAATTAAAATTAATTTATTAGTTAAAAGAAATAAATGCTTATCAATGAATAATTTTAATTGAATTTGTTATCCAGCCTTCTAACACTATGTGACAGTGAACACAGATTTGTAAAACAAAGTGACATTGGACTCTCTTATGTACTTTCTTGGTGTCTACCTTGGTACCCTCCAAAGGGTCTAGGTTTATTGCAATACTCATCAGATTTGCAAGGCAACAGAGAGACTTTACTCTTCAAACCACATGGATCCCGTCTCTCTGAAGTTCCCTGCAACAGACATTCTTAATTTCCTGCTTACAGGGATCCTTCTCTCTGGGCCTCAGTTCTTCAAGTGGAATATCTCAAAACTCCATAAGGTTTCACCACAAAGACCATGAAAGACATATTTGTTCCCCTTATTGCTCAGTCTGTTACTGATCTGGTTCCCTTGGAAAAGAATTTTCAGGAGGAGGTATAGCAGATGCCAGTGCATTTGTCAGCACCAGCTGAGCCAGTCATCCTTTAATCGTACTCTTTTATCCCAGATGATTAAAAATCCTTCCAGAATCTTATGAGAAAATTTGCTTGACATCTCTGTGGAAGCTGTCCAGGAAAATCCTTACACTGCTGGATGTATTGCACACAGCTGTGCCTGGATGGGTAGCTTTAGCCATTGGTGAAGAATTCCTGAACATGGTGAAACTCCGTTCTCAAGCAGCAGATTCCTTCCCAGCAATCTCCAAGAGAGCAGCTTGTCATTAGTGTGGGCCTTCATGTGAGCAGTTTTTTATTTTCCCTCTGCTGGACTTTATGGTGGAAGAATCAGTGAGCAAGGAGTCAAAACAAAAGTAGTTTTAATCTCTTCCATATGTAAAAGTCCAAATGCAGTTGTTCTATAAACTCCAACACTGAGTTCCCAGACCCCCTTCACAGACTAATTTCATGAGGGCCTGAGGGAGTTTTAAGTCCTTTATTAATAATGCTCAGCTTGTAAACAGAGCATCACTGAAGACACTTTGTGATTCAGTAGATCCTCACATCCATTGCAGCACATATCTGACATTCTTCAGCCTCTGAGACAGTCCTTTGAGGATTGCAGTTTTACTGAAAAAACCCATGAAATTTTACAATTTACCGTAAGATTCCAAAGTAATGGGAAGGATATTGAAAGTCAGAACTTCATCATTAAAGGGAACATGGTGTCACAAATACTTAGGTAGCCTCTGCATTTGTCCATGTGTGAGAGATACTTCAGTCCACAATCATCTTGTGGCCCTTCACTGGAGCAGTCATACTCCTTTGGTGTGGAAATACCAAGCACCTTCTGAGCTTAGTAACATAGGTGCTAATTCCTGTGCATTTTATTCCCATATGTCATTTACCAGATATTAACTATATCTGATACAAATCCATGTGAAATACTTCTGGCCAAGTAATAAAAACTTCCTACAAGGACTACCATTCTATCAATGTCATAACAATTTTATGACAATCTAGAATGTTCCTATATTTCTAAAGCTGAAATTTGACCAGACCCGAATTGCATCAGGAAATACCATGTGTGAAATATCAGGTCCAAACAGGAACATGTTTTGTTTGACGTAGTTGTTTTGCAAATATGCAAACAATGGTTTATGGTAAATAAAACGGTCTTCTGTCTGACAACACCAAGCAAGTCATTGCAGCTTCACAAATATTTATATATTTTTTAGCTCTAGTTAGATAAACATGCCATCAATTGTAGAAAGAGTGATTTGTGGTTCTGTTTGTTTATTTGTTTTTAATTTGTTCAGATTTCCAGATGTGAATTAGGGCTGGGCAAAATTGTGACAGACTTTCTTTTCTCTAAAGTGGTCATTAAATTGGACTAGTGGCTTGCAGTTTCAGAAGTGAGATGTTTGAACCCTTGAAATCTTATAAAAGAGGTCCAATTTTTTTGTCATTTAAAATTTGCCAATGAAGTTTTGATATTCAAGACTTGCAGTTAAAGTGTTCCTTAATTTGAGCAGAAACCAAGAAAATTATAGATGCTGGATAGTAAAGTTGCCTTTTAGGATAAAAGAAACTTATAAATTTGCAAGACTAAATGTTAAAACTATTGTTAGGAATTGATAAATCAGGCTTACAAATGTGTGCTTCACTTTGCATAAAATGCACTTCCTAACTTTTTGGAGTTCATTATGTTTTCTGCTTTGACAATATTTGGCTTATTTCAAACATCTGGTGCTAATGTTTCTACTGAGCATGCTGGAGTCATAAACTCTAGGAACACCAGAGGAAGCTGACAGGTGATTTCTGTGAGGACGTTCTGACTACTGAATATATTTCACATTTCCTTCCAAAATAAACCCCTCAGCAACTCCTACAAAAATTTGTGTCTCTGGGTGTAAATAAAAGTGGTAAATTAGCTTTGCAAATAAACTGTAGAGACATTTAGAATGTGTTCAGAACTTTAAATTTTTTACATATATGTATTATTGAGAATCATAGATTATTTTTTGTCACTGTGTTTTAGTTTAAAATGTGTCAAGTCATAATCAAAATAAGTAGTCTCTCTCTGGAGGACATATACACTTGGTTAGGAATGCCTGTAGTCTATCTTTTCAGAGCTTTTTTTCTTTTGAATACCTCTCAACACAAATAAGTAACCTCCCTATTTTATTGCCCTTTTGGAGAAGGGCATCTCAAAACACTTTTGTTATTTAAGCTGGAGTCACTATATGGAAGGCTTTGATAGTATCTGACCTTGAGCAAAGTGGGACTTCTTTGATGGGGTAAGTGAATACATAAAAATAGTCTTTTATATGTAAATTATTGTAAGTTTATCTTTTCCTGAAAAGCTCTTTACCCATGAGTTCTAGGTACATCATAGATATTAGTATTTTTGGAACCTTATGCAGAATACAGTGATTGCTGGCTGTTATAAACTGATTGAAGTGGACAGACAAACTTTGTTTCATTTAAAGTGTATACAGTCTGTTGTTTCTATCCTGCTTTGGAGATGAGTGCTCTATCTCCTAATCAAAATATTTCACAATAGAAGTTTAACAAACTGGAGAGCATTTGCAGAAACAAATTGGTAATGTGAATATGAACTGAAATAGCACAGGACAACGAGCTGTAAGGAAATGGTGTTTAAAAGGAAATGAAAAATATCTTAATTTTAAACAAATTTATATCCTTTGAATGCCATTTCTTGAATGGGAGGCCATAATCTCCTAACACAATGATGCCCCATCTGCAGCCCTAATAAGAGCCAAACACTCTGGCTGTGCTGTGTTCACTGCTCCTGGAGTAGAGGTGACATCTGCTGGAGTAGGTTGCTGCAGGAAATGGGGGACTGAGCATTTCTGAGAGAAAATCAACTTTTACATGCAGACAGGCCTCTGGGCAGTAATACAATTCATGTGGAAAATAAAGATAAATGTAGTAGATGTAATGGAAATTGCAAAATGCAGTTGGGTGAAAGTTGCCTAACACTTTGCACTTTGGTTAGAAGGACCTTTTTCCTTCATTTATAACTTTGCCAAACCCACTTTGAAATCCCTGTGATTTTACTTTAAAGGGGTTTTTGGATTTCTGGGTACTTGAAATGTATCAGAGAGGTCATTTTGTTATCTGCTTTCTATCTTTTATTGGCTTCATTAAGTTTTATCTCAATTTGATAGTAAAAACCCTCTACAACATGTTGTGTTAATAGACTGGGTTTTTAGCTTGGTAGGGCAGTTAAGCACAGTCCCTAGGGGATTCTGTCCAGCTCAGAGAGAGAGAGACTCTGTCTTCACAGCTCCTCTGTGCCAGCTGGGTTGGGTTTGAAATTCCAAAGCAGCTATGCTAGGGGACTTTCCAAGATAGTCACATTGTTCTCCAGAGTGCTTTTGTTAGCAATTTTGCTGTGAGATTCCTGCAGACCTGAAGCTCAGGGCAAAAATTCAAGGTTGTCAAAATAATTGAAACTGCAACCACTATGTAAAGCTGAGTAAGAATCTGCTTGGTAAAGCATATCATAAGACCTCACAGATTGTGGGTTTTATTTACATTCATGTAGAAAAAAAAGTAAAGAGAAAAACATCTTAATTTTGATGCCAGCACAATATCAGCATATGTTCAGGCTGCTTTCTTCCTGACAGCTCCATGTACAGTATAATGCAGTTAGTCCAGAAAGCAGAAAATTGAAATGCTGGCCCATTTTTTGCGCCAGATTTTTCTTTTTCGATACTCTAAAACTGAAGTCCTGACATACATAGCTTTCATAAGAGAGTAGTTACCTAGTTACTTTTGCCGCATTGGCAAACATTCCTTCCCCCCATCCCCCCAGCCATTGTAGAAAAAGAACAAAGTGAAACATAAACCTGTGCTATTAAATATTTCTACAATCTGTTCTGGCCATGACAAAAAAGGTATTAAAAAATTTGCTTTTAAGGAGAAACAACAAAAAGAACACAAATTTATCCATGGAACTTCTACTAAACAATGAAAATATCATGCATTCTCAGGGAGTATATGAATCAGAAAAATACCAAGAAATACTTGATTCTGCTTTTAGTATTTGCTTTAGTTATGCTTCTCTCTGTACTACTTCTTTCTTCTTTCTCAATAGTTACTGCAAAGAAAACCTCTAAAATCTGTTTTACTATGAGAACGCAGTGCTGTCATCAAGGGAACAAGAGTGCATAAACAGTGTCATTGCTTGGCAAAGTCACTTACTATCCTACCCCCACTTCACTTGGTAATTTTTGGTATGATGTGACCATCTGAGTTTTCTCAGATGAGAAGGTTTATAGCATGCAGGGAGCAAAAAGCTCATGGGAAAATTCCTTTTGTAACCTTTTCTCTGTTATTCTTCTTGACTGTTAGTCCTCTATTCGCATCTGTGTAAAATGTGTCTGCCATATTACAACTCTTAATTATTTAGTTGCTGTGAAGTTAGAGTAGAATTCTTCATAAAATTACTTCAGTACAGTTTCTGTTTGATGGAAAAGGGAAACTTGAATTTCTTTTTAAAAAAACTAATAGAAAAGGGATATGATCTTAAGATATTTTAGCCTTCTAATTTGGGAACAAGTTTCTGTCTGACACAGAACTGGTGGTCAGCCTACAGTTTGTTTAGATGATCTTACTTTTTTGATATATAAAAAACATTTAATTTTAATTCCTTCCAGTAAAAGAATCTTAAACCACATCCTATAAAAAGAGTTTGACTGACTGAGGTATATCATTCTGTGAAACTGCATATTTTAAAGAGCAATCACACAGCTTTTGAAGCCTTGGCTGGTTCCTCACCATCTTTATGTAATGTTTATTATTCAGATTTCAGTGTGCCCACAGTCTTTTAGGATTCTCATATATTTTGAAAAAGAAGAGAAAAACTTTCATTTTATGGATTCAAATTAGCACTTCAATAGAATTATAATTTCATTTAAAGCTGCTGATTGCTCAGGTCTCTTTCAAGGAAGACTCAAAAAATAGTGAATGAACAGTTGTGGAATGTGGGCTCTCTGCTAAGTCTTACTGTGTTTGGACTAAGGTTGTGACCTAAAAATTGATTATCCTGAAAACATGCCTGAAACTTTCTTCTTCACTTCTTATTCTGCATTAAACACGGATGTTCATGCTCAGTGAGCACTGACGTCTTCAAGTTTTGATTGTATCTTCAGATACGCTTCTGGAAATAAATATGATATTTATAAATAAATAAAAAAATTAATTGTATTATGAACAACATTATGATAAACAATGTAAAAACCAGATATTCTTTGACTGAAAATGTTTTCTGAAGAGTTTCATTCTTCTACCTTTCTTCTCTTTATGTTTAAATTAATATTTGCTCATGAAGGGTGAAAGATTGCAAATAGTTTCTATAGCACTACCAAGTTGCCTCTAGTGTTATGCAACCCTCTTCAAAGAGATGTGGGCAAGAGCTCTGTTTGATCATTAGTGCATGGACAGGTAAAGAAACTGCTGCATGGGAAACTGTACTACGTAATGGTTTTCCATGCTGGGCCTGTCAGCAGTTTTGAAATTTTCCCAGGATAGAGGAGAGAGGTACAAAATAGATAAAGAAGCAGATTCAGTTGTAGATTTACTAGTACTTCAAAATACCCTCACCTCATGCCACTTGGTTTGGAGAGCCCATATACTAAAAAAGATTTATGAGAAAATCTGTACTACAACCTACTTCTGCTATTTCCTACATAAGTTACATAAAATTTGCTGAAAGTGTCCCTTTGATCTCATTGATTTTAATCAGCTTTCTGTTCATATTTTAAGTCCTTATTGCTCTACTTAAAGTTTTGTGCATTTTCTTAATATAGTTTTTTTTCCTTGCGGTTTACCTACTTACTAGCTTCTCTTTTGCCACGTCTTTGTCAACCTGTGATATTTCTCAGTGTTACCTTTTCTTTCCAGGCAGAAACAGCTTAGTAGCTAATCTAAGCTGCAGCATACAGCCGTCCTGCATGTGAGCACATCTCAAGGCTCTAATGTTTAGTTAAACAATCTTTCTACAAATATAGGTACAGAAAAGAAATATATCAAGACTAGCATTGAAAACATTCACTGCAAGGTTTTCCTGTACTGAGATCAGAAAAATTACTCAGCTAATGCACTGTTTTCTCAATCTGACGTTAGGTGTGACCTTCTGCAAAGGCCTTTTCAAATTGTTGATTTCCTTTCAAAATACAGTTTCTGGCTGCGCCTAAACTTAATTGGTGTCTCTACTTTAAGTCCTTGTGTAAAAAAGAACTGAACAGAAAAGCACTGTAATTTGGACCTGTTGCTGGAAGTAAACAGAATTCTGAGAGTTTATACAAGGTTGCCCTAACGGGTGAAAGTGAAGGTGATTAGGTATCAAACTGGGTGGCCTGTAAGCTAGAAACACCTCTCAGTCTCTTGGTCTGTTGGTTTGTACTGTCATATGCATTCAGAAGGTACATAATTCCCCAAAAGAAAGCAATCACTGGGTTGCAACAGCCACGGGACCTTCACTGTACAGCACACACTAAGGACGCCAAGTGAGCTTCTTACCTGTGATGTTGCCAGAGACCATGCTGTGCTCAAAAAGCCAGAGCCTATCTGTGTGCTGTTCTAGGCACAGCTTTGGTAAGAAACAGCCTTTTTTATGTTCCACTGAGACTGGAATAACACCCTGCACTGTCACTACGAGTAAAGTCTCAGACTGCAGCTACGCTGAGGCTGCATGTTCCCTTCCCCTCCCTGTCACAGCAAGGTACAGCAGAAGCCAAGAGGTGAGTCAGTGTGAGCAGGTGAGCTGGGGAGAGCCCTGTCCCAGTTTTTGTTTACCTGGCTTGTGAAGAGTGCTTTCATTTCCTTCAGGTTGCTGAAGTGACTTCAACAGCTTCTAGCCACCCTACCAGGTGCCTCCTGGAAAAACTGCAAGTAGCACGTGGATGATAGGAGAATATAAGTACGGTCACTGCACAGGTTATCAGTCACTTTTACCCTCATTTGGTGGAATGTGAAATTAGTTGTGCCCCAATGGATAGAGAGCAGTTCTATGTAAAACAATTGGGCTAAAGGTGGCCCTGATATACCAGCTTCATCACTGTAGTCAATAATTCACATATATGCACTATACTCTTTACAGTGAAGACCAGGAAATGATCTCAAGGACAGGTCCCTCTCGATATGTTTTATCACTTCTGTGTCACTAATTTAACTCCCCTTGTGTATTTAATAATTCTGGGAATTCTGAAATTCCAATTTGCAGTGAAATTAAGGTTAGTAGTAGACCTATTACCGTTAAATTCTACTTTCACCCCTAAACGGCAGGCTAAGTTTATGTTGCCTTGTGCAGAGGTGCATGTTTCGTACAGCAAAAGAAATCTAGAAGATGGACTGCACATCTCTTGGCCATTCTGGGGACACGACCCTGCAACGGCTGTGTCACAGAGTCATTTTTTGCAGTATAGCCTGTTTCCCTCTGGTTCCATTACTGCATGTTTTTTTTTAGCTGAAGCAAGTTTGCGTAGTGTATTGGAAATATAAACAGAGCTCAAAAAGGGACAAGGCATCCTTAACTAAGAGCCATTAAACCTTCTGATTCACAAATAAGTATCATGTTTTCCTTGGATTTATTAACACTTTCTCACTATTACTTTTTCCACCAGTAATACTATTTTAGTATGTCAGAGTTAATTACAACAGTTTCAAAAGGTACAAAATCCCTGTATTGCGGCAATGCTCTTTCTCCTAATTGTCCTCAGAATGAAAAGCTCTTTCTTATTTAATGACTTTTTTTTAAAAAGGAATTCATCTTCCTGTTATGTGATTTGTTTTCTCAGTAATCCTGTTTCATGATAGTTGCTGAACACAGCTTTAAATATTTTGCCAGTTCAGATTTGTTTCTCAAACAAACAGGAGGTTTTTATAACTCACCCTGAATCAACCACCTAATTTTGGAAAGCAAAACGTTTCCATGTTACAAAGATTAGCCAGTAAATGAATATTAACTTTTGTTTCTCTGTGACATAAATAACAGGCGGAACAACTTTGCTCTAGGCATTTTTTTGGTCTCATTTAGGGCATAAAGGGTGAGCTTGTTTCTTAGCAGTTAAAGACTTAAATTAGGAAAGTATCTGCAAAGGCATATCAATAAACTGTGCAGCTTGTTAAAACATTCTGAATGGGGACAATGATGATATTTAATGGCATGTTAGTGCATAGCACAGTTCTTAACTCACTACGGCTGACAGATTGCTGCTCTGTGCAAGTTACACCTGTGCATTCTTGCTGACATCAGCCAGGTTTATATGGAAGTTAAGTAAGATCAGTAACTGGCACTAAACATAAACTGTTCTGTTTGTAAAGAAAACAACATGTACAGGAAGGAAAGAGTACCAAGAGGAGTTGAAAAGTTTTGGCATATTATTTAGAGGAAATATTTAACAGGAGGGTTAAACTTTAAACTGAAAGCATTTTCCCATTTGCTTTATTAAAAATATCTCTCTAGATTTCAAATGAGAAAAAGACACCTATAGACCAACTGTAGTCACCATGACAACAGCTTAAACTTACAAAACACATAACTGAATTACTTGGCAGCATAGTTACTTACAAGCTAGTACATCAAATCAGCAGAACATAGGTTATCCCACCTCACCTAAAATAATTTCTGTTTTTTCTGTCTTAATACTGGAACAAACTGTATGTAGGGCACAACAAACATGAACTCAGGCTCTGCCTTATGTTTTGAATGACTTTTGTTAATTTCATTTGAATAACTGGAACTAAAACCTTTTCTTTTAAACACAGGGTTTTTTGGGTTTTTTTTCTTTTTTTTTTTTTTGGATATGTGTTCATCTGCAGGGGGGTTTATGTATTTCTTCACAGAATTATGGAAGCCAGAGATGGCAATGACCCACCAGTATCAAGTAATAGATCTTATGCCAATACAAAAATATTCCCTTACACTGATTGTTATTGTCTAGTCTAGTTTTAAAAGTTTAAAGCCATGTAGATTCCATTGTTTCCCTTGGGAGCCCAGTTTGTTTCACTGCCAGGAAGCTTTCCTGATACTCAGCCTCAATTTTTCCATGTTTAATTTCAGGCTATTAATATGAGAGTCTCATACTGAATAACTATTCTACTTTTTGTTATGATCTTCAAATATTTGTAAATGCTGTCGGTCTAGTCAAATGTGAACCAATTTATGCTTAATTATTTTTAACTTTCCTCCTTGATTGAGTATTTAAAGCCCCCAGTTAATGCTCTCTTTGAGCAATTTCTACTTTCCATGGATTTGCTTTGTTATAGGAAAATTTAATTCAATTTTTTTCTTATACCAAAGTAATATGAGAAATAATGCTCTCTTTCTTTTCCAAGATGTAGTTAAATATATCCAAATTACCGGATTATTTTTAATTACATGCTAGCATGAATATTTCACCTCCTGAAGTCTATCTCAGTAGTACTAATTTTCATCTCTCTCTTCCCTTGAAACGCATATTTGAAATATATTCTCTCACATTTTTCTTCGCCTCCAGTGCTATGAGATTATTTTCTTAATGCTGTTTTCTGTGCATTTGCAATATCTTTTAAATAGTATTTGTTCTCACCTGGTTTGAAAACCTGAAAATTCCATTAATGTTTTCCCATTATTAAATAATTAATTTTTTAAAAAAAGTCTTAGTCCTGGGTATTAGCAAAGACATAAAATCTCATCCTGATCTTACTCTGTTTATGATTTTCATGTCAATTTCTGATTCTCAAAAATACATCCCTTTGCGAGCCAATTTGAATTACATTTCCTGGTATTCCAGTGTCTAAATCTTTCTGGAAAAATGGTGATATAATTTCTACTCTACTTAATTAATCTATTTGTTTTACTATTCCATCAAGAAGACACTTGAGATTACTTGGTTCAGTCCTTATAAGAAGCAAAAAGCTAAATTGCTCGCAATTCCATAATTCCCCAGTTAATCAGCATGTTATTCTCTTACTGTATGTTCTGAATCACTTGGGACATACAAATTCAAACGACTTATTGATAGCCACAAGCATTACAGTTTGCTTCTTTTCCACAGCTCTCCAATTGCCATTATATATGTATATTGTGTGTATACTGTCAAGTTTCGTTGTTGTTGTTTTGATTTTCGTTTGTTTGTTTTGTGGTTTTGGTTAGGACTCATTGGTACATATGAAATTTTCCTATGTAAACCTGTTCATGATGATTATTGTGTTTAACAAGAAAGAAAAGCTAGACCTTGCTTTTAGGAAGTGCTTATAGGAGAGTGGCTCCAATCATCAGCATAGCTTAAAAGTAGTGGTGGATTTATGGGAATATTTGGATATATCTGTTTGTATCCTGGCAGATTCATGGCAATCAGTTAATTTAAGACCATGCTTTTGCCAGCTACATTTTGTCCACCTCAATGCCTAGAAAACCTTTGTAAATATTCTCCTCAGAGCATACAGAGAAGTTAATTATCTCCACACTGGAGTAATTGAAGCAGCTGTGCTGTGGGATTTGTTGTCTACATAACTCTTGGACCTAGTGAGCTTAACAAATGAACACAGGGTTTATGCAAATCTCTGTCTGATGTATTTGATCAGTTCTGATTAGACATGGATACCTTCACCTCACTCCTCGGTCAATACTTGCTTGGATGCAGAAGGAGTACCCTCTGACCAGATTCTGCTTCCTGACCTGAGGAAAGAGGGTGACACTGCGGGATTCCCTCTGCACGGCCCTGGCTGTAGCAGTCACCACAGTGCCCCTATGGGAAACAGATAAGTTTCTTTGAGAAGATGGAAGCGGCAAAAAATATCGGGGAACTATTTTGGGACTAAAGGAAGTAGACAAATGAAAAACAGACTTGAAAGAGCAACTAGATCTTTGTGAAAGAGTCATTCCTGTCACATGCAAGACAAAGATAAAAACCTCGTTTTGTAAGGGTATTCTAACTTACAATGGGAAGGAACATACAGTTTTCTGATTGGAAGCCAGTTTATAGTATAGCACAGTGAGCCTTATACTCTTCTCTGAAAGCTAAGTGTTAAAAAACCAAGGAGCAGCCCTTTTTAAACGTATTGCACACAGTTCTGTATTCTGTAGACAAAAACTTTTGGCAACTTGCACAGATGGCTGTAGGTTAAAAAGGGCTAATATTTTGCTGCTGATTATAGTGTGGACAGGGTTTCAAAATGTGAATAATAAATATGTTCAGAATAAATAGGAGCAAGAAGCAAAATTAGAAAGAAACAAAAAAGAGATCATCATGACATTTTAAAAATAAATGATAAATGTCTCTCTGCACAACAACACAATATGCTGAGGGATTCTTTGACAAAGGATATTGTGGATGCCAGAAATTTACATGGGTGCAAAAGGTGACTAAAGAACTTTGTAGAAGAGTTATATATTTGTAGACACTAGAAACAATTCTGTATCAGGGAGTGTTTTGTCCCCACATGGTCAGAGGCTGGGACAGTATCCAGTATCACTGTATACTACTTATGTTCTTTTTCCTGGATATCTGCCTTTGGCATTTTCAAAACTGCATATGAACTAGATGGACTTTTATTGTGACCAAGTGTAGATGTGCTTGTGTTACCAGGAACAAAAATAAAAGCACATGATACCAGTTTTTGCTGCTAAGCTCCTAAATTAATAGTATTTCATTAGAAAAGCTGAAGAAAGGAAAAGAGAAAAGGAAGAGACCAGTGTTGTTTGAATTAGGAAAACATGTTTGATCTAACATCTAAAACTCATAAAGACCCAATGTATTTACCCAGCAGCATAATCAGGTGAGCAAAATTCATACCTCTTTTCTTAAATGTGCAGAAGCCAGTAAGAACCACAGGATGATTTAAAGAGCTCCACTGTGATTAATGACTAAAAGTTAACCCGTATTATTAGCTATGAATAGCTAACACAACTTTAACTTCATTGAATTAAGTGGATAAATAACTGTTTCATATTTTCTTTTTCAAGATCCCAAGTTTGCTCTAGTTATTGTAGCTTATTGTGGTGATTTTTCCTCAGTAAAGGTAACTTTACAGTGTGAGAAAGGAAAATTTAGCAACTGATTTGATAGTCATGAAGAAAGACTTTTTTTTTAATGGCCTTGACTAGCTTGCAGATCACAGAAGTGTAGAGTAATTCAGGTTGGAAGGAACCTTCTGAGGTCTTCTCTACCCTCCCCACTTTGATCAGATTTTTGCAGGGTATTGTTCAGCTGTGTGTGGAAGAAGTGGGTTTATTCTTGGAGTCCAAGGATGGAGATGATGTAATCTATGGTTATTCTTTTTAAAATATCTGTCAACAGCTAAAGAACTCTGGCTTTATCACCTGTTTCACAATTAATAATACACATACTTCAGCTGAGATGGTGCCAATAAACATTCTTATCAAAGAGAATACATCATGCCTGCTGAATTCTGGGGCATGAACATCTGGGACAAGTACATTGGTTGTCTTTTTGGAAAATAATGTAATATTGTGTTGAGAAAACTTGGCTATTTCTTGTGCAGTAATGAAAAAACCACAACTGGACAAAAGCTATTGCACCATAAAGTATAAATCAATGAAATTTAAATAAAACTTTTTGAAGTTTTTGAAATAAATCCTCCAGAAGTTTAAGTTGTACAAAAAAACACTTGAAGAATTACAAATATTTCACAATCTGCATGTAGTTCCCCTATTCTATTCTGAGTAATCCATTCTAATATTGTATGGTTACAGCATGGTATTTTAAAGTTCAAAAAGGGACGCAAAATAACAATCACCACCAATTTTTATTGGGTAATTCTCAAAATCAAGACATTTGTGTCACACCATTTGGTTCTGTAAGTCCTTTCATGTGGGGATCTCATGGGAGGGCACTGAGGTGCAGTTCTGATGTGCAAATGAAAAGCAGATGAGTTTTTCTGTGAAGCTCTGATGTGACACCAGGTACATGTGTGCCTGTGGTCAGTAGCTGATGGCACTCTGTGCTCTGCCTCCCAGGGCTCTGCTGAGTCACCAAGGAAATCCACATCATATCTCTGCTTCGGGAAAATGGTGGCTGGAAAGGGCTGGTGGTCATTGTGAAGTTTGGGCAAGAGCAGCTGCAAAACTTCATGCGAATTGTCAGGGTAGGTGGGCTCAGCCATGTGTTCTAGCACTCAGACCTGTGCAGTTTAAACATGGAAAGAGGCTGTTGATTAAATGGGCTGGTCATGACCTTGCAGACACACATGTGCTTAAATAGCCTGCAGATGGAAGGACTCATTCTGTCTTTTGCTTGCTGATAACTGTCCCGATTTGCACATCAGAAAAAGCTATGAATTTAAGTTGAGCATTCGGTAATCAAGCACTTGAACTTCTCTGTCAAGCAATATGCATCTCTGACATAGCAGGAAAAATGTGTTTAGCATCTGGGCAGACTGAATTAGAGAAAAGAAGGCAAGAAGCATCTGCTTCTAAGCACTTCTGTTCCTCCCTAGGCATGTGGCAGACTCTGATGGTTTCAGGAAACTACTTTTCCACTAGTGGCTTCATATGCCTTTACCATTGCTTGTGGGAGGAGTTTCCCCATCTGTATAGCAGATGAGGATTTTGGACAAGCAGTCATCACAGGAGATCTTAACTGAGCTGAAAAATATCCTCTTTTAGGTATAAAAACTTTTCAAGATCATAGTGAAACAAGATGTATATTTCAGTTTGGTTCTGAGGAGTTTGTTGATGGGAACAAGATTGGAGACAAATACATTGGGAGATTTTCAAAAGAAAGATGTCGCTAAATAATCTGAGCTTCTTCATCAGTACCTTTCAGTGGGGTTCCTATCATAGACGTGTAAATGCTAAAAGGAAATTAAATATTTTTAAAAGTATGTCTTGAGAATGCCCCTGAGGTTAGTAGTAAATATTTAATATTGCACATGAGAAACACCATCCAGCCATTCCTGGCTGTAGAGCTGTTTGCCCAGCAAACTGGCTCTTTCTTCCTCAGAAGTGTTGTCATGTTCCATGTGCTCTCTCTCCCAGTGGATAACAAAGCAGTTTTGTTTCTGCATAACAAAATTGGGTTTTATATTATGAAATCTTGGCATTGATACATCTCTGAACATCACCTCAAAGTATGGAAACCAGTTTGAGTACTTAATAAATAATAGGCAGTAATAGTCCCCAAATATTGCTGTTTGCTAAGAAGTAGTAGAACTGGCAAGGGGAATTCAATCATTGTGCAACAGAGACAAATATAGAAAAGAAGAAACAAAATTAGGATATGTGTCATTTAATGATACTGAAGTATGTATCTCATCCTGTGGAAGAACTTTGGAAACATTGCACAATTATTCTCGTGTGGCTTGAGCAAAATGAAATGTTAAGCATTACTGTATTTTTGAGCATAAGATTTATAAAATTATTTGTAGATGAGAAAACCCTGTTATTCTTGCTGATTTTAAAAGCAAAAAAAAGTCACTTCAGTAACAAATAGCAGCACTGAGTTTCACAGCTAAACATCACTTGGAAACAAGGATGTTTTCCAAATGGGTTTCAAATGAAACCAGCTTTCATGAATGTAATTTGAATTTTACAATACTGGAGAGTTATCATTAGTTCCACAAATTTGTCAAGAACTGAAGCACCACCTCCTGATCATATTGAACATAATGCAGCTGAAAATCAATGCTTTTTTGGTCAGACTGATTATGGGTTTTGGCATTCTAGAATCATCTCTCTTTAATTTAAGAATTAGGAAAGATAATGAAGGTATTTTCTTTACAGTGAAAGATTGACTTCATAGATCTATGACAGATTGTCCAATAGTGTGAATATATTGAATGAAAGTATACTATAGTTTCAAGTGGGATTATTGCCATGTACTTTTGCTATCCTTCAAACTTCTTTGCATTGAGTAATACATTTGGCTTACTTGGGCTACTTGTACTTCTGCAATTTAAAAAAAAAAAAGAAAAAAAAAAGAGCTAAGTCAAAACAAAAATTATAGTTTTAAAATTTTTGCAAGTTTATGCACTTTCTCTGTTCATTGATCCTTGATTTAATTGGGAGAAATCTGCATTAAGCAACACCATGGAATGTAGCAACAAACATGATATGATTGCTATAATCAAGTGCCTTACTGAAAATTTCAACCTTTTTTTTTTCATTTTTTGCATAACTAATATTAGTATTGTGTTTTCTTCAACAGATCACTTTGTTACCTGCAAATATGGATCCATTGCATTATAACAGTTACAATGTGACCTGTTTCTGTCACTTACCTGAGCTATGCAGCAAGGAAAGAAAAGATGTAAAATATGTGACTTTCCAGTGTTATGAGATGTTTGCATTTTGCAGTGGCCTGGGGCATTTGAAGTTAGTTATTCACATAGATTTGGAGCAATGAACTCATCTGAAACCGTTATCTATGTTTTTTAAGCTAGAGAGTTGTATGACCGTGTTAAATAAAATAGAGTTCAGCAGAATGATGAATGCAAACATCAGGACTGGAACTTGTAGGAAACGCCTTGGCCTTGGTTTAAAAGTTAGGTTTGGCCAGGCAGGAGGTTCTCAGTGGTTGGTCCCTGTGGTGTCTTGAGGCTGTAATTTTGGACACTGGAACTAACTCCCTGCTGGCTTTTCAGCATACAGGAGAAACATCAGGCACAGCCTGTGAGCCCAGAGAGTTGTGTCCTATTTCCCATAACCCCTGGCACCTATCTTCTCAATTTCCTCAGTATCCCTATTTGTAGAACAGGGATAAAATTGGGTGTGTAAGTCTCAGCTTGTTTATAAAATGTCACAATATCCTTGGATAGAAAGTGCTATGAAAATATAATCTATTCTAGTAAATACAACCCCACATTACCAGGCTCTTCTGGTAACATTTTAGCACAGCTAATTTGTATGCAAATAAACCATGTTAGAAAAAATGAAGAAGTTAATTCACAAGATATTAAGTACATTGTCATAAATTGCCATAATGATGGAAATTCATGTGTCTCTGACAAACAGGTTTATACTTAAGTGTACTTCTAACTTTGAGTGCATGCCTTGGGATTGAAACACATTTAGTGGATAAATTTTTATTTTTTTAATTTTTAAAATTAAAGGAAAACAGATTAGGAAAGCCTAGATAACCTACTGGTTATATTTATTCAGCATAGAAACTGTTAATAATGTATTCATTATAAAATTGAAGAACTACTCCTTACTACATTTATTTATATGCATTGCTGTCTTTTGCTCAAGACTGAGTATAGAAGACAGGTAGATATAGAAGCTTGAAATTGCAGGAAGTCAACAAGACCTCCTTCTTTGCCCAAGGATAAGGAATTGGTAGGAACCCATTAATAATAGATTATTAATAGAGTCATATTTTCATATTATATTGACAATAAAGCAACCATTTCCAGGGTGGCATATTTAGGGTGATGAGAGAGTAGAGTATGCAGGTTATAAAAGAAGATTAACTAGCTTTTAGCTGATTCTGGAATGCTTTAAACTTGTAATTCTAAATGATGACAAATGTGACAAGTTACAGATTTCTTCTAAATGTATTTCTTTCAAGCCATTTGATGTTTGATAGATTTCTATTTTTATGATTGTTTTCAAAGAAATGGTTTCTTCTGCATAGCATATGTTTCCTATGTGAGAATGTGCTTGCAATTTTTTTAGTCTGCTCTTTTAAATTAAAACTTGCTTTTGATTTTGGAAAATTCAAAAATGAGGTTGGACATTTTCCATAAAATTATAGACTATTTCTAAAAGTGCTAAGTAACCTAAAATTGCCATATTTTAATCTCTATTTTTCAAATTAACATTAATACTTTCTAAATTAAAACTAAACATAAAGCAGATTTATGTACTTTTATTGGAGAATCATCAGGTCAGATTCATAGTTTTAATGTCGCAACCTCTCCTTGTTCAAATCGATAAAAATTACGTGATGTGAAGATGAGAAGGATAAAAATTTCCCTTGCACTGAATGTCCTTACTACATAACTGCAAGATATGGACTTTAGGTTTTTTTCCTTGTTTCCAACATAATTTTTTGTATCTTACCTTCCTGTTACAAAATTCTTCTTGCTGGGGAATGTGCAGGGTATGACTGTCCCTGACCTGGAAGGGAATTCCTCTGTGAGGACTCCTGAGACTTCAGCGCTTCAAGGCCTTTGCAGCTGCCCTGTCCCAGCTGAACTGAACTGTTTTCTAGGCGACCCACCAGGCTCAGTCACGGTAAATAAATACATCTCTCAGCAGCAAGTATGTTAGAAGTGGCAGGGCAGTTTGCTATTAATTAAACAATTACTCCTGTCTCAGGAAAGAGCAGGATGAGACTTTGATCTTTACAGGTTTTTTTTAGAAAATAGGAAAAGTCATGGGAACTTTCATACATTTTTATGACTATTATGCTCCTTTGCTGATGCACCTGTTCTTTTTCTCTTTTTATTTTTTGGTACCTGTTATTACGACAGTAATTTCAGTAATGCCAGTAGTATGAGGTACATAAGCAAAGCTGTAACAGCATGAATATGCCATGGTGGA
This sequence comes from Origma solitaria, assembly GCA_013397895.1. Lineage (NCBI taxonomy): Eukaryota > Metazoa > Chordata > Aves > Passeriformes > Acanthizidae > Origma > Origma solitaria. The sequence continues at coordinate 1,295,414 of VZRL01001273.1, read as the reverse complement.
CAAGCCCTGAATGAGCCCTTTGGTCTTATCTGACTAACAAATGACTTGTTAACCTCTAGAAAGACGTTCAGAGATACATTGCTGTGGAGAATCTTTTCAGAGGTCACCAAGTGACAAGAAGGATTTGTACAGCTATTGGGAGTTTGGTGCCTATGCAGAATCACAAAAAGAATATCCTCTTAACCTTTAGCTCTACCTTTTAGCTGACATTCAGTGAGCTACAGCTCATGTAATGCACAGAGAAAACATATTGTTCCATGTTGCTTCTTATGTTTATCCCAAACTCGCAACCTTCTCCAAGTTCAGTTTAACTATATGGGCTAATAGCCAAATTTAGATAAAACCATTTGCTTGGAATAACTTTGGAATCTCTTAAAATTAGTATTATGGGGCACTTGGGTTTCTGGGAAGGTTTTATTTTAGGCTCCCGTGACGTGATATGGTATGCTGTGCAATTCTACAGCAAAATAACTGGCATTATTTGAAAAGTTTAGTGGTATTTTCCATTGTTCACAAATGAGGCTTCCTGATTTAACAAATAGGGCTTCTTACCTTTGCAAAACTGCAAATATTAAAATTACAGATTTGTACCAGAGCTAATTCAAGTGTTTTCAGAAGCGCAGGCTGGACAATTTTGTCTCTGTGCTACGACAGCTGTGTTCAGGTCTCTGCTGTGCTGCTGCCCCACTGGGTGGGGACAGTGGCTCTTCTGTTGTCTTTAAGTGAGTAAGAAGTCCCAGAAGGTCACTGGGATTTTAAAAGTGCTGAAACAGATGCCTCAGTTATTTCCAGGCTGGTTTTTTCTCTGTCTTGTAGGCTCTTCACATGTTTTGATGGTTTCTTAAAAAATAAAGCAAGTAGTCTAATTTTAGAGGAATAGATTGTATAAAGATAGAAGGGTATATTTATTTATATTACTTTTATAATGACTTTTTAGGAGAAAACTTCTATATGGCAATAGTCATGGAATAGACCAGAAATAAATCAAATAACTTCTAGTAGCAGGGTGTTCTCTAAAGCAGCCTAAGGTGGTTGTATCTCACTTCTTACAGTGTTGGGTGAATAGAGGTAAAAGAACAGAGCTGCCACCTTCTTTGATGAGAATCTCAAAATCAGCTTTGTGTGGATATATAAAGCTGCTACATTAAATACTTGCACAGATATCACAGATGTTTTCCACAGCCTGAACACATTTGTTTTCTAGTTTGTAGTAGGTGAAGTGAAATTGTGTTGACAAATGGTGTTTTCTTAAAAAAAGAAAAAGATACTAAGACTTTATGTATCAGGCTGTTGTGTGCAATGGCCCTGGGTCCGTTCATACCTGCATGATGCTATTCCTACATTTCTAATGATTTTCAGAACGTTGTGAAATGGAAAGGTCATAAGTATTACTGATCATCCCTTAAAGAATGGTACTTGTACTGTGATCATGGCAAATAGCAGAGAGACTGTTGAGGTGGCTGTAAATTCTACATACAGAAACACTCTAGGAAAGTTACTGTGATCGGTTTAATAAGTTCCTCTTATTGACCTGTGGTATAAAGTATTGTACAGAAATTATGATCTGTAATTTTGTATCAATGGAACTGGAGAGAGAGAGATTAAAGACAAGTACCTCCTGTCAGCGAGACTTTTGAAATCCCTGTGATCCTACTTAGAATAGGAATGCAGATGCAGAGTCACTAAGTCCAAGCAGAATTTTGGTAATTAGCCATTTAGATGACCATTCAGTTGTTTGTTGTCAGATACTGATTCTTTTTCTCCAAGTTTAAGTGTTAGCTCAACATAAAAATATATATGTCGTGAAAGTCCAGTACCCATCTTACTTGTACAATTTAAACTCCCTAAAAATATTCCTGTTTTGCAAATTAAATGTTTTGGTCCTCACATGCAATCTTAGAACCTAAAAATTGTGGTAGTTCACGATAAACTATTTTTTCATTATTGTGTTTGGGTTATTTTAATATAGAGTTTGTTGATAAACTATCTTTTGAGATTACTCTCATTTTATGTAGCTTGTTATTATTAGCTCATTTCTGAAAATTGTCTTTGAGATAACCATCACATTTAAACAAATTTGTCCTTTAGATCCTTTTCTGCCCTCACATGGAAATAGATTGATATGATTTGGAGGGATTTTAAGGTCAAATGAGCTGATACCATGATAAAGACAGGTGAGAGGCTGAATTCCAGCTTTGTTTGTGGTAAGCTGTGATGTCAGTCCTGTTCCCTGGGTCAGGTACTATGTCACACAGCTGACTGTGGAAAAAAGCCTCAGCTGGCCTCTCCCCAGAAAACCACTGTGTGTGTCCTCTGTTTGGAAGGGAGAGGGAAGCGACGGGGAAGATTTAGTACTGGGAGACAGGAAAGAGGAGGAGGAGGGAGATTGTTACAACGGAGCACTCCTGTGTTCCCTGGGTAACCTAGTAGTCAGACCTAGTAACTAATAAACTGGATTACATAATAGAGTCCAAGCTAGGAGAACAGAGCTGATCTCAGAAGAGAAAACAATACCATAGATTTTATCTGATTGCTTTGGTTGCCATTTATGTTATGGCCAGTACGTTGTTTGCCCAGCAGTGGAGGCGGATTTAATCTGTGCTCCTTTAATATCATTCTGGTGGTGTAAAAAGTTGTGGTGTTAAGAATGTATATTGCTTTCCTGTTCATGTTGCTTAGGCACCCCACTTGACTGTGAAGTGGGGTAAAACCTGGGCACAGCAGAAATGATGAGACGTCCTTTGCTAAATCCGGTTAAAATCAGTCACAAGAGGTGCAAAATCATACAAAACAAGGGGTAACTGTGCTCCCGGTGTCTCAGAAGCCTGCAGGATATATGTGCTTGCTATGTCTCTGGCTTTCTCTCTTTTTTCTGTTCTCCTCACGACACATGTACGAGACCAGGCTTTTTATGTCACACTGCAGCAGCAGCACCATCCCACACACTCTCTGTCTCTAAGAAGTGTAACCCTTCTCCCGCTTATCTTCGTGTAGATTTCAGTGATTTCTGAACTGAAGGAGTGTGTGTCTGCTTTACCTGTAAAGAACTGACAGCCTAGGCTTGCCTCAGTCGCTCAAATACAGGTATCTAGTGCCACTTGAGACACTCAAGGGTGCCTGAGACATCCACCCAGGGCTGACAGACATGACCCAGGACCAGCAGGACACCTGCGCTCTTCTGGAGCAGCAGCTGGCGACCAGGTGAGATACTCCAGGGCATCTCCATTGCATCAAGATGCCTATCTTAGATAACTGATTTGAGCCTCCTGTTTCTGGGCATGATATATGATTAATATATAAAATGACTGATTAAGCTCCTGATTTTGTTTTTGTTTTGTTCTGAGGCCAAGTTGTACAAATGTGTAATTACATCGTCTTCCTCTGGCCGCTAATGGAGCTGCTTGTACACGTAATTGCTGACTGCTGTGGGGAAAACGTACAGAACTGAGCTCTCCAGTCTTCAGCTCTGCCTATGCAGCTGCTTTTCTTGACAGGAACTTTAATAAATGACAGACCATTCCAAATTTGTCTTGTTCACAATATGAAAGAAACAAAGCCACACAACTTCTACAGCTGATAACTAAAAATGAGCATGTGTATTTTTGCATAGAAGGCTTTGCACTTTAGGGATTGTAAAATCTTCTGTCAATTCTGGCAGCATGTAATTTGTGAAAGAAGCAAAAGACTAGATTATATAGCAACTCTTTCTGAGACCAGATTTATGTTTTGTGTGCCAGAACTACATTAAGCAAATCCTCTTCTTCCTTCTAAAGGAGCTAGCCAGCTTGTAGCTCTCAAGAATTTTATTTTTTCAGGGATAAACATTACTTTGAAAACATTTCCATGCACCTGGGTGGTGACCAAAGACAACAAATAACGGAACAGGAAACCATAATTCAATTCTTTACTATATAGAAAACTTAGCAGATGACCTAAGTAGCTTTTTTAAGAGGTTGATTTGGTTTCTTGGCTGATGGAAATGGAAAACCTGTCTCTTTTATTGTATTCTGTGTACATTTAATCAGTTTATAATCCTCTTCTTAGCTCTCTGCCTACACTACTTTTCCTTCTAGTTCAGAGAACAAGACAGAAAACCAGGCTAGAGCATTCCCAAAGAGGTGACTTTTGACCATACAAAAGTTGCAGACTGAACTTGTGGGATGGCTTTAGATGCTGATCATTTAGAGAAAAATCAGTGTAAGAGGGACATTTCTGTTATTCCTTAAGCATTTCCTGGCTTGAGATGAATGTTGGTAGCAGTTGTGGTATGTAATAACTTTATTTTGAATGCTGCTTCCCCATATATGCAGTTAATTATCCATTTTGTTCATACTTTTTCAAGTCTCATTTAAGGTTTTCTTTTAATAATATCAGAGCTAAAATGTGTGCCAAACCTCAAACCTGAGGAGAGACTGGATTGCTCTCTAGGCTGGCTCCCTTCCTTTGACCTTGCTTGAGAAAGCACAGAGGCAGCAAAGTGACTTCTGGCACTGTGAGTCGGGTCATGGGACAAAGCCAAGTCCTGCAGTACACCAGGTATCTGCAATTCCTTGGAAGTGCATCCTGTACAGTAATATGTAAAAACACGTCTCAAAAAACAGGCATAAAAAGAAAACTATTAATTTACTGTGGCAGTGGTTTTATTATTTTATTTTATTTTTTAAAAATTTTTTTCTTTCTTTTTTCTTTTTTTTTTTTTTTTGGTTGGACAAGTCCCAGATATTTCCAGGTTTGTGAGCCCTGCAACTGGTACCAATGGTCAGCTCTCTGTGGCAATAGACAGGTCAAAGTTTAAGGGACCCCTTGGCCTTTTGCCAGTTATGATTCTTCAAGCAGCTTAATACAGTGTTTCTCTCTGATATTTATAGACATTTTCAGTTGATGTGTGCCTCTGTAAAGAAAGAACTGAACTGAATTTCCTGTGATTCTGTCAAAAATGACTGAACAAAACAGGAACAAAAATCTACATTCTGCCTTCACGAACCCTTACAATTTCCACATAGTAGATACATTATGGTCCAGTTCTCCAGAACCTTAATCTTTGTTTAATCCTCCCAATAATCCAGTCTACAAAATTTGACTTTCAAACATACATTGGTAGTATGGAAGCAATATTTTCTAAAGATAAAAATTAATATTTACTGGATTCCTGTGAAAGAGGTATAAAATGCAGAAATCCAACTCTGTTGGGATAAGCAGATCTTTAGAACATGTACTTTTGTACAAGACAAAAGTCTTGGGCACAAGACATCTCTCCTGTCCTGAGATTGCAATTTTCTGTCCAGTCTAGCAGGCTCCTCACAGTCGAATACATCACTAGATTAAACTTTGAATCTATTGATATAGGGTTATAATTATTCTTTTCTCTTGGAAGTGGAGCTAGTTTAGGTGTTATAGTTATAATGAATATGTTTTTGTGGGAATAGCTCTTTTTTGAGGTGGTCTGGGCTAAGAAATTATGGAATTTGTCATCTTTTGTTAGAGCTGAAAACATGTTCACAGTGGTTTTAAAATAATGTTTATAATAATTTATTGCTTAGCTGTAAGAGGAAATTAAATTTTGTTAAAAGAAACATAAATGGGAACTTTAGATGTCCATTTATTTTCCTTGTGAATTTTTACATATATGATTCCTCTTCCTCCTTTGTCAGTGCTTTACTACCTACTTCTCTCTGAAAAGATGACTAATTGCCTTAATTATGCACATGAAGAAACTACAGAATCATGAGTTAACACGCTTATTTTCATGGCTGGACATCGTGGTTCTTATTCCATTCTGGTGTCCTGTTCTGGGAGTCCATGAAGCAGATTACCAAAGCCGTAAGTCTTGGAACCAGGACCTGGCTGTGGTTTGCTGCTGGGCTGTGAGAGCTCTCCTGATAAAGCGGACATTTGGGAATTGGCGAATCCGTGTTACGTCAGCTGAGCAGAGGTCTAGTGTATTTACTGATGTAGAGCAACAGAACAATCCTTATCAGATGGTCCTTATCAGATGATGCATGTGAGAATCACTGCTGAAGACAGAAAGCTGTTCTGTCATATACCACTCTGAATATTCAGAAAAAAGTGAAGTGACTACAAAAGGCTTCCACTGTTCTGTGCTCTACTGATAAGAGCTTTTGGCAACATACAGGCTTAATTTTCATAAGAAAATGCCAATAATTCAAGCCCAAAAGCTTTTCTGATACTGTACAATTTTCAGTGAAATTTTGCTTGAGAAAAACATCCATACTCATAGCCTACTTAATAAAATTCATATTATTTAGAAATAACTATTTTGTTTTCTTCCTGGGATATATTGAAAGGTCTGCAAAGTTTTTGTGCTTTTGTTTTCTGTATTAAGTGATAAGAATGCCTATAGCCTTAGTTGTAAACATAAATGTCAAATACTACGATTGTGTCAAATCTGAATGTAGAATGGAACAGGTAACTTTAGGAGAACCACTGCGACATTAGTACAAAATTAGACATTCTCAATTTAAATTTTAGAAGGATAGTAAAATCTAGCAGCTAAATAAAAATAGTCCAGTTCAATAGGAAGATGCTGTAAATGATCTTACAGATCATCTGATTACACTGTCTAATTCAACAGTAGAGTAAGTGCTGACACTTTTTGCTATTAATAGAGGGAACACACCCCCATTAATCCATCTAACAGCAGTGTTTATCTTTTTAATAATTATGAGCAGCTAGTTGAATGCAATGACAGGTCTAATAAATAGAAAATCTGTAAGCATCATGAATAAGATTATCATGATATATTTTTCTTATTTTCTTTTTAAAATTCAAAATGTCTAAAAGGCCTGAAAAACCTCTTAACTGACTTTTATGGAGCTCCTATAATCCTATTTATAAAAGAAAAGTTTCCAAGTTCATTCACTGATGTAGGTCTGCAAAATACTGTATAAAGATTTTTCTGTTTAAAAAAGATTGATGAGACAATGTGTTTTGGAAAAGTGCCACACTTGTACAAACATGGGATTGGGAAGTGCTGACAAGATTCAGAATGGCAGCTCAAAACCAACCTTATTTATCACAAGAAGACATTGGAGCAAATTTGAAGAAAAAGTAATTTTAATTTCCAAAGCAGATCTGGGCCTAACATGTATTAAATTTACACTGTTACAAGGGATGGTACTGAAAAACACAGTGAGGCTTAAGGTAGCATTTAGTCCACCGCTAAGGAAAGGAAAATTTGGATTGCTTTATGAGACATCTAACACTGGTAGTTTAAGACATAATTTTTAAACCTTCTGCTAGAAGAAATTTGTTGGAGTTAAATGGTGCATGCATTAAAAGATTACAAAATCAAATAATTATTTAAAGATTATGTGTTTTCCACTTGGAATAGTTCATGTAATTTCCAAATCATTCTGGCACCTACCAAATTTAAAGCTTGGAGCTTGAAAGAGGCTATCCAGCATTTCAACAGAAACCAACGATCCTGATCAAGCTGGTAACGAGAACGGGGTGGGGAAAGAGAAGGTTCTTCCCAATGGAGTTTAGTGCTGTCACAAGCTCCAATAATCTGGATATGTAGATGTGGATATAGTAGAAGATAGCTTGGTACTTGTGTTGTTTGAGAAATATTTGCATAATGAATCCCTCTTCTGTGCGTGGGAGCGCTGTTGTGTCTTGCAAGTCCCAGAGTCCTGCCTTGCTGACACCAGTCACTTGGCTCAGCTGCTTTAGGTATTTTCAGGACTGAAGTATTTCTGAAGAGCACTGCAAATTAATTTAGTGCATTTGAAGCACGAACTGTGCGTCACTGGTGACAGCAGTAAAACATCCATCAGGAGCTGTTAATCCATGCACCTTTATCATATGCATGAGGTACTAATATATTTCTAAGCTACTCTTACCTGTCTTCATAACTGAAGTTGTTCAATGGCTTTGTAAATGAGACTTTGAGTATAAAAAAACCCAGTGCAGATACTCTTCACTTTGAAAACACTCATTTTGGTCTTTTGTGCCATTATGTGGCACCAAAATGTGCTGGAAAGCACAAGTGCTCATGTAAACTAATTGAACTCCTCTGTGTCCTGTGAGGTTCATCCACCTAAAATTCTGACCTGTGATGACTAACATTGCTGCTGGCACCACATTGTATTGTTGAGTGATGAGGATCTAAGAAACAGTGTCTCCAGTCTTAGAGTACATATGATACTTCATATTTACTTGCTTTCTATCAATTAAACATGGAGAAAAAAACCCTGTATTATTGTTAGAGCAAGACTCACAAGGCTAATCTGTAGGAAGCTGCCCTGCCTAGTGACTTGACTACTATATACTTGTAAAGGTGTTTCTTTCATATTGTTGTAGATAAATGTGAAAAAAATTAATCAAATAGTACATCTAAACTTAAGCTGAAGCTGTGCATTAATAAAATTTCTGATTATGGGAGCTGTACAACTGCATGTAGTATATTTTGTAAGTGAAAGGCAAGGTGAGGGAAAATGCCCTCTCAAGGATGTTACTCTTCAGTTCACCTCTTTGGCATGCCTGGGTGAGTACAGGGAGTGGAATGGCAGGAAAAAACCCAGCCAAACACCAAGGAATGAAAATAGAAAAGACCAGGCTCAGTTCAGAGCAAAAGTTTCGAGGGACCTAAGAGAGGAAGGCCAGTAGAGGTAGAGTTTGTATTTCCCATTCCTCGCCCAAAGCTTAGAGGGAATGCTAAAGAGGTTAAGGAGCATGACTGGAACATGAAAATAGAGAGAGCATTTATTCTCTCTATTTCTCTCTATTTTCTCTCTATTCTGTCTCTAATGGAATGCCAGTTCCATTCTCCTGGCAGGAACATGAGGAGAGAGCCAGGAAGTGCCTGTGCCTCATCAGAGGTGGAGGCAACTGAGACTGAATGGAAAGATGAATGGCAAAGCAGATGAAAAGATACAGATTTTGTTGCTGTAATCTTTGCACTTGTATTTATGTATCCCTGGGATAAATGGAACAATGAGCAGTGGTGTTTAAAAAAATTTTCATTTCTCTTAACTCAAGCTTTCATAGGCTTGTGAAGAAAAGGGACTGCAGGTAAACAATGCGATTAGACTTGTGAGGTTGATGTAATTAAGGAAAAGGAATCACAGCCTCACAGCCTGGATATTTAGCCTTAGGACAATCTGGTTTGTAATGAGAGAAGTCACTGGGGTAAAATCAGAAACCCACCTCATAAAGGAATTATTCACATGATTAAATTGTATGTTGTCATATTAGGGGGCTCATATAATGTATAATCAAATATGTATCTGCATGTCAAGCTATTTTGACTCTGAATTAAATTAATTAATTCCTCCGACTGCAAAAATAATTCAAATCCATGTCAGACAACTAGATAGCATAAATGACGTCTTGAAACTTTAGTAAATTTTAATGTAATTTCTGTAAGCATGTTTGTGGTGGAGGTGCCAAGATCTCTTTTTCAATACATTGGAATCTAGCAGAGTCCTTGTGGTTGAGTAGGAGAGGAAATTAATTAGATCTTACTTTGATTAATCCTTTTCAAGAGTTATTGTTGTAATTTGTGAAATCATTTTGATAAGGTTTATTTCTTTGTCCTGTAAGAATATTTTACTCTGCTGTTTTGTGTTCATTTAATGGTGCTCCTAGTTGAATTTTAGTAAGGGTATTCCAGAAAAGAGTCTGAGATTAACTATTCTGAATTAAAATTTAAACTAAATACAGCTGATGTGACCCCAAATAACAGTCATAGTGAATGAAAAACTTGAAAGAGCATTTATATATTAGTGCTTTTTGAAAACAAGAGTAGAAAATGGTTATATTATGGTAAAGCATACTTTAAATTACTCCCTGGCTTAACTTCATATTAAATCTGATCCACCATAATACAAATACCTTTCTTTAATACCTGATGTAGGATCTACAGGAGGAAAATCATTACATTGTTTTTTACTTTCATTTCTTCTTCATGTAAAATACAGTACCATGTATCCAACAGTAGGATATTAGCAGGATTTCAAGATATATACTGATTTATTCAGGGTTAGGATCACATTTCAAATTTCAAAGATAATTAAAACTGAAGATTAATGGAAAAATATACAAAATACTTTAAGTCCTTTGATCTTCAAACTGTTATGCCATAGATAATATCTTTTTTCTTTTGGGTGCTCATATGCTTGCTTTTTGCTTACTTTTAGTTGTTCCCACATATCTCACTTTAATTGAATGTTACTGGGCCTTGAGCAAATTCCTTCATAAAAATACATAAACATTTTTTCTAGTGTGTTACTGTATGAAATGGCAGTGTCTATACTTTGTCATGTTCACATTTCAGTCATGTTTCTTGGCCTTGTATTTTAGAAGAGGTCTTTCACCAGATTTTCTTACATAATCTCAGTTAATTAATCAGGCATTTCAACACAAGTTTCCTAAAAAGGAAGAAGATATGTATTTTAACAACTGTTGCATCCACCTTAAGTCCTAAAAGGATAGATTTAGATCTCTTCATTGCTTGATCCCACAGCCCCATGGACAGTGCACCTCTTCCACTTCAATGTACATATCATTTATTTTTATATGGGAATACTACTTTGGTGCTACAAAGTTTTATCCACTCAAGAACATCCTGCGTTGCATATTCATGACATCATGTAGATATCTGCAGGTGAAAGCAATGTATTGGGAGGAGACTACTGAACAAGGCACGTTCTCATTTGCATTAATTTTAGGAAATTTAACTGCTGTATACTTTGCTATAGTATTCCTCTGTAGTCTTTCTTCAAACACTCCCTTGTGATCAATGTTTGGATTGTTTGCTACAGTATTGAAGCTGGCCTGTTTTCTCTGAGAAAGGCTTACTTCGTGGACGAATGTTATTTTAGATAAAGTGAATAACTTGATTTAAAAACTGAGAATTCTGATAAAAAATACGCTGCAGTGATGAATCTGAAAAGTAACGGAAAACAAAACAATGTATTGTTTGAGAATATGACAGGCAAATCACAGTATGTAGTTACACTTTCTAAGAAACTGTTTTATTGCCTATTTTGCTTTTATACACACAGGATTCTGCCTTAGTAAGTGTATAAACAAACAGAACATTGAGTCAAGAACTGACTAATTTTCCATTTTGAAATTAAAATGTAACCAGGTTCTTAACTTGAAAGGAATGGTAATGCTTTGCAGAGAAACTGAAGGATAGTGATTCATCCAGTAGAGCTATGAAAAATGAAGCAAAATTTGGGAAATAAATTAGTTATGACTGCGAGTTGAACATTTCAGGTTAGAGTTCACATCCCTAGAGAAGTACATTTAGGGATGTTGTATTGTCATCACTTTGAAGAAGTCGGTTTTTAATTTCTGCATCCTCAAAAGAGACAGACATTAAGGACAGAATCTTATATTATTAGAAGATGGGTTTGAAATGTTCTTAAAAACAAATTCTTTCTAGAAACCCAGTAATTTTCCAGCTGAAAGCTCTTTTTGGTATAGTATTTGTGTAGATAAAAACCAGAACATTTTGAAGCCATTTCACAAGTAATTAAACATAGCTGCATGTATTAGTTCTGTGGTTAATTTTGAGATCTCTTTAGGACTTTTTTTCAGAAAGTAGTGGGGCAGCATATCATTTAGCAACTAAGAAAGATGGTCATTGTGCTTGACTGAAATTCTGAAAACTATTTTAGCATTGGGTTTTTTGGTTGTAAGAGCACAAGAGGTGCTTTGTAAGGCACGGTCCGTGTACTTTGCCTTAGGAAAGGATGTTGGATCTGATGCTCGTGTTAGCAGTGCCAGTTGTACAATGGTGTAGGTCCTTAGAACTGAGTGATAACTAATTAAAGAACATTTTTTCTAAAATAAAGAAACAAATGCATCTTGTCTGTAGGAAACATGATACATTCTGAAAAATTCTGCAGTAATGCATTCAGGCTAAGAGATATCTTTTGTGTTATATTTTCCCTCACCTGATTCAGAGTGGTCAACTAAAGCGTTGCATGCAGCAAAACTCTTGATAAATGACTGAAATTTAGATGTTATTCTGATCATGAATATTCTATGAATATTGTCATGATCAGTTTGAGAACTAAGTTCTGAATTTTCATTTTGATCCGCTTATAATATGTGTAAAGTGTATATAAACAGGCACATTTAAGTTGTCTATGTTTGCCAGATTTTCTCAGTTTAAACAGAACAAGACAAAAGTAACACTTTTGCTGACAGACTCTGGATTACACCGTCTGAGGGATGCTCCATTTCAAACCTGGAACATAACAAATTGGAAACTATGAAAATGTTGTCCCTTTTTAGTCAACAGGTTGATAATCAGGTTGGTTTAATAGCATGTTTCCATATCAGGCAAGACAGTGTGAAGTTAGCACATCTTGTTGAAGCAGAGGAGTTAAAGTGCTTTGCCAAGTGTGTAAGAATGTGAGCTCATCAAAGTCCTGAGCACAGTAAACCTTCAATTTGCCTCCAATTTACCTTCTGGGCCACCAAAGCCTGAACTCTTTATATTGAAGTGCCATGCACTCTGGAGGCTGAGAAAAATGGCAGCTGAATTACCAGGTTTGGCTACAAATGATGCTTTATTTGGTTTGCTACACTTCCTCTCACAACTGTTTGCAGAACAAAAACCAATATGCATATAGACCATAAATACTACCTGCTTGATAATGGATTTAATGTGATATTGTTCAGGAATGACTTCTTTTGGAAATATTTTTCCTGATAAGCTCCGGGGTCTTTTATCTGTTTAAGTCAATTAATCCTGAAGTATTCAAAGATGGAGTTATTCCAGGATAGTGAATTTCAGTTTCTTATCTCAGCCTAATTCAAATTTAGTTTCCCATGTACAAACCCTGAATCAGAGTCTCATGTGTAAATAAGAATGGCCATGTTACATTTCATCCTATTTATGACCATTCTTAAAGAATGTATGGAAAAAGTTCACCCGCTTGATTCTTTCCTCTTTTAAACTTTTATATAGCTCTCAAGTGTTTAAGCTAATCTGATGTTCTACTTCTCATTACCAAGACCTGCTTTGAAGTACTTTATTTGGCAATTCTTCAGCAGAACATTTATTTTTAACAATTCCAAATGCCAGAAGTTAGTTTCACACATAACATAGAGGGCTGAATTCTAGCATCTCCTATTTTTTTTTTCTACATTTTAATTGCAGTGTTGCAGTTTTTATTTAAAACCCTGTTCTTATTTTTACATTGTCATATACATTACATGTACTATATTCTTTCTTCAGAACCACTGAGATGGTAATGATTTTACAGCAAAATTGTACTGTAATTACTACAGCTGTTGTGCTAAAGCGTTTATGTCTTGGTCTGTCTTTTGAATGAGAAATTCTTTTTGTGAAAATAGATTTGTTGAAGCTGTTAATTATTCAGTAGAAAAGACATCTGAATTAAGGTGGTGGTATTTTTTCTACAACATTTTAGGCAGATTAAGATAACTCTTAAATTGCTTTATGCAATAGACTGTAATAGTTCATAATGCAAGTATTTGAGATTTTTACATTCCACAGTTTTATCCCAAACACACAGATCTGCATTTTGTTCCTTATAACCCATGATACACATTAAAAATAAAATTCAAGATAAATTGGCTCTGTCATCCCATCTGGAAGGTGTGATTATATATTAAAACTTTTATACTCTGGTACTTCAAGCATTTAAATTTAATTATAAGTAGGAAAGTAGGACTTCCAAATCAAATGAAAAGTGAGAGCTTGGATCAAAGTAGGTATCTTGCTGGTGATGTTGATCTGTCAGTCCATCTGAACGAACTGCCCTGATTCATCTGATAGCACAACTGTAGATGCACATGACCCTCACCCAGTTGTGTGGAAACACTTCAGTAGAACTGGTGTAAAGTATCTTGGAGGTAAACTAGATTGCTTTGACAGTGTCAGGTTGAAGACCTATTGCTACCCATGCTTTTGTGCTATGGGGGCTGCTGGGGCAATAATTCTGAGAAAAAAGGAGATGGAATGTGTCACAGAGAGATAGCTGGGGCATCACATCTCACCATGTTCTCAGACCGAGTGTGAGGGACTGCCATTTCAAAAAACTCCTCTTCGGTAGTGCATTCCTTTGTAGGCCTTTAGGTGACCTCTGTTCACTTCACATACTATCAGCTGTATGTGTGTTGAGAGAAATGCAAGTTGGCAAAAAACAACTGGACATGGCACTTGGTGCTGTGGTTTAGTTGACAATGTGGTGTTTGGCCACAGGTTGGACTTGATCTTGGAGGTCTTTTCCAGCCTTAATGATTCTGTGATTCTATAGCGTGCTAAGCAACCAAGTGGTGTATTTCATGCTCTGTCTAAGGAAGTCAGCAGGTCAGAAACAAATATAAAATAATGTATAAATAGTCACAGAGGACCCAGATTCCTTACCAGAATACAGATGCTACAGTTACAGGTTTTTGATGTCTCAAAAAAATCTATAACTATTAATTAAAGAAATTTAGAAGTTACCAGAAGTTTTAGCTGTTAAGGTTTAGCCACATTTATGAAAGCAGACTTGTGTTTTGCAGCAAGGGAATTCTAATTTCTCTCTCATAAAATTGAAAATGTTAATTACATACAGATTATCTAGTATTTACTGTAGTTTGATTCCACAGAGAAATCACAGAACAAACTGTCATTATTTTAATATTCCTGTGTTATTTACTCATATATGATTTTATCAAGTAGAGGAAAGGATACTTGTGCTGTCATAGTTCAATATTCTTGGATCACAGTTGAAGATCCTTTCATCACTGGGCAATGATATTTTAGTGCTGAACACGTACCAATCTTCTCTCCTTGACAGCTGCAGAAATTGCATCAAAAAGTCTTTTAAAAGCAATGACAGCATCATGTTTTCTTCGAATTAGCCTAGAAAATATTTTCAGTACAAAGTTACCAGTTCTGGTTAATGCAGTTTTAAATCAAAGAACATCAGTTGCCTTTTTATATGATAGCTTGTTCTTAATATTTCTAAAAGGACTTTGTACCTCTTTGCATGCCCTTTTCAAAGGATGAGTATCAACATTTGTCAACCCATATTTTCGGGTCCCAAGGACTGAAGGAGATAATCTGCCTTTTAGCAGGTCTGGTCACTGTGCTCAGAGCTGCTGTCTGCAGGAAAAATAAAGCTTTTTAAAGCACTATAGGAAGTAAGGGCTATGTGCCTTTTCTGTGTGCTTATCACATTAGCTCCAACAAGTTAAACTTACTGAAGGTCTGCCATCATCTTCAAGCACAATTTTTGATAGTTGGCGAGTTTACACTTGATTTCCCAGCTTGTTGATAGTGAATTCAGATAGTTCATGATGAAGACTTTGAGATATCTTATAGTATTTGGCGACTTCAAAATCAAATAGCTTTAGCTACTACTCTATATAACGTATAGAGAGTGCAGGAGAACCTTGTGGATTAAATTTCAATCTTCAGACAAAAATAAATATTCAGCAAAAGCCATTAGAAGAATAATGCAATTTCCAGATCATTCCTATATATTTTTATTGTCTTTTATTTCATGGATTGATTGTGAAATGGGAATGTCAGAGAATGGAAATGGACATTGAGGTGATAGAAACAATTATGGTGTTTAGGTTAAGGAAAACCTAGTTGATTACTTGTTGGATCTAACGGAACACAGATAAAATACCTGAATGTTTGTACACACAAAGAAATTTGAAGTTTGAAGATTGTTTGGTTAAGCTTCAACCTGGAAAGAAATGGAACAGGGGAACCAAATTAGTGTCCATGGAGGTTCTTCAGCAGAAGTGAGAGAAAATTTTGAAAGGCACTTAAAGCTTGGCTAAGTTCATTCTGTAGCTTGGGTGTGCACAAAGGAAGGTGCGAGAAATGTGTTAGAAATCGTGATCGTGACATATCTTAAATCTAATGGTGAAAGTGCCTTTTGGGGAAAGATGAGTAACTTGGGGAGGCGTGAGAGACAGCAGGGAAGGGCAGCATTAGCAGGATCCCAGACAGGCCTCCTCCTCTGGGGTGTCTCCTGTGGAGCAGGTGAACATGATGGAGGATGGTGAAAAGTTACTGAGCTGAAAATAGTGGTCTTACTGAGTATTATTTAGTATTATTGAGGTTCAGACACTGTGGCTTCTCAGGCACATGAAATTTGTTTTATTACATTTGTTGAGAACTATGCAAAAATTAAAAAATGCTTTCAAGACCTTCGATCGGTTTTATGGTTTCAGATGGAAACCCTGTAAAACTCCATGATGTTCTTTGATTTCAGCTGGGTGCTAAAGCAAATGTAGGAATTTTGACTAAATTTTTTAAATGCACTTGTTTAACCTGTTATGAAATGAGACAGAGAGGATAATATTTATGTAGTGTCAGAGTGGTAAATGATAAGGTAAAATGAATGGAAGCCTAATAGAGAATGCATGCCTGAAGGAAAATCACTTCATCTTGCATAAAAAGGATCAATATTTGAACAACCAAGGCAATTATATCACCATGAAAAAGCAGAGTTTTATCATTAAGAAAATGTAAAATTCAGCGTTGCTATATAGCAGCACAACTTCTATTCTAATTCTTCAATATGGTATTGAAGTTCTGGTATATCAAAATGTTGTCTGAATTACCAGCACATTCAATATTTATTTTCTAATGACTGAATCATAATTACAGATCAGTGTGTACCACTCATATGCTTAAAATAATAATGAAATACATGTGATTCATGAAACCCTTAGCAACCACAAGGCTTCCTGTGCATATGCTCAGACATAGCAGTGACTGAGAAGTAATTTCATAGAACACATTTGCAGCACTGAAAATATGGTATATCTTTCCTGCATTTCTCACTGTAAGAGTTTATTGAGAGCTCCTTTAATTAGAAGAAATATTAGGTAACTGCATTTGAAACTGCATTTTTTATGATTTCAAGGATGTGAAACACACATTAAGTCTGTGTGTTTGAGCTCAGAGCTGCATGTTCTAACCCTTGCTCCCCATTGATACACTGGCCTTGCCTCGCCGGGCAAAATATTCCTCTATCAAGATGTTTGTCCCTGACATCATGTAAAATACCTCGAAGTAAGGGCTGGCCATTTTGAAGCTGCGATAATTGGCCATTTTTTAACTTCAGGAGCAGGGAAACAGGAGTGGCAACCCAAAGGGATCATTCCTGAATCTTTGCCACCATATTGTGCATATTTCTTCAGTGTCTCTCATTCATTTGTATTTGTTGGAGGGAATGGTGTATTTATATAAAGACTTATCTTATATATGCATGTTCTTAATGGAAATGTGTAAAATTCAAATTAGACCAATTCACATAAAATAATTGGAATTTGGGCAATTCATACAGGGAATTTTAGAATTCAAATGAAACAGTGATCGTTTGAATGTGTTGTGACTTTTACAAGATGAGATTTTGCTGTTTCCATTTTGGATTTCTCCTTTCTCAAATATTTTCTTGAATCTCAAATAGGCATGTAAAGCAACTTGGACTATGGGACTGGGCTATTTTTAATAGATTAGCTGAACTACTCATTGTTCATGATTTGGAATTGTTGGATATTGATCCTTTTTCATGAGTGTTCGTGTTTGAGTGAGGATGGAACTTCTGCCTTGGAAAGCTGAGGAACTCCTGGGTGAGCAGTGCTTTCTGCAGGTGAAAATTATTCAATTGATTATTACAAGAATCGCTACAGGTTGAAAAACTGGTTTATGGTTTTTATTACAAATATTTTTAGAGGAAAATTCTGTTCTTCTCCAAAGTTTTAAAAAACTAGTGGTGTTTAAACTAACTATCAATATTGACCAGAATATGGTTACTCTCCTCCTCTTTAATTTTAATTTCACATTGCATGTCAACCCATTTTTACTTTGTGATATTCATTTAGAGGGTCAATTCACTTTTATAATTAAGGTTACAGTAATCCACTTAATTTTATTGTTCAATATTAAATAGCCCAAACAGAACATGAAACACTTGTTTACAGAAAAAACTATCTTTTTTCTGTCCTTAAACTTTTTCACACATTGTCACAATTGTCACAGCTAAGCTTTTCTCAATTAGTTCGTGGGAAGATAATGATTTACAACTTGGAGTTGCCCTAACCAACGCAGATAATTTTTTAACGGCATTGTGAATATTAATATTAATAACTATTCCTCTTTACTTAGCAATATAATGTGTTTATTATTTTCAAAGAATTACCTGTATGTTCATTGCCCATCTTCAACAGTGACTTCCACTATTTTCAAAATATAGTAGGAAGTAAGGTTAGTTTACAGTTACTTTTTACAGTTTATTTCACTTCCCCTTTAATAGGATCTGTGGCAAAAGCCAGTTTTTTTTGGTTTTTTTTTTGTACAAAGTTTCCAAAACAGTTTTAAGTGAAGTCCAGATGTGTAAGTCAGAGAGCTGTTTCTTTGCAATGCCCAGTGGTGGGGAGACATACGTGGGGAATAAAGGCAGTTTAGGGAAAGCAGACAGGGGGTCTTCTTCTCAGGTTCAGAAGTTTACTTCAGGCTGAATTTTCCTCTTTTGTTCTTAAGATTCTTAAGCTGTGCCTTTAACTCTGATTTAGTCTCAGCGATTACTAGTAATTTATTTTACCTTGGAAATAACAGTGGCAGTTTTTAAATGTAATATGAAATTGAAATTTTCCAACTAGTCTGCCTCTCTACTTTAAAATCTCCCTTCTGAAGTAATCCCACCGCTGCATCTTTCTTTTTTATCACTTCAGCTTGAGTTTAGGGCAATTATTCAGTATTTCCAAACATATTTCTCTCATTGGACTTTGGTTTTGTAGAAAAGACTTTCTCCTGAGGACATTGCAAAAAATCATATTTGATCACTAATTCCTTACCTTTTTAAATTTTTCTTCTTTTTCCTTTTTGTAGTTACTGAAACTGTCAGAGGAAGGTTTTTCAAATAGCATAACATCACAAAATCTATCCTCAGTTAATTTGGTATAACCCCACAATGCTACAGTAGATTTAAGAAAATTTAGTTCAAACATGGCAGAACTTTAATGATCAAGTTCGGAACAACTGAGTTGTGGTTTTGGTATTGCTAATCAAGAAATGCTACTTCATCTCCCAGTAAAATCCTTGTTTCGTCTGATTTTCCTGTGTTGCTGGGTGGGCCTCAGAGCTTTTTGCCCACAGCTGGACATTGGCAGCAGCTGTAGAGAAAGGTGAGGGCTGGGGGAACACAAGCTCTGGTAATGTCACAGGCACACTCTTGAAGAGAGATGGGAGCAGAGTGCATTTGCATTGTCCAGAAAAGCATTTAATACCACAGCACTGCTAATGATGTTTACCCACGATGACAGAAGATGGTTCTCCACCCACTCTCTTTATTAATTGCAGATGTCTCTTTCTCCCTTACAAACTGGAGCTGCTAGTTCTAAAATGCAGTTTTCAGGTGTCCTGAGATAAATAATCTTCTTTTTTTCATGTTTTATATCACATTGGTTCTGCATGCAATTTTCTTTACCTCTTAAACTAGTACAAATAGTCCTTTTTTCTATTTCACAAAATAGTCCCCCCAGATTTTTCTTTTTACTGTCCATTATTTATCAACAGCACAGTTCACAGGCAGGGTAATACAATTGCTTCCAGTTTTAAGTAACATTTCATGTTTTCAAACAGTATTTCTAATGTTTGTTTTCAATTTATCACAATTAAAAGAAAGCAAACAAAGAAAAATCTTCCTAATACAGCTGAAGCAATAATTCATTTCTGTTACTTTTCCTTGTCCTTTTCACAAGTTTCTTTGTCTTGCAGAATGGGGGGCTATGAACGTGCTAACACTTGTTGCTTAGTCTTATAAATTGACATGTTTATTCTTTGCTAAAATATTCATTTCATTACTGAAATGTCAGCTCCTAAGCTCTGTGGCTGTTCACTTCAATGCAGAAGATGCTGAGTACGTTCAGGCCATTCATATAGTGATGTAACCCACTCCATTTTGCTGTGTTGGAAATCCATTTTTCTAACTTCTGGGGTAGACTTCATTAGTATCACATGGGAAGTGCCTGATCAGTGGCAATAGGAAGGGATTTTATTGCTGTGTCCAGCTTCCTAGTGGGAAGTTGTACCGTAGACAGCTACAGCTTTTTCTTGCAACTGCAGTGCAAAGTTTGGGCACACAGGACGTTCCCGTTAGATATTGTGAAAAAATAATGCACCATGAGGCTGATTGACCATGGAAACTGGCTGTCCCAAGAGTTTTTGAAATCTCCATGCATTCAAAGCTTGAGCAGAAATACCTCTGGGTAATTTTACCTAACTTTGAAGTTATACCTATCTTTGAGGTTGGTGCTGTCTTGAGCAAGAGCTTGTACCAGGTGGAGGTCCCTTCCAACCAAATTACCCCTCGGTTCTATGACAGATCTGCACTGGTTCAGCTCAGGATTCCTGAGGACATCTGCACAAAGAGCGATGCCTGACATAAGGTCACCAGTGATAGTTTGTGTCCTCCTGTGAATGTGCGACATCTTCAGAATCACTTTAAATTTGCCTGAGCAGCATTTCCAAATCGTCCGGTCTGCTCCTGTGTTCTGCATTCCTCCTAGGGTATGAGCTATACCCACAGGGCAAGTTACATCTGTTAGCTGTCACTTATGCAGTGAGATATTGCAAGATCATTGTGGCTTAGAGGCTCCCTCAGGGACTCATTTCCACCTGAAAGCGTAAAAATTATTCCAAATACCTATCGTCCGGCCTATCCCCTCAGTTAAAGTGGAACCACTGGAAATTGTAGGATTTTAAGCTGTTTTAAGCTGATATTGTTCTATCACAGCCTGGCCCCCTGCTGTGAAGTGTTACAAATTTATTTTTGTATATTTTTATGTATTTGAAAACAAGCCTGAAAGTGTGATTGAGAGGTGTGCTCAGTCAGGTACGGAGGGAGCAGTGGAAGCAATGGGAACACCCTGCAGCTGTTTGCAAGTAGCGATACTGATGCTGCCAGACCCACCTGGGCATTTGGCATCAGGATTGTGTGTGTTTGTGTGCTTCACTGAGGAGCAGACATCCCAGCAGAGCTGCAGGCTGTGTGTTGGGCTCTGGGAGATGTCTATGAAAAACCTTCTTCAGGATATAGGTACCTTTGAAGGGGAAGAAGTTATGTACTGGAAATGTCTCCCCTGCATATGGTTATTTCTGTGTAGGAGATGAGCTCCCTGAGTATTTCATCCACCCACTTCATTTCTCTGAGAAAAATTTTTAACACTACATTTTCCATTCCATTGATATGCAATGCACTGTGTAAAATACCAAGTAAATATGGTTGCTAAGAGGCTTATTTATTGCATGTTCTAGGCTAATTTGAATTGAATTAAGGCTTTTAGAGAACTGAGGAGGTTGGTCTTAAAGCTCCATTTGCTAAAATTATCCTTACATGCTTGAACATAATTGTACTTAGACCAAAGAAATATGAAGAAAAACATGAAGAGGCTTTATGACAGAACAGTCCTTTCCAAGTTTATGAAATTTTTTTGGAATATCACTGTATTTTTCTAATATCCAACCTAAACCTCCCCTGACACAACTTCAGGAAATTCAACTTCAGGAAATTCCCTTGGATCCTGTCACTGTCACCAGGGAGAAGAGATCAGTGCCTGCCCCTCCTCTTCCCCTCACAAGAAAGTTGTAACTGCAATGAGGTCTCCCCTCAGTCTCCTCTTCATGTAACATGTGCATAATTTATATATGCTTGTTCCTGTCATAAAAATGATCTTATTCAGGAACTAGTCAGCTTAATGCTGACTCAATTTCAATATGCTTTTTGTCTATATGCTTGTTTCACAGTTTTTTCATACATATAAAGATTATTTAATTAAAGTTGTGTTACAATAATGATATATTGTGAATTACAGAAATCTTTATCTTACATGATACAAAACTGTAGATTATTTCTACTCAGAGCACAGAAAGAAGGAAAATACCTACACTTTAAGCATCCATTTAGTCACAGCTCAGCACTGTTACTGGTGAGGTTTTCATTTCACTCCAGTGCTTTTTCTACTCTGTATAGTTAAATTGAGCAGTGTCAGAAGTGTTCTTGTCATCAGAGTTTAGGAAAAATCTGGTATTCAATGAGTTTGTCTGTGTAAGTGTGTTGCTGCAGAGGCACGAGTTGATGCATTACAAAATCCCCTTTGGGCGTATCCGTGTTTGTACTGTAAAACAAAGTTCTCAAAACTAAAAGTAAAAGCACACTTGGGAAAATTTGGAGTTTTCTACTGCCATAGGCACTGTCTTTTCTCTAGTATAATGATGAATGTTCTATAAGCACAGAAACAGCAGACTTCCATGCTAGCTCACACTAATAAGAATACAAATTCTGCAGGAAAAACCTACTGGAGGCCTGAATAAAAATGAAAGACATTTGAGTGAAACAAAATAAGTATACCATGGATAAAATTATAATTAATCACCTAAGCATGGAAAAATTATTGTAAGACTACACAAAAAGTTTTATTTTTTATTTTAAAAAATTAGAGACTCGGGCCTAATAGCAATGTCACAAATGAATAGGAAATTGCTCTGATGATGATTAATAAGTCCTCTCTGACTCCTGTAATGTATAAGCCATTTTTTAGTACATCTTACAAATTTAGCAAGCTATAAAGACATAAACCCAGTCATTGTTAAGTGCATTCTAAAGCCAGATTTTCTAAAAACAAGACAAGAGATGGAATGATGGTCCTTGCCTCTATATTGTCATGTTGGTTCCAATAATTCAATTAGAAAATGAAGTCAATCAAATTTGATAGAATTGTCACATTGATGTTTTTGGTTTTTTTCTTCCCACAGATTAAGATGCTTGGTAAAGCAGCTGGAGAAGGGTGACATTAATATTGTGGATTTAAAAAAGAATATTGAATATGCGGCATCTGTGCTAGAAGCAGTATATATTGATGAAACCAGGTAAGTCTGAGGGGAAAAAATGAAAAGAATGTTGCAGATTGTGTTTTAGAAATGTGATCTTTCATGCAGTTGTGACTGACATGAACTGAAGGCCCGTGCACATTAGAAGAAGCATAGGTGGCTCTTGGGTCTTTTTGTGACAAGGTTAAAGCAAGTAAGATTCCAAAGATCAGATGTAAACTGTTGTCTGGAAAGAAATGCTCACAGAAATGAGTCAGAATATCTGGTCAGTAAATACCCAAATGTATGAAAATCTGTGATTTATTTTGTAATGTGTGATGCTTAGTTTATGTTAATTGTTGGCGGTATTACTGGAAATCATGTGGGTTAACTCCAATTAAAATAGAAGTTCTAAGTATTTGGCTTCTTGAAAGAATTTTAAGATATGGACTGTATTGAAAATAGCTAGCCAGCTTACTGTTTTTCTTTCTCCACTCTGGCCTTTCTAAGTTTTTCTAAGCAGAGTGTTCTTGTAAAGATGTCTGCCAAAACTTCCTCAGTACCACTGGAGCGTGCAGTGTATGTCTCAGTTCTACATTTAAGAATTTTTTCATGGACCCAACACTCTCTCTGTGGTGTGCGTCCTCCCCTTCCCTAGCAAACCTACGTAGCTGACACAGTGCTTGAAGTACTGCTTCCGAGATAAATCACTGATTATTCCTCCGTACACCTCCCAAACTCTGGGATTAAAGGGGTGTAGCGTTCATAGCTCATTCTGAGTAGTAGCGCCAGGACCAGGAAAATAAATTGAGATTTACTTAGTTTCTAAACTGAGGTGACTTCTGTGGAAATGAATAGTTGCAATGAGGAATCTGGTCTTTCTGGCTCTGTGTGGGAATATCAAGACAAATAGCGGACATTTTGTGTACAGGGAAAGCTCGTACCACTGAAATGCACAGGCTCTGGCTGCAACAGCTGCATTGGTTTTGCTGTAAGCAAATCTTTAAATAAGCGAGTTGCCCACATAGAACGTGACAGCAAGATAATTAAACTGCCCAAAAGAAAACAAATATATATAATTTTATAGTGATTTGCGAGATTTTCATAGTCCTCAGGTTATTTTCTTAATCCTAGGGGCACTATGGCATCATAATGGTAACTCTTTTATTTTCAAGAATTCTACTTCAGTGTATCAATAAAGTTTTGCTCTTCTGTAGCTCATTGCACAACAAAGTTTAATCATACTTATTTATTGCATCCAATATTTTACAGAATATTCTGATTTTTCACTGTACTAAGTCAGGAAATGCTTGAGACAGGTATCTTGTTTTGTTCTTATTCATTGAATACCTGTGTTCTCCAAAGCAACTTAGAGTTTGTAAACCGACCAAATTTTAGTACAATTCCTTATATAAATAGGCATTAAGCATACAGTTTATGTATATCTTTCCATAGTATAGCTATGTTTCTGAAGTATATGTATGTAGATATAGAAATCAAATTATGCTATGAGTAACAGTTAAAAGTGAGCCTACTTCAATGAAACCTAACTTTCTACTTTTATTCTTCTAATTTCAGTTGTTTGTACTTCAATATTGTACCTCCATATTGTTCATTTTGATTTATAGTATTTGATTTTGTTAATTTCTCTTCCTTGAACTAATGCAGTCCCCATAAAATTCAGAATCAGTATGACACCTTTTTTTAACCTGGTGGTCTTTATGTTAAATTTATCCTAAAAATGTACTCTGAGCCTCCATGTCTTAGTTGGACAGTATTACGTGTGGTTCTATTTTAAATTTTGACACTTCCCCATTAGAAATAACTGTAAACAGATATTTTTTGTGAGGCTGAGAAACACCATAGTCACCACTGGTACTTTCGTGGTAGACTCTTTTCCATGGCAAGCTGCAAAGATAATCATGTTTAAAATAACATGACCAGTATTCTGTAGTCCAAGTCTGCACTCAGAAATATAAACACGCAAAGAAGGTCCCTTGAGAAGAGAGTTCCTGGGAAGCCAATCCTCAAGGAACAAAGCTGTGTATCATTGAGTCAAGTGCCAATGGAGGCTGAGTTAGCTTGTGTGGTTGCATTTGTCCTTGTTCTCACCAAAGAATGCAGGTTCTTTGTCTTGCACAGAGCTACTTCTGTGGGAGTCTGGAACTGAATTAATTGAACTCATTAGTAGATTAGAAATAATAGTTTAGATCATAAGCAAAACGGCCCATTCCTGCTGAGCCTGAATATGCAATTTTATACAGCACAAAGTTCAAATGACTTCAGCAAGTTTCTTACATATGAATTGCTGTTCAGTCATTGTCTTCAACTCACATGAAAATACACGTGGTTTCTATTTTAATCTCATTCTTGATCCCTGAATTTTGTCCTGATGACCCATTGCTTAAGTATCCAAGCAAAGGAAGACCTCAGCTTCAACAAGTGATCTAAAACTGAGTCCTGTCTGTGGTGTTCTGTTCTTCCCCACTTTTCTGGGTGACAGACTTCAATATCAGCTGAGGGAAAGGTCTCTTAAGTATCTCTACAGACAGGAACAGCAACCTCTACAGATTAGGAATGGCAACAAACAGAGAGTTCGTTATTAGAATCTCCTTAACTCATCTTTCTGTTATATCATATGAAAGAGGATGATAAAATGGTCCTCACAAAGGTCCCTCACCTATTGCAGCAGGACCTTCTGCAATTCTTCACAGACGCAGAGAAGGAAGAAGTAAAAAGCAAAGTCAAAACTAAGGTTAATAAAGAGATCCAAGTATGACACAACTCACAGAACATGGTCAATAATGTGGCCAAGGATCAAGGAAGAGCCTGGTCTGTTCCACAGCTCCAGGAAACCATTTGTGCTACTTAAAAATTACATCTCCGGCATTATTCTGGCAAAGCTGCTTTTCTCTTTATAAGCCTGCGGTTTTCTCAGTGAGCAGTTCCAATTTCTTCCAGGAGAAGATACCGTTTTTCCCACTGTTACTTCATTTGAGTTTCTTGAGAAGCCTGTATCATACTATAAAGTTGTGCGTGCACATAAAAGTCATTCAAACATGTAAGTTGATGGCATATTGAATATTTATTTAAAATGCAACAGTCAGCTGAAAATAGCTGTAGAATTCACATCCTTTAGCAGAAGATGAAACATTTTTTTCAGATCCTCTGACTTTCCTTTTGTCTGCTTCTCTACACTATAGCCACTTACCTGAGCATTTTTTATAAATACGTACATATGTATAAATGAGTACACATATTCATTTCCATTCTTGAGCTTTCTAAAACAATATGGAGCTGGGTTAGGACAAAAGCAGAGAAACAGCACAACAGATTTTATTTATGAAGTAATGAGAATAGTCTTACTTGAAACAGGGATGGGCAGTAGGGATAACCTTCCAAAATGAGGAAAAATTGGTTTGGGGCAGTGATTGTCAATGTCTCTATAAAAGGTTCTGAGCTGATGGAAAGTTGGAAAGCACAGACATCAAGCATCAAGTAAGTACTGCTTT
Organism: Origma solitaria; assembly: GCA_013397895.1. Classification (NCBI taxonomy): domain Eukaryota; kingdom Metazoa; phylum Chordata; class Aves; order Passeriformes; family Acanthizidae; genus Origma; species Origma solitaria. Next base: position 1,269,074 of record VZRL01001273.1, on the reverse strand, counting down.
CCTATGAGCTTCATTATCTGTGGCCCCATGACACTCAATAAACTTGTTTAACAAGCTCTTTTTTGGACTGCTGCATCTCTCAGTGCTGCACTAAAGTCTTCTGTGGAAGACATCTAACACTTTGGTAGCTGAAGCAGAAGTTCACCATCAGCTGAAAATAACCAGTGAAACTCTCACAGTTCCAGCCCCTCAGCAGATCTGCTCTGTGGAAGAAGTTCAAACTTACTCAATAGGTGTTATAAATAATACTGACAAATCTTGCAGAATTTTCTCCATCAGTACCTGCCACTTGGCTCAAGGCAATGGAAGAAGGATATTCAGAGTCAAATAGGAAATAAATACAGCCTGATAATTCAGTCATGACAGCTGTTCTGTTCCTTGTAAATGCAGCTCTTCATTCATGCTAACTGAAAAGAAAATAAGTCAAATAAAATCTAGATGGAAATTGAAAGATTAAAGAAAAAAAGTGTTGCAAAGCTAAATAATAATATAAATAAAAAACCCAACATAAAAACTTTTATGTTTTTCTGTAAAATCAGAATAGTTTATTCCAATTATGTCTCATTTTTACATGCCTTAATATTTTAGAAAATATACTTGATTTCAGGAGGATATTTATCTGTGCAGTTGCAGTTCTATACAGGGTTTTTGTTTTTTTTCAGGATGCATAATGCCCTTTTAATAAGGCTTTAACCTCTTGAGAACTTTTGACTTAGAAGAAACCGTGTTTCAGTAGCTCATGGAGCAGCTCTGTTGCACACAGCTGGCAGGTGCTTTGAGCATCTTTGATTCAACAAGACAAAATAACAAATACAGGTTCAGGAAGAGAAAGGAAATGTCCTTAAGGGTGACGTTGTAGTAGTACGTATTTGCATGAGAGCTCTGGAAATACTGAATATATTTCAATGACACTACAATGGCAAGCATAGTACTTTTTGATAAAAAGCTCTTATTTAGAAAAAAAAAGTACACATTGTGATTTGTATAATGTTAGCTAAGAAGGAGGTCATTAAACCTGAACTTTATGACTGGTATTGTAATAAACACCTTGGACTACACTGAATTTCCAGTGTACTACTCCAGCAACTCTCCAAATATTTATGCAGTTTTGGGACTTAAACAGGGATAAGCATGCCCTCAAATTTTGGACAAAAAGGAAGTAGTTTAAATAGCAGACAAAGAGTTTTGTCATTTCATCTCACCAAATATGTGTGTGGCCCCTCAAATGCTCAATGGAAATATTTGTGATAGGAGCATGCACATGTGCATCTTTGCCATGTGAGGTCCAAGAAAGCAGAAAGGAGTAAATGCTTGACTGGACGCTGGTGCTCGCAAAGCTGTGTGGAAGTGGGAATGGAGCTTAGCAACAGCCCAACAACTAAGTGAAATTCTCCCATTTCCAGGAGATGCTGAGGTGAGGAATGGTCAGTATAGAACATAAAAATGTTCTTGGGCAGCTTTAAGTACACAGTTTGGGGGACGTTTGCAAGCTGGAGAAGGCTGTTTGCTGGTATTTTCAAGTTTTTCACTACTGCAACAGAACCTGGATCCATGGCAGCCACTCCATCTTGGGCTAGGAATTAATATCTCAAAAAATAATAAGCTGGGATGCTTACTTGGTAACTCTGTGCTTCCTTTCACTCTCCTCTAGCCAACAATACACCTTTAGCAGCTTCCTGTTTTAGATGAGTGCCAAAGTCAGTGAAGGATCCACCTTTTATGTTCCTTATAATATATAATTCTCACAAGCTGCATTTTAACCTCAGTGTCGCAAGGTTCTGAGCTAGCCCTCCATGAGTTGCTGCTGAGCATCTCGCAGCAGGAAAGTGTTCTCGGACATGGCAGGACCATTGGCACTCTGTTGTCACCTGCAGCATGCCAGGTGGAGCTGACTTTGTGAGTCAAATAGTTTCGATGGCTCTAAGGCTCTGGGTATGGAAGAAATTGTGCCGATTCAGACACCATTATCTATTCAGGGATGTCAGCAGATATGGCCACACCAGGAGAATGTCTTTGATGGTGCAAGGCTTGAGAAAGTTAAGTTTTCTTACATCAAAGAGTTGTACATATTTTTTAAAACTTTAAAGAAATTATTCTCAATCTCTCTACCTGAAAAGATGGATTAATTTGTTCGTTGAACATGAAGGGGACTATTTCATTCACAGAACAGTGGGGCATTCAGTCAGTGCTGTAATTTATTTTGAGAGATATGGAACATATTTCTCCTGAAAATTACTTTTTTGGGAAAAATCTGTGAATGTTAAAAAATGTAATCTGCCTAATGCCGAGGATAAAACAGGTGGAATGGGCTGCCCTATTTGGTAATTATTTGCCAGATGAAAAATGTGGTTTGTATGATTCCTCTCTGAGCTGGCTTAGTTGGGGAGAGACTTGAAGTGTTGATTATTTAAGCATGAAGTTAAGTTTTAATATTGAATATTCAGTCAAGTTTGCTGAGTGTATATTGCTGTCCTCTGTGGCCAACCCATGGTTAAATGTACTTTGCCTGAATTTGTCAGAAACAAATGTACTATTTGAAGTAAATAATTCAGTTTATCCATTAAGGGAATCTACAATTGATACTTTTGTAAAAGCAGCTATTGAGAAAAAGCTTATTGTGTTGAGATTAATTCAGTACATTCCACCCTTATAAAAGCTTAAAATAAGCCTTTGAAATCTTTTGTGCTAAGCTAACGTGGTTTGGTTTTGTGGTTTGTTTTTTTATTTTCTGAGAGGAAAGCTTACAATAGCATTCAAGTTATATTTAAAAAATGTATTTTAAATCACTGAAAATCTATTAAACCCTGACTAAAGCTCCTTGGCTGAGTTAGGGTATTTAATAAATACCCAGCATCCCTTTTCCAAAGTTATTGAATTTTTCTGTTTCAAAGTTACTGCTGTTAATTTATTTCTGTCATGTCCTGAATTAGTCCCTGCCCTACAGAACTCCCAGAATACCATATCAAAGTACCTGAAGAGAAAAGGAATGGAAAAGGAAAGGAAAGGAAAAGAGGAAAAGGAAGGAGACAAGACGCTGACTCACAGCTGTACTCCTGAAAAATGACATTTTTTAATCATGAGTGTCCTGAGCTGAATCTTCAGACTGTTGTTGGCCTTTGGTATATACATCTGTATCTCTGAATAGGCAGTATATATCAACAAGTGAACATTTCCAGTAACAGTAGTCCTTCCTACATTACTTATCTTCTGTTGTAATACCTCTATTTATTCCAAAGTATTTTCCATTTATTGAATTGGTAATTCTTCATATGAGGACAATTCTTCTAAGACTGTGCTAATTTTATGAGTACAACATGTTGGTAAATTCATCATTTCCTTTAGAAAGACCTTTATGTACTAAAAATGCCCCTCATTCATTTTTGCGATTTGTTTATCCCTAGTGGAAGTCGTGAGAACTTTTAGTGGATATTAGTGGAAATTATGATGGATTTTAGAGGATGGAAATATTGACTGAATATATTAATTCATGCTTATTCAGGAAGATAGATAATAGAACGAAATAATTGGTAAAAATGTGAACAGACTATTTAGACTAAATTCTTCTGCATTCTAGACTTAGAAGAGTACTTAATTCATTCTTAAGGGTTTGATTAATTTACTAATTGGCAAATCAGTATTCTAATTCTCAGTCTCCTCTGGAAATCTTTCACTACCTCTGTTAGCCAGCATGACTGATCAACAAAGATGGATTTTTTTCCCCATAGCCATTATCTAATTTTAATTTTTTTCATTTTCTTTTCTTTCTTCTCCTCCATAGTACATCTGATATATTCCTAAGGGAAAAGAAATATACTTCTGACAAGTGCAATACTATATTTAAAATTCTGATTAAATGAAAAGAGAGCGAGAAATTACCACTACTTGAGTTTTGAAGAATTATTCTTGGCAAAAAACACAGTACTGTGACAAGAAGATCAGGTTATTAGTTACTATGACTGCAATATTAATTGATTGCTAAGCTGAAATGCCATGGCCCATGTCTTACTTATTCCCACAACTGTCAATGAAAGTTCTACTCATGGAATGAATAGAATTAAATAACCCAAGCCTCCCCCTCTCCTTCCCACGCATATCTCTTCCTCGTATTGCATCTACTTAACAGGCTAATGATATATGAGCAAAATACGTGTATGTAACCCTGAAATTCTGACTTTGTGTTGAAAAAGAAGCATTTTCTGTGGCACGTTTTGTTAGAGCTCTTTTTGTAGTTTTGTTTTTCAGCATTTTGGGTGTTCTTTAGCTTTATGGAAGAAAAATTGAAGTGTGTGCCCTGGCATTTATTAATATATATTTATTTAATTCGACTGGGATATTTGAGTTCATGCCTCCCAGTTGAATGGCGTTTATCTCAGTAGAGTTTTACTTTAAGACTGACTTTGTGGAACAACTATCTAGCTTTAAAATGGCCAAAATCTCTGATCTTCAGGTTGGTTGATTTGGAGGATGAGGCTATGGGCCTTATAGTCACTCCATTCCAAATATTTTCTAAGTCAAGGGTCTACCCTTATGTTCCACAGGTACGGTCACCTGTCCATTAATTTGTCCAATGACATTTTTGAACTTCTGTGGGAGTTTACATATTTTGAAATGTCACAAAATTATATTAGCGTTTACAAATTACATTTTGCAATTTACAATTACAAGTTACATTGCAAAATCTTGCAAAAATCCCTGTAATATTTAATAGGAAATCAGTGGTTTAACTGTGTGCCTTTGTTTTGAAGCTGTCTTTTGATTTAATTTGATCTTCAACCCTTTTTATAAAAAAAAAAAAAATAAGGCATAGAATGATAGAATGGATTGGAGTGAGATGAATGACTAGGCCTTGTATCCTCTCCTTAAATGTTGTTTCAGTCAGGCACCTGAAAGAAACGAATTTCTTTTGAGGAGGTATTAATCTAGTGTGTTGAGGGATCTGTAAGATTTTATGGCTGCAAATTAATCCTGTGTTGCAGTTGCTTTCCTAGTTATTTAAGTTATTTAAGTTAGCAGCAGAGCCACTGAAACTCTCTCTCCTCCCTGGCACGTTCATCCATCTCTCATCAGTGAGCAGAGGCCTCATGAAAATTACAGATCAAATGAGCACCGATTTCAGATACTATTTTCTCTATTCTGTTTTCATGAAGTAACTCCTGTTACTGTCATTTACAGACTGAATAGTCCTCTTACTTTACAGATGAATGGTTAAAAAGATTAGAGAAATATCTGCAGAGCTCGGGACTCAGTCCCAAATTTAGATCTGCGTCTGAATTTAGCAGCTGATGTAGAGCTCTGCTTCCTGCCGCACAGGTGATGTGGAATATCCCGGCTGCATGCTCTGAGGCAGCCTAATGCCCATGGCCCTCTAGCTGCTGGAATATTTCTGTATCTAGCTGCTGGAATATTTTCATCTCGTTTGTGAAACAGTTGGAATAGTTACAAAAATTCGTTTTCGGGATTATAAGGTTTTTTCCTTATTCTAAAAACATATCAAATATTTCTCAGACATATAAATGTACTGATTTCTGCAGGGATATTTAATAACAGTGCTAACTAGTAGGGATTTAAGTGGACTATAACATAGTTTTTAATTTAGAGAATAAAGCCAATTTATAGCCTTTGACCTATAGCCAGTCTCAGCCTTGGTTCAGTTTTGCAAGATAATTTGCTCAAATCCTTTCCTCTACACAAGTCCTGCTCTTCCAAATTAAATTTCTGATTTTTGGCTGTTGTCCCACTGTCAGAAAATTTCATAATTCTTGTTCATTATGTTCTTCTTGTACTGCATATTAAAGAGCCTTTCTAGTCTGGTAATTCTATGCCTCTGAAAAATAGGAATGTTTCTGCTGTTCTTTCACTAAATTGGGGAAGGATGAGAGGTGCATTTTAATTATTTTAAACCCCAGTTGAAAAATCCACAAAATATACTGGCAACCAGATGAGCTGCTGAAACTGAGCATGAATACACTACACTCACTTTTCGCCAATCATTTATGTGATTCTTCTAACATGCCTCCTATTAGGCACCTTCCTATAATCCCTCAGATAGTATTAAATTTATGTGGGGATGCTTTTGAACTGTACCACACTCAGGCTTTCCTTAATCATCCATGTTTCAGAAAGGCAGCTCTAGAGAAATAGTTCCATGTAATCAAATAATGCCTGCAATTTAATTGGTGCTGCTTTCAAGAAAATGTTTTGAAAGGATGGCATGTTTTGCATATATTCGGGTCATCCTAACTCTGGGATTTCTGGCATAATTGAATGAAGGAAAACTTGATAAATAAGGGATTTGGTTCCTGGAAACCCCAGCAGTCTGAGTGATAAGGGCAAATAACTGCAAGAAAAAGTTTTATAGAATTGTGGAATGGAAGTATTGAGTCTCTTTAAAGAGAGTATTTAGTTACATGTTTCTTCTAAATAAACTGATGACTTCTAATTCACTTTAGTAGAAGTGAAGTTTCTTTCCAATACTTCTATTTTGCAAGAGCTATATATAACTTTTCTAGCTTTTTGAACTGCTAACAACTGTGAAAGCTGACTTGCAATCCAATCTTGTATAATATCTTTGCTGCTAAGACTTTGTTACCCTGCCTTCAATAGGAATACAGATCTCCACAAAGAAGGAATTAATTCTCTTTAATAAAGGAATTAATTCTTTTAAATGTTTTTATTGTGCTGGAATACCATGATGAGCATGTGTACAGGGCATTCATTGACATGCATTCGCCACAGCATTGCTGTGTAGTATCATTTAGTTTTGCATGTAAGTATCAAAACCCTTCTTGTACCATTTTGGGGGACAGATCAGACAGACCACTGGTTTTCTGAGTTATAGCGGCAACCCTGCTGAAATTTCTGTGAGTTACTGTTTTAGATGTCTTGTTGGAATTTTATAGCTCATTGATTACACTTCACCACAGCTCTGACAACTTTGCAGAAAATCTTTTCTTGTCTTCAGTTGTATATCTTGCATTTTATTGTCTTTTACCTTCTGGAACATGAGCAGTGGGAGAGAGAGAAGATGCCTGCTGTGCACAGCTTCCCCTTGGTCTCAGTCCGTCTGCCAGATCAGACGTTTAGTGATGTGCTCAGTTGGTTCTATAGTCAACCTCAGCTCCTCTAAGATCAATTTTGTTAGCTGTTCACCTGTCAGTACTCCTCTTGTTAGGTCTGAGGTCTTGTTGGTTACCTTTTACTAATTCCTTTGAAGGAAACTTCTGGACACTGAAGATGAACTCTCTGACATCCAGTCAGATTCGGTCCCGCTGGAAGTGCGGGACTGGTTAGCTTCTACCTTCACGAGAGAAATGGGAATAGTGAAGAGGAGACCTGAGGAAAAGCCCAAATTCCGAAGCATTGTGCATGCTGTACAGGCTGGGATTTTTGTAGAAAGGTGAGAGCTTTGTTTTCTTATCGCAGCAAGTACTGAGTTTAACCGCAGTATCTGCCACTGAAGATACTTTAAATGGTGGGATGAACCTGAAGCAAAGCTTTGAGCCTGAATTTATGCTTCAATTTCTGCAGCCACTCTATTTTTCCTATACAGAATTCCAGATGAAGCCTCTAAATCTGTAGAAGCTCCTAAGCCTTGGAAAATTCTGGGGATGGACTCAATGGCTTTGTAACTTCTACACTAGATTGAACCAAAGACTGTTCTAACATTAAAGAGTAATGCACCTGCAAAGGGGCTTTTCTCAAAACTTTGTAAAAGATTACATAAATCTCTGGGGTCAGGCCCTTAAATAGATTCATGTTATTTCCCAAATTGTGAAAGATGAATTAAAAAAAGAGAAATTGTTCCAGTATGTTTTTAAAGGAGTGCTGTTTCTTAATACTTTATTTGTTCTTTTAGGATGTACCGAAAAACTTCAAGCATGGTTGGTTTGGCTTATCCAGCAGAAGTGATAGTCACATTTAAGGTGAAAAAAGTTTAATCATTGTGGGTTTTGAATGTATTTGCGCTTATGTTTAGTGACTTTTAGGGTCAAATGAATGTTTTTCTACTGAACGTACCCTAGCCATAGCTGGTACTGCAGAACTGAGCACACAGAGCACAGAAAATAATACTTAAAAATTCAAAAATAACATATGATTCTGATTAATTCTGATTTCATTTAGATCCTATTAGAGCAATGGAAAGAAATTTGTATAGAAATTCTTCTAGAAATGTGAGACAGTTTTACCAGCTCCCAGTGGTATCGTAATCAGCATCTCAGACAGCAGCATTTGCTTCCTTTTTAGGAAAGAAAAAGGAGATTGTGTTGGGATAGAGCTAACAAAAGAAGTTGAAGCTCATGGAATAAATACAGTATTTGTTGTGAATTTAAGGTATCATTCTAATTCAGCCAAAAGATGATCTTTTATAGTAAGCTGGGTTCCTATGTCTATGTGTGCAATTAAAAACTGTTGTACTATTCTCAAATTGCTTTGTGGTTAATGACATCAGTGTTAATGACGTTGCATAATGGCCTATTGGAAAGGTGGTATTCAGATTAGCTCCATAAGGTTCTACAGACAATTTGTACTGAGAAAGTTATACTTGAAAGATTAAGACCTTTGATTCAAAGCATGCAAAGTTGCCTCAGTCATGTTGCAAGTATTTTACTCATAACTGACCCAATTATTTTCATCATTAATATTGAAGTATTCATTAATGTCTTATCTACATTAGCAGTTTGAAAGAGTTGGACAACAAAACCACCAAACTCTCCCTCTTCACGCCATCTTTTTCAGTGATTAACTGGAAACATACCAAAATGAATGGAAATGTAGTGGTTTTTTGTTTTTTGTTTTTTCTTTCCCCTCATCTACAGGATGTTGATAAATGGTCTTTTGATGTATTTGCCCTGAATGAAGCAAGTGGAGAGCACAGTCTGAAATTTATGATGTATGAGCTGTTAACCCGATACGACCTTTTGAACCGTTTCAAGGTCAGGAACTAAGCACAAATGAAAATATGTATGCAAAAATGCATGTTTCAAATTTAAAAGACAAGAAAAATAGCAGTGAATTTTTTTTTTATTGTACAATGCAGTGTAGAGTTTCAAACAATATGGAAAATGAAATATTGTAATATGCCAATAGTTCTACCAAATGAAACTTTGCCCAGACCATGCAAATTTTTCTGCAGCCTAAAAAATGGAAAGCTATGTAGATCATTGTCATGTCATTTGTGTAACACAAATAGGTTATGTATACAGCCTATTTACTCAGCAAGTCTGAATCAGTGTGCCAGCTTTATGGACCAAAGATTGCTAATAAGGCAGAAAACTGTAGTTAGTCCTAAATACTTTTATCATGGTCTAGACCATGGTATGTTGACCACCACTGTGCAGGGGCTTTAGCTGAACCTTCCTCTCCCAAACCACCTGGGGGGATTAAAAGAGAAAAATTGCTTTTCCAGGGTGTTCGTACGGTTTTGCGATATAGTACGGAGTCCTTATAGTCAACTTTGAAAAGCTGAGATAAAAAATGGATCAAAATTCTTTTAAGAGTAGCAAATGAAAGTTTTCTTATAGTTTCAAAATCTCTTCACTGAAAAAACTCTGTGTTCCTTTTGAAGAAGCTTTCTCACCCTGAAGTTTTTTGAATATTTTAATTTTAGGCTGGTAATCCAGCTTTTTCCAACAGGCTTTTTGTGTTTGAAGTCAGAACCACACCAGGGCTACCATTATAACACAGACATGAAGTACACAATGCTACTGGCAAAGTGGGCTTAAGCCCATGCTCAGTCCCATTGTTTACCTTGCAGGGTTTTTAAATAAAGAAAAAATTATTAAGGGAAATGTAATTTCATTAAATGGGTGATGTGGTTTATCCCCAGGCGGCAAATAAGCACCACACAGTCACTTGCTCACTCCTCTCCCCAGCAGGATGGGGGGAAGAGAATTGGAGGCGTAAAAGTGAGAAAACTTGTGGGTTGAGATATGTACAGTTCAATAATGATGATTATAATAATAATATAGAAAATTAATGAAAAGTATAATATCTAAGAGAGAAATAAAAGCCAAGAAGAAATGATGCAGATGAAAACAATTGCTCAGCAGCAGCTGAGCGGTGCCCAGGCAGTCCCCAGGCAGCAGCCCCAGGCTGGTGTTGCTGACCATGAGGCCATATGGAGCCTTGTCCCCAGGGTCAGCGGGGCCAGCTGTCCTGGCTGTGGCCCTTCCCAACCTCTGGTGCACCCCAGGCTTCTCAGTGGTGGGTGGGATGAGGAGCAGAAGAGGCCTTGACTCTGTGTAATTGCTGCTCAGCAGTAACTAAAACATCCCGGAGTTATCAGCTCTGTTTACAGCACAAATCCAAAACATTGACCTATACCAGCTACCACGAAGAAAATTAACTCTGGCCCAGCCAAAACTAGCCCAGTGCAAAACTAAGTGTGACTAGATAGTACCTGTACTTCACACATTGCCTGGAGGAGGGGAAGTCATACTATGAAATTAAAGCAAACCTTGTCTTAAGAAAGGTAAAACTGGTGAAGAAAAGGAGATAATCCTATTGTTAAACTCCTCTCTGTCATGCCTGTATTATATGCGCAATCTATGCATTCCTGGTGCAGACGGACATGTCTTGAAAACCATTTAGTTGATAGAGCCGCAGTCTCTTGTGCATGGTGTATGTAGAGGGATATAACATCTCCAGAAACTGCATGGAGACTCACTGGTGAATGTATGATATTAGACCTTTACATTTTAAATTTTCTTTTATTGTTTGCTCATTGGATTCTATGGTATATTATTTGTGTTTCATTTATTGCATGCTTGACTTTGCAGCTATTGCAGGAAGAAACTATTATTTTAATGTTTTCTTGTCTGTAGATCCCTGTTCCCAATCTTATTACTTTTGCTGAAGCTCTTGAAGTTGGTTACAGCAAATACAAAAATCCCTATCACAATTTGATCCATGCAGCTGACGTTACTCAAACTGTGCATTACATAATGATTCACACTGGCATAATGGTAAGAAGTATTGTGAAATTCAATTTACTTTTTTTCTCAGACTCTGCTGTTTTGAATAAACGTACACATGTATTTTCTAAAGGAAAAAGCTCAGTTGAAAATTTTGCAGAGTGATTCAAAACTACTATTCAGGCTGGGAACTTTATTTAATTTTAATAGTTCTTCCAGGCTGAACTTCTCTCACTGCTGAAGGGAAGAGGAAGAAAAAAATCATCCTTAAATCCTTTTTGCTTTTCATAGCCTGCATTTAGGTATTTTATATCATATTAAATGAGATAGATTTGCAGGAGTGGGCAGGTGAGAATTTTTTACTTTCACATCAGAGCATGGGAGGTGTGATCAGGCAAGGAATCTTTAGTATCTGCAGAGGTCCTGGATGTTCAAAGATGTACTGAATCAGTGCAGGATTAAAATTATGTCATCGTGGAATGGGTTGGGTTGGAAGGGACCTTAAAGACAACTTAGTTCCAACCTTTGTGCCACGGACAAGGACACCTTTCATTAGACCAGGCTGCACAAAGCCGCATCCAGTCTGGCCTTGAACTCTGAAACTGCTTTTTCTTTTAGCCTTTAACCTTCTTTAGGACTGCTTTTGTACACTCTGTGTGCCTATAGTAGGCTGGCTACTGCATTTGCCTTGCAATATCGTGGTATTATTTATCTGGGAGCTGAAATGAGTCTGTGCAAGCATTTTTATTTCTAAACAGTTAAATTTAATACCAGCAGTGCAAGTCTGTACATTATCAGCTTTCTCGGCAAAAGTAAATAGTGAGTGAAAGAAAATGGATGTTGCTATCAATGGCTTTTTGATGATTTATCTTCACTGTGTACAGTTGTTTGAAAAAACCCCCAATGAACCAAAAACCAACCAACAAACAAAACAGCTGGGAAGAAATAGTGCCTGATTTCTGTTTGCAGAGCTATGAGACAATTCCAGAAGACTTTGGAAAGGAAAAATTTAGAGCTGACTCTGGATGTTTTTGCTCCTATATATACACAATAAATGACAGTCAATCACTTATGTTAAGTCTTTTCTCACTTAAAATGCTTTTGGCTTCAGGGTGGGCATGGGGAGGTTCCCAGGCATTGCACATTCCTATTCAACTCTTTGCGGGAATTATTTTGCTTCTAAGTATCAAGTTTTTAAAGCTGTATTTTAACTCCAATACTACTTCTTAAGTGAAGCCCAGAGTCTTCACCAGTCGAGATTCCTTTTCACATTGAGATGTTTCCTTGAGAAAGGACTTCCGTATCAGGCAGCTCTTGCCAAGAGGAGTCCACACCAATATTGTTGTGTACAATATTCACCTATCAAAATAATATTTTAGTACAAGAAAGTTCTTGAAGATATTAGATCATGGTTCCTATCCCACCCTTATCTTCTACTGTAAGATTAACTGCAAGAGTTAAGTGATATGAGCCATGTCTTTGTTGCAGGTATACACTTGGATCAGGAACGTAACAGGAGGAAAATCCTTTTGTTTTATTATAAACATCCCTCTGGCCCATTGTGTCTGTGCCCCTCTGCCCTTCAAAAAAGACAATAGTGTTCAGCTTTTCTTTGTGATGCCAGGACAAGGTTCCAACTTCCAGAACTATCCTTGTAATTTTAGGGTCTTTAGCCATTGATTAAACCACTTTGAAAAACACTTTGTGTATCTCTGAACACTGAATGAAGGGATCTGTTTCATATTTGAATATCTATTTCATTGGGAGCACATGAATATGAAAAAGGCCTTTCCAACACGAGTTTTACAGTACTAGCATCTTAACCTTCTAACTGCTTTTGATGTGATTCGGACAACTATTTTCAAAAAAGTTTAGACTTTACTGCTGCAAAACCTCATTCACATTGCAACACTGCTACAAAATATTTATATAAAATTAGCCCAGGTTTAATTCATGTTTTAATTCCCAAATTATGATATAGAATTGTGATATTTCCCTGCCCATGGCAGGAGGGATTGGAACTAGATAATATTTAAGCTCTCTTCTAATCCTAACCATTCTATGGTTCTATGATACTGGAAAGTTCTTGGAAAGGTATTTAACTAGGACAACACTTAGTCAAGAGTGCCTTCAAACAGATGTACTTGCCAGGCAGAAGGAACATTTATGGAAATCAGTGTTTGAAAGAGGCCTAGTGATTCTGCAGCTTGCAAAGTTTTTCTCTCCCAAATGTCACTTGCAATTTGAGAAAGCATCAGTATCATGAAAATGTTCTATTTAACTTGCTGGATTTTTTCCCCTGTTGCCTGGTTAACCCTTCAGTACCCTACTCAATAACTATTTGGAGTTTCCTTCTCAAGCCAATAGTTTTCAGACCATGTCCATTGTAATGCTTTTTCAAACTCTGCTGTATTTCTGAGAAACACCTGGATTAGAGTAAATCTGATGCAATTCTAGATAAAATTCGTTTGGTTTTTTTTTTTTTTCCCCAGATTGGTTTGCAATTTGAAGGTTTTGTGCTTTCATTGTCTCTTAAGGACCTGATCCTGACTCCAAATCTTGCAAAGAGTTGTTATCTTCCTTGTTTATTTCTGAAAGACATACTGGAGCAAATGTTTCCAAAAGCTGGGGTTTAGGAAATCTTCTGCATAATTCCTGTTGGTGAGGTCATATATATCGTGCCTTTTATAGGAAGCTGGAGAACAGCTGTATTTCCACATTTGCCAAAAAAAATTTGGCTGATCAGAGCTTATGCTTCTCCACAAGACCTTAGAGAGATTCTGATGAAGAATAACACAAATTCAGAGCTGCTGTTAAAGGCATAAAATAATGTGTTAAAGACACAAAATAATCACATTTTTCAAAAGTTGCTGTCTGTCTTAGGAAACAAGATCCAGCCACCTCAGATCAGTGTTAGAATGTGAGGTATCACAGATGGCATGCAGTCATAACCTTCCCGAGAGGCTAAATTCCCAATGATGCAACTGAAATGTATAACTCAAGCTTGCATTTATGAAGTTTTCATCTTTGTAAAGGTTTAAGAATCCAAGTCCCAGGGAATACATCTTGTGAAGAACTTTTGAGTCATCGATCATCTTCCCACCATCCCTTTTCTCCTCCCACATACCTGTAATGCTCAAACTAAAGGAAAAAATGTCTTTACTGCCAATAAGTGCATTGTGAGACTCCATTTCTTACTCAGTTTTTAATCCACCATTGCAAAAAAAAAATAGTTTCAAACAGACCTCATGAGAAGCTGAAATGTGTCTATTAACATATAAGCAATACATAATGCTTCAATAGAAGATATGGTTTATATTAGCTATTACACCTGCATGACATAGTATCTTTCAGGAGGGAAGCAGGTTTCACCTCTTCTCAGTCTTGCAGACCCCAGATTCTCATTTTTCCCTCTCTCTTTCAGGAATGCACTTATTAACTGTCTCTCTAAGAGCTTTTTACCTTTAGCTAAAGTAGTTCTGTGGTTCTCTGATTTGATTACTGATTTCAATTTTGACTGTACATTAGTGTATGTAGAGTACTTGCTCTTCTGTATTAATGTATGAATTCTCTGTGTAACCCATAGATATTGTTTGTAGGGAATGTTCTTCTGCTTATGAATGCATGGTCTAGCAACTATTTTGTTTGCTAGAAAAGCTGACCTTTGAAAAGGCATCTTAAAGAAAAGTTGTTGTTCAGCTTTTGTTACCAATCATTTCTGCGTTTCTGTTCCACTGGGTATTTTGAAAACACTGTGAGAGCCAGGACTGGTCATGGCCTGGTTTCTTGTGACACACAATGCGATGAAGGTCATTGTTTCCATTTCTAGAACTGCTTACAGTACATTCTCATTCCCCTCTCTGTGACCTTTCTAAACCTATAGTGCTTCTCCAACAGCCTGGTCCTCAGCAGCCTTATTTTCTCGCTGAATGACCTATTTAATTATTCTCACATTGCTTATGAATCTTGACTGTTTCCTTCCTTCTTCTTTAAAAGAAGAACTGCTATTGGCAACTTTTACTACATCTGGCAGCTTGTACCTCTCACATCCGTTCAGGTGCACGTGTATGTGCATCTTCGGGTGCATGAAGTTGAGATCATGCTTTATCCTTTAGCACAGAAGCTAACTTGTACACCAAAACCATCTGAAATATGTGTGGAAATGCTTGACTGGCATTTGACTTAATCAGTCCTATGACTGTGGGGGTTAATCATCATATGATTTTTCTGCCCCCATCTTTAGATGGAGTAAATTTTCTCCTCAAGGACTTTTTATCATTCAAGAAATAGAACTTGAAAGAAGATAACAGAGGTTATTTTACAAACTGAGCAGTACAGAACAGCCTCATTTAGCAAGAGTTATAAAAGGGCTCGGAACTCCAGGGTCTGCATTATTTTGTATACATGACCTACATTACCTTTTGTTCTGTGTAACTGTAACTGTAGCCTTATGCACCTTTTTTTTCTTTTTTCATCAGTATAAAGTATGATAAAATTTAGAAGAGAAAAATCTCCCATGGGCCTAATTTTAGTGCTATGTACACTAGTAAAATATAGCTAATGCTAATTTTGTACCTTCAATTTCTTATTAACTGTATATATCGTTTACTAACAGACAAATAACCTAAAGTTTATATCGGGTTTTTTTTAGATTAGTATACCATAATTTGGCAAGTACCATGTGTGGGCTAACAGATTAGATACTCAAAGCAGTTGTAAAGTAAACTGTGTAATTCTTTTGATAACTTCTTATATTTTTGGCTGCCAATATTTACTTTGCTAGTGACCATAAGGATGTTAACTTGGTGTCAGTGAAATCCTACTTATAAGGACTTATTTTACTCTAGAATACTGAAGTGTTATGGATATATAGTTATCTAGAGTAAGAAAAGAGTAAAATTTATTTAAGTTGAAGTTAATGCAAAACATTTTTGGTACTGTAGTGTTTAATCTATAGTTAGGCTATTATCAAAAATGTGACTATGATTTGTTTTTTATTTACCAGCACTGGCTCACAGAACTGGAAATTTTAGCAATGATCTTTGCAGCTGCCGTCCATGATTATGAACATACTGGGACCACAAACAATTTTCATATTCAGACAAGGTAAGTGAAGTGATCTCCTAAGAGAGTCACATCTGGAGTTTGCTGTTCATTGGTCTGAACTGTTTCATAACTCTTACTAATAACACCAGGAAGTCGACGGGTCATTTCTGATTTTACAAATTGCTTCCTCAACTTCTGTAGAGCTAATGGGACCACTCACATGATCAAAAACTCTGGAAAAGTAAGGAGATAGCTCCATAGTGTTTGAAATAATTCTATTTTGGAGCTGATATGTCAAGAGAAATTTCAAAAAGATTCAGAACATGTAGAACATGGACTTGAACCCCTCCTCACCCCTCTATTTGCTCCGTTTAGTTCTGATACTACTGACTCAAAAAATTTTTCTACTTCTTCTACCCATAAAAATACCACGTCACTTAGAGCAATGTGCCTACATTTTGTTTCACTTTGTCTGTTAAACTTAGAGGGTCCTGGTGCAGAGGGAGAAGCTTGCAAGTACAGCTTTAGAAATACCTAGCATGAGCCCTCTCCTAGTATGCTTTGAAGACATCTGCAGTGACTATGAAAAGGAAATCTAGAAAGAAATTGAGTTTGAAAATTAGGCTAACTGTACTCTCCTGCAGGTGCAGCATGTCATTCTAGCTGCTGGCCACATACAACAGCATATACTTCTCTCCCTCAAAATATTTTCAGCTTATCAAAGGAAAATCCTTGACCAATCCATCACTGAGTGAAAAATGGTACATCTGATACTTAACCTAGTATGAACCATCTTATTTTTCTCTTACATTAGCCTATACTTTGGTTTTGGTATCCTCAGCTGAGGAGTTTGCTTTAGCTGCTTCTTAAAAAAAAGCAGCAAAGCACTGGCATACTCTAACAAAAAAGCTCAGTGCTAGAAATATTATTACTTTGAACAGAGGCATCCTCACACTCACCTATATGGATGAATTTCCCAATGATTACATTTAAATAAAATCTATGACATACTTGTTCTCCAAGATGTAGCCTTCAATAATGAAAAAATGCTTGATTTGCAGCTGAAATAAGGACAAAATTCTTTTCTCCCTCAACATAGTCTGGCTAAAAATAAATTTCAGTTTGTAGTTCCAAGTTTATATTACTTTTCTATTTTTGTCCTTAATATTTTGCTCTGAAGAGCAAGAGTGGAAAACTAATTAAGCTGATAGCCTTTGGATTTTATTCAGGCATACTTGCAGACAGGTATTTGTTATGTGATGCAGCTCATTCTTCTCTCCTTGTGTAACTTGGCCCTAATGTGGCATCCTAGACTGTGATTCCAAGCTTCTTTTGCCTGAGGAAAACTGATGGAACGGCTGCCAAAATCACAGCAAATCTTAGCACTGCTTGAACCTACTCATAAGTAGCTATGTTGATCAAAGTGTGCTTCATAAACATATGTGAATGGCATAACACAGATTCCCCCATGCTTTTAGTTAGATTATGGATGTAAACATATTGATTATTTAGGCTGGTTATGGTTTGTTCCCTCTAAACAATGTTTCCAATCCTATTTTAACTATTTAGATTTCTTGGTATCATACCTGACAATATATACTATTGCTCAATAGAACGAGAGGTTGAATTTAGCTTATTCATATCAGAGTAAGCTACATTGCTAAATCAACACACATTTCTTCTAGTAGAGACTTGTCAGTGGATCAAACAGAAATATTCAGCTATACTTCTGTCAGAACAGAATTGCAGCAGAAAAGGGACTCCTGACATTGCTTAGCAGGTCAGATCAGGTCTTGGGGAAACAAATTCCCCAAGAATTAATGATGTTTGAATCTAAGTATGATAAATCCTCACATGATAAATCCTCACCACATCAAAATTTGTGCACGTCTCAATGTAATTTTGGAATTGTACGTTACTCTTGAATTCAGAGGGAAAGGATACTAAGGATACTGTTCAGTGTGCTAACATTATGGTATGGGTCTTTCTTTAGGAAGCACTTGAGTGCAATCAAACTGCAGCTTTGCATCTCTACCATTCCATTGTAACAAGGCTCAAGGTTTCTGTTTTTCTGAGAAAAGATGGTGGCTGTTTAAAACATATGAAATCAAAACTTTTAAATATTTATTATTTACAGCATCTTCTGATAATGAGTAGCATGGGTCAAATAACATCCCTCAGAACAGGAGGAGTAACTTCTTAATACCCATGCTATGTGTGGAGCTCCACTGTTGGTGAACACATAGAATTTTAAATGGTTGTATTCTGTGAGTGTAATCTTGTAGCCTAATTAGGGCATTTCTGATGCTCTGCAATCCTATCCACAGTCAAGAAGCTCAAACATCTCACGAATTTTTGCCACAGTGAGATCATATCAGTAAAACATCACACATTTTAAAATGTGACTTTCCCACAAACAGTGTATACAATGGTATAATGATAATGTTTTATGCATTTAAGATGGAAGATGTACTTGATGCAATAGGAACAAATACATATAATTTGATATATCTATATCTATCTCTATATATGCATATATAGTCAATAGTATAGAGAATGCATGGTTCTGCCTGTCCCACTGCCATCATCTGGACACTATTAAAAAATCCATCTTTTATTTTTCTACACTAGGTCAGATGTTGCTATATTGTACAATGACCGTTCTGTTCTTGAAAATCATCATGTAAGTGCTGCTTATAGACTCATGCAGGAAGAAGAGATGAACATCCTGGCTAATCTAAACAAAGATGACTGGAGGTAAGACTTGCTGTGACATTAAAAAATACTTCCAGTATTTAAAAATAATAAAAACCACCAGGCCTTCCCTGTGGAGTCTATTTTAAGAATTCAAATTACAGGAAGTTGACACTGAAAAGAGTAATGGATATTTAGAGCCTGGGGAAGGCTGCTGTGGTGTTAAGAAGTACTGTTTGGGAGACTCCATCTAATTTTCCAAGCGAGGTTGTGTATTTATGAGGCACAGTGCTGGACTGTGTGGCAGTGTCTCGGGTGAGACAGCTCTCAGGAAAAGCACGATGCTGCTGGAGCTGGGTTGCCTTTGCCCAGCAGGGCCAGTGGGTTGAAATTGCGGTGCAGAATCACACTCTGCTGCCAGCTTGATACTACTGCCCCTGGGATTTCAGCATGGTCACCTTTTGGTAAAGCATTAAAAAATTATTCCTGGGGACAGTCCAAAAATAATAAAGGCTCAGAAGTGCTACAGAAATCTCCTCTTTTTCTTCTTAATTTTAGTGTAAGAAAATTTTGCCAGTGGAAAGAATAAGTATTGTAATTGATATATCACAAATAGTAAGACCTGTAAGGCTAAAATTAACAGGATTAAGCCTCTCTCCATTACCAAAAAGGAAATGTTATCTTCGTATTTTTTTGATGGATACATACTGGATTTAAAATATGAGTCTTCTGTGTGTTTCTGTAAACATAGATATTATTCAGCGACCCTAAAAAACCACTTGCAAGCAGGTGGACTGTGAAGTTCAGACAGATATGTTCTACTTCCAGGAAAGTCTCCCGCTGTGAATGATGCTACCATGAATATCAAAGCTAAACTCTGCTTTATCTGTATTTTCACAAAACTATACATCTATGAAGGAATACGTGAATGTCAGATCAAATTTTGCTGTGCTGTATATTTACAGATGGACTGTTTTACATGGTAGTTTTACATGATTTTACTTATTTACATGATAAGAACACCCCTAAATAAAGCATTTATTGAATGTAAGTCTGCTGGCCCTTTTGGGTTTCAATTAATCTTTTTTCTGTACCTGTTTTCAAAACAAAATATCTTTTTTTAAAATTTATTTAATACAAAGTGAGAGAGGAAGCATACACTTTTTAATTCTCTTAAAAAAATTCCTCTCAGAGAATACTAATTTGGATTCAGTTATCAGAAGGTTTGTATTGTACATTTAGTTCTGAAGAAATTTCTCCAGAAGTAAATTGTAAACTTCATTGGTAACTGCCTACACACCTAGATTTTCAATGCCAACATGAGGCAGCCTTGCTCTTCTTGAAACTATTTTGGGCCTGATAGGTCTCTGAGACCCTATTTTTACTTGTCCTAACTAGAGTGTGGAGAAAATGATTGTGCCAGTAGGCAGCCATCAGAAACTCATATCCTGTCTTTTAAAACCACCATTTTAGAGAGAAAATGATTTTCAAATCTTCAGACTTGTTGCCCTGAGTAAGCTTTTTTGAGGTGATGTTGTTTCATATTGTGTCCTGCCATAGAAGGCTTCCAAGTAAAAAGGGGCTGATCTTCTTCCATTGAATTTTAATTCAGGAGTGTTCCAAGGATGGCTTGAAAACACATGTGAGCTCCCAGTCCTGTCTGCTTCATTACTGGAGACCACCGTAAATCAGTGTAGTCTGAGAATCCTGCAGCGACATACAGTGGCTCCAGCTGACAGAAATCTGGCTGCCAGCTAGCACTAGTCATTCCCTTTTGTTATGCCACTGAGAAAAAGAGTAATAAGATGAAAACCATGTATTTGGGAGTGGAAAGAGGAACCTGTGGTTTCCAGGTTGTGATGTTCATATGTACTGCTCTGGTGGACTGCAGGCAGAATAAAGCGGGAAGTGTGATAGGCTCTCTCCACATTCCTGAAGCACAGTCTTCTCTGCATAGATTGTTTGCTCAGATATCCCCACAGTTCTTTTTTCCAGTTCACTTGCGGACTGTTCTCTCTAACTTTTGTTTCATTTTATTTCTCTGTGGTTTTTGAACCTGTGATAAACTACCACATTCTTTTGGAACTTGCTCAGTCACACACCGGCTCTGTTTACACTTCCATTTCAATCTCTTCTCACTGTAACTCAATCATGTTTTCCTAGAAGATCTTATTTTAGCTTTGCAACTTTTGTTTGTACAGAGTGGCTACACAGATTGTATTATATGCAGCCAGTTTGAAGCTGGTGAGATTTGGCAACCAGAGAAGAGTAGAATTTATCTTCTCTTTTTGGGCCGAATCAGTATAATGTAGAAGAAATGTATGAATTGACTAATAAGCTCAAGAAACTGAACGAGGACATTCAGTTCTGTGTTTTGTCACTTTGCTCAGCAATTACAGTCTGTACTTTCAGGGAAGCAGTAAATTCCAAAGTGCAGTCTGTGCCAACCTGCACAACCTGTTGCAGCGTGATACTTCAATTTAGAGGGTCAGTCATGGAAATGACAGTTTCCTGGTATTCATTTCTAATAGCCAGAAATCCCTGTTACCCTGTCATTTCATTGGTGCAATGATGTATCTGGTAGCCACTTAACAGAAGCTCTTCAATTTTCTTATTATTACTTGAGTGAGCTTCTTGGATCTATGCTGTTGAACTAACAGTTTTGAAGTTTGCACTGAATCAAGTTGGCAATAAATTGAAATGATAATCAGTTCAACTTTTTAATGTACTTCCTGGCACTGATTAATTTCTTTACTGCTGTCATATCTATTTTCTTTAGTTGCAGCAATTTAATTTTTCCAAAATTTAAGGCTGCCGACTATTTAAACTGAGACTCTGCTTATTATTCTAAGATAATAAGCAAAATGACTGAAAATTACAGTATTCCATTTTCTCTTCTATGTGTGAACATTAAGAAGATCAATGTACTAATAAACTGCCAGCTTCAATTAAGTTTAAAATTTTGTCTTCTGGTCTGAGTAGGGGGACATTGCCAGCGTTCTGAGGATGATGTCCTTCGTGGATAATGCATGTGACATTCATAGTAACTTTTCAGTCTTTTCTCAACTCTGAAAATAAGTTCCAGTCTTTGGTATTGTCTTTTTTCTCTCACTTTGTGCCCTTAAATAATGAAAGAGGGATCCTCATTTGTCCCCCTTTTTCCTAAGATTTCCCTGGTTTCCAGTGTTCCAGCACCCCATACGTTATAGATGGGGGGGCAGTGTTAATGTCTCAAATCATTTCAGTCATAAGGCATACAATGATATGTCACCTGATTATTTAAAAAATATTAATAAAACAATATGAAAGTATATAATGCATAATGAACAACATTCTTTCACAAATTCCTTTGGGGTTCTTCTGTCTGAGGATTCCTATAGCTTGAAGATGAGCCTTTTGCCTTCAGTTCCCACCTTGCTTTTGCTCATCTTAGTCTGTTCCTGCATTTTTTGATTACTTTCCAGCTGACTAAATGTCTTTGTCACAGACAAGTCCAGGTAAAGCTGGTTTCTATTTATTGGTTAATTACTTTTCCAAGAAATTCATGTGCCACACCTTGTCCTTTATTACAGCACTATTCATGTAATTTTTCACACGGTCTTGCATCTATGTTTTTTTACAGTGTCCTATCCATAGGACTTATGGCTATAGGAGGGTAAAAAAGAATGCCAGCACAGAGTGTGACAGTTTACTTAAATAAAGTGGAGATGGCAGGCTCAAACCCAAGGATCTGTTTTTGGGCCTGAAAGACTGCCATGTGCTGTACATGAGTACTGTTACCACTTCCCTTCTTAGCCTGTCAACACCTACACGTCTTTTTGCCATGGTGGCAGGAGCAGTGCTACCTGTGCTATCCTGATGCTTGTAGTTGTGCACTGCTTAAGGAACATCGGGAGAGATTTCTGTCCAGGAATTGCCTCTGAGACCAGCTGAGGTCTCCTGTGATATGGAAGTCGACACAGTCTTTTTTCCCAGGGAAGCAATTTGGTTATGGTATCAGTCCAAGAGTTACTTTCAATGCAATGACAGCAGATGAAGCCTCTGTAGCTCTAGTAGAGCTTTACCTAACATTTCCCCATCAGGTCTCCATTTTCTATCCCTCTAATTATGGTGGATATGGGCGCAGGCAGTTAACGACTGCAAGGGTCTCTCCTTTGCTGTTAAGCAGGTTTTTAGTGGCCTGCAATCTTCAGAAGTGTGTGACAGGAGAGTGCTATACTCTTTGATCCTTATTCAGGTGTTGGACCTAAGAATTAGGGTTTTTTCTGCTGCCATGACAATATGAATAAAATAAATTGGTGTTTTGCTTCTCTGTATGTGTCTTGTGTAGTAGAGGTGAGGTGTCTTGTGCATAGGGGTGAACTTATTTCTGATTACTCTTAAAAGTTTAGACATTGAAAGTTCCTAAGAAAATATCCCATAGAAAAGAGAGTGATAATTATTTCAGTCTTACAAAGAGCAGGGTTTAACAATGCAGAGCCCTCATTTTTCTTGTAGTGTTTACTGCTTTTATTGTTTGTTTTGCTTCTTTTTTTTTTTTAAATGAGTTTGACTGTGTTTGAAGGGTACAGTTTCAAAGCAAAGTGAAGGAGGAACAGTTGGGATGCAAAATAATTAGTATCTTATTATGAGGTCATATAAGGTAAGGCATTTTCTAAACACAAGTTGCTATGGCTGCATATTATTGAGTAGAAGTGAGAGCATTGAGCCTTTATCCAGTTACATTAAAGCAAATCAGGAATAAATACAGAAAAATCAGTGACAAATATCTGCTTAAATATGTAATTAATTGTGATCAAAAGCAGTCTTGATAGTCTTTATAACAAATATATTCTCACAGCCCTAAAGAAAACTGCGAATTACCTCTTTAAAACATAGTCCTTTGAAAAAACCTGCATGTTTTTTGATTTACTTAAAGATATGAATACAATATGAAAGATCAGTGAGAATGACTAAAGTAGGATTTTACTGTTGTATTTGATACTTGGACATCCTTAAGCTTGGGGGTGTGCTCATGAAGATTTATGGTACATAATAAAAGGTTTAATGTGGTGAATTGTTCCCCATGCACATAAAAGCAGCACTTGTCCTCCTAGGCCATTAAAAAAGCATGTAAACAAAAGACCCACTGGACTCCTACATGGCCTATATATGATCCTTCTACATCAAGGAGACAGAATTTTCTAAGTCAGTAATTATTTTTGACAAAATTATTTTAATTTCATATTCACAATCAGAATTAATACACTTTCTTAACACGATTCATGTTTTACTAGTTTTATATTGATTTAATAGAAAGCTGATGGACAGCCCAAAATCTCTGACCATGATACTAAGACAGAGATAAGATATTAATCCCAAACTTGTTCTGATTCCTTAAATAGGTATTACAATATTTTTGTAATATTTTTGGAATGAAAGGTAGTTTGTCATAATGATCTTATATTGGTATAATGTTGATAGTATTTCAGATGTAATACCTCTTGCTCTTCTCTTTCCTCTCATTCTTCTGAGTGTTTCCACAGCCTTTTTCCTAGGTTTAGTTTTATGCACACTCTTCACTAATATGAGGGCAATAATAATGTATCCTCTTGTGTGGTGGTACACCCAGAGAACAGCTTGTTTTTTGAATACTCTACTGCTGGAAAAAATAAGGAATGACTTATAATGGGTGAGAGAACTGCATGTAATATTAGTTTAGGCACTAGGAAATAGGATTTACAAAACAGTGTGACTCTGAAATAATGATTGCAGAGTACATTTTCTGAGGTACATTGCTTTCATAGAATCCCTTTAGGATACAATGTTCAAGCTGTTAATAATTTATTTAAATGCTTTTAAAAACGTAATAAAACCCATGATGTTGTTTTGAAAGTTATAAATTAACAAATACTGCTTAAACAAATGTACCATACATAGAATAAATGAATTTTAATCAGTCATTTTGCTTTTAATTATTCCCAGGGAGTTGCGTAGCTTGGTCATTGAGATGGTCTTGTCTACAGATATGTCGGGTCATTTTCAACAAATTAAAACAATGCGACACACTCTACAGCAGGCACAGGGGTAGGTTGTTTTCCATTCTGTTCATTATCTCTAGTCTTTCAATGAGCTCATATTCAAGAAAAGAATTTAAATAGTTGCTTTTGTTTTGAGATAATTGGAGCATGTCCTTGAATTGACAGGGTAGACAAAGCCAAAGCCATGTCTTTGATTCTACATGCAGCAGACATAAGCCATCCAGCAAAATCCTGGGAACTGCACTACCGGTGGACCATGGCCCTGATGGAAGAATTTTTTCGACAGGTGCCATTTTTAAAATCCTTTAATAAATCTAGTTCAAGAAGCAATGGTTACACGACTAAATATTTTCTTAAGTCTACCAGCAAGGTTGCTGTTGGTTGTGATTGACAAGCATAGTCTGTAGTATATATTCTTTATTCTTCATACATACCGCTGACATTAATTCAACTTTTATGTGTGTGAATAAGACAAAATGGTTATAGCTCTCTATCTATTTCAGCTGATACCAGGATTCTGAGTGTTGTAGAGGGTTTTTTTCCTTTCAATTATAATATAACTTGTCAAGCTGTTTTCATTCTGTAGACAGAGATTTATATATGCTTTAAATTAAAAGGAAGCACCAGAAGGGTAGGATGAGAGAAAATAGGAAGAATTCTAGTTCAGAAGAGAAGGCAAAAAGTTGTCTCCATTCCACATTTCAGAAAGCCCTGCTATTTCTTTTCCTTCCTAGTATTTGCCATGCACATGCCACATAGATCTGAAGGTTTTGCTTTCATAACAGCCTGATCCAAAGCCAGAGGTTAGACCGTACCATCCTGTTAAAGCTGTAGCCATATATCCTAAACCAAAAACGAAGACACACCTTTGTGAAAGTCTTTTCATTTCTGTGAGGTACTGAATTCCAAGAGAAAACCCAGTAGATGATGTCACTGTTGGCATTTTTTCACTCACCTCAGCTAGTGAAACAAAAAACATTTCTCCAGAGGGAAAATATTCTCCCTGTAATCAATATTTGTGACAATGCATGTTGTCAACATAACAGTTACTGAAGTACAATTGATAATCAAAATCTAATTTAGGTATGACACTATTTCTAGACTTATGCACGAATTTTAAAAAGGATTAATACGGATCAAGGAACAGTGCATGTCTTGCTCAACTTGAGTGTCTTTATTTTGCAATATGTTGACATTTTCAAATCAGATGGGTCACACTGGAAAAAGGGACCAGAGAATAAAAAAGAGAGTATGTTAAACCATGAGGTTGTTAGACCCATCTGCCCTATAAGGTTTCTGCTCTATTCCTGGAGATTTGTAGGGAGCATCAGGGCATCCTTGGCTCTGGGCTTTGCATGGGAGAAGCAGACTGGAGAGCTGGTGCTTTATTCTAAATAATGAATGGACTGAGTTCTGTGGAAATAATGAGTAGAGTCATGGGTTTATGTCTGCTTCTCTCAGTGGAAATTTTCAGGATTTTGAACTTGGGAGCAAAAAGGAAGAGCAGATTGCCCAAGAAAAAGGGTCATAAAATGACCAACTGTAATAACATTTTAGACACAGAGAGACAGACTAGACAGGGCCCATGGGACAGTGAGGCAATGGGTCCAGCCAAGTGGAGGTAGCATTAGCACTAAAGAGTACCACGCTGTCACTGAATGCATAGGACCAGCTAATGGTTTAGTTATTCCTTTATCCATTCATTAGAAGAAGTAACTGGATCCCAAAGAGGCTGCTCAAAACCCCAGAAGACATTTAACAGTAGAACAAGTAAAAATGTATATATGTGTGCAACTCAGCAGTATAAAATATGAAAGTCTTCCAGGCTGCAGAGGAGGGTATAAGAAACTGAATTCTTCTTTACATGTACTGCTAAGGACAGTGTGTGTGGAGTGATTCCAGCACTTTCAAAGTGGGATGAAGTAGCAGCACATGCATAAATGCACTGAGCAGTGCAGACACAGGAGGTGTCCTAATTCCAGATGCCCTGGCTTGTTGTGCATCCTCTGCTCTGTTGCTCTGAGCCTGTGTGATAGAAATCTCCAGGATTTCCAAATCTGTGCCAGCCAAGATGGAGTCCAAGTGTATATAAAGCCCCTTACTCCTCTTCTTTTCTTTAAAGAGTAATTCAACTACTTCTGGTGCCTCGCAGGAAAAGCAGTTGAATCTGAAACAGCTGATGCAAATCCAATGCTTTCATGGGCAGTTTTCAAAGTAGTGAGCACCAGCAAAAAAATGTACATTCACCTTGACAAAAACTTCATTAAATACTGCTAATGGTTAAAATATGTGCCAGTGTTAACTTCAGGGAAAAAGGCCAAACAACACTGTAAGTTTAAAAGCAACAACTACAGAAAGGGTATTGTAATACCAGGGAAAATCTGAGTTACTTGTATAAAATAAAAATACAGCCACCCCTCTCAAATCCTTTAAAGCAAAGAAATACATACTTCAAGTTACTCAAGAAGTATCACAGCTCCTAGAGCACTCTACTCTCTGTCTGAATAGATCCAAAGACACTAACAGAGTTAAAAGAGAGTTCAGGGCCTGGAAAAAGAAATTTTTTACTGTTTTCATCTGTATCTTGTTTTCAAATCTCATTAAGTTCTAACAATTTATTTAAATATCAGTGTTGTGTCCATTATTACAATTTACAGTAGACTTAGACTTAAATGATACTGAATTATTAATTACTGTTATATTGATTGCAAAGTAATTAATAATTGGGGTAAAGAGCTCCTTGAAAAAAAATAATTCAAACTCATCCATTGGTAGTGTGGAACTTTCTCTTTTTTAATACATAGTGAAGAGAAGATCACAAAATTAATATAACTTTAGAAATACTGTATTCAACCATGGCTCAAATAGTTATAGCTATCCCAGTCTATACAATATTACAATCTGACTCCTGTATTTAGAGATGCCACTCCCACTGCTCCTAGTAGCAAGTGTTCATGTGTTCTTTCACACTCTGAACTCAAATTATTAACACTCGCCCATAAAATTTAATGGCCATAGTGATAAAGCTCTCCTTTTCACATGAAATGCAATCTGCGAGCTGCATCTGTTCCTGTGGCCGGAGTGGTTTTACTGTTTTTATGGTTCTAAACCTTTCCCAAATATAGTTCAGTGATACATGATAAAAAGACTAAGGAAGGTTCACACTGCTCCCTTCATCCATCAGTTTCTGATGAGCTCTTTGGGAAAATGGTATGTTCATTTAGTGCTCCACACTGAATGATCACGTAACAGCACTCTCCAGGACAAATAGATAGGTTTATTTGACTTGCAAGACTAGGTTTTCCTACATCTATAATGTCAGTGCTGCTGGCAGCCAGGTTTGTCCAGCAACACGAATTATAACCTCCTTTGAAAAATGTCTCTTCAGGGTTTTTTTCTGCCACTAGGCATTCTTTTTAAGGTTTTGCAAATCAGTCGGTCTACCATGCTGAAAATAGAGGTACACCCTCCTGTACATTAAGACTGTTGTAACAAAAAGGACTTCTAATCTGCTAAATGCTAAAAAACTTTCAGACCTAGGTTGTACAAATCGTCCTTGTAATGAAACTATATTTGTAGTTTTTGTGGCTTCAGCAGCAGAGAGACATGCCTGCTAGTGAGAACAAGTTCAAGTCAGTTCATACCCTTGACCTGAGTAAGTCCATTGCAGGATTTTTGCACTTTGGCTGAACCAATGTAATAGAAGGAAACCCTCAGTATTTGCATACTATTACAAACATATCTAAGTATCTCTAGTCCCATTACATCTGGGAACAGCAGAACTAAACTGTGATTATTGAAGGATTTAATATATTTTAAATCTCATTGGCAGATGCTTTGCTGTTGAGGAGAACTTGATTGCAGTAAGTTTCTTTACATAAAAATAGCCAAAAGTAAGTTAGAATTTAGACTCTAAAAATTTGAAGATTTGTCTTGACTTGTTTATATTGAGGAATATAAATTAATAAAGTGATCTGTTGAATAAATACTAAGAATGTTCAGATTCCTTTGTCTCTCTCTGTCCCTCTATCAAATATATGCTTATAATATTAAACATTGTTGTTTGCAGGGAGACAAGGAGGCTGCTTTAGGTCTTCAATTTTCCCCACTTTGTGACCGCAAGTCCACTTTGGTAGCTCAGTCCCAAATAGGTATGACAAACTGTGTTTTTCTTTTTCTTCTCTGTGTAGGAGCACGTAAACTCAAAAGGACATTTCGTATACCCATTTTGAATTTTGAATGTTCAAAATTCCATTATATAGAAGGTGTTTCTTTGCACCTATCTGTTCACCAACCTCATACGCTTTTACAGAGGAATGGTGCTGTTCTCAAAAGAGCATGACATAATTTCACCATATGTGATGCCAAGGAGGGGCAGGAGGGGGATTAACCAAGGTACTGGACATGAGCCCAGCTGCTGCTGTACACACTTTAGAGTCTGGCAGATCATGTCCTCCAACTGCTTATGTCTTGCTCAAGAATTCACTGGTCTGACTCCAGTATAATCTGACAGTACCAGTGTACCAGTTTGCAGATACATCTCAAAGCTAATTAACATATCAGATCTCTGGACTGTGATTAAGCCTGTCAGTGTGTCAGGGTCAGACTACACAGGGTCAAGCTTCCCTGGGTTGGGAACTCCCTGGATTATGTCACTCTACGTATCCTTTATTCCATTTCCCTGGGAGTCTGGAGGCAATACTCTTGAGCATCATACCTACTGCAGGAGGGAAACTGAATCCTAGACTGAATCACTGTTGCTCACCTTCATGCTGTGTTGCATGGCTAGAGCATGAAGACAGCTGGAAATCCATTGCTAGCTCATGTCTTAACACATTTTTTTCTGTTAAGTGCTCAGTAGAGAATAATGCTTTATTCTCTCCTTGTGTCATTCCATACCATGATGAGCACTTTAGAATGTAAAAGACATTGTTCAGAGCTGACATCTCAGAACTGTGGGATGAATGCTGTCTCCTAAGGATATTACTTGTTCTCTTCACTGATTTGACAGAACCCTCCTACACACTGTGAAATAACACTTTACCTCCACAGAATAATAAACAGCAATTTGAAATATTAACTCCTTGGCAAGAAGCTCCGAATGGTAAAAGAGACAGCATGACTTGTAGTGCTCTGGCTCAACAGTAGCTTCCCTTCTATTCAATAATTAATAGTAATTTCAAATGGTGGGCGTGTTCTGCAGTGCGTAAAATTTACAAGAAAAAAGAATGAAAAGCTGTAATCATTAATATCTACTTATATCTATACAGCTTCAGGTGTTTTTTGTTTCAATTGTGCTTTCTTCTTCAAGATTACCCTGGTGTTATCTAGTATATTGAATTGGGACTGCAGTTAGAAAGTCAGCCTGATAGCAAGTATTTATTTTTAGATTTGAGTCTTTTGGAAATGTAAAATTTGATTTTCTCTCTTTTTCTTCTTTAGGTTTCATTGATTTCATAGTAGAACCAACATTTTCTCTTCTCACTGATTCAATGGAGAAAATTGTTATGCCTCTTATAGAGGAAGCGACAAAATCTGAAAGTCCTGCATTTGGGACCCCTGGGTATGAATACACTGCTTAGTTATTGGACTAACATCATCTCACATAATAATCATAATAATGTCATTCTCAGAGTTATCTCAGTTATTTGAAGGTGGGGAGGTAACAAACAGCTGTGCAGTATTGCCACCCTGTGGGGCTACATTGTATTTGCAATGGACTATTTTATCCCATTGACTGAACAATTGTGCGTAGAAAAAGGCAAAACCCCAGAATAAACACATATAAGCCATTAAATTGATTTCTACAAATTTTTAATATAATATTTGCAATGGGTTATTGAACTTCCTGTACATGTAAGGCAAACTAGCTATGACAGTGTCATCTGAGTGAGTCCTTGCTGAAAGCATTGTTAAATAATCAGATACTAACTTTACAAAAACTGTCTCTGTTGTCATATTTTTATTTCATTTTAAAAATTTAATTTGAGCTTTCACTGAGGTTACTAAAATGATAATTCTGCAAGGCAATTTTTCATTTGCTGGGCATTAGTTAGATTTTAGTAACAAAAGGGTGAACCTAGCTCTTTCCTATATTTTGACTTCTAGAAGCAACTAGAAGTTACTAGAAGTGTGTGTTCGTGATGGTGTTCTCAGTGTTTTGGCTAGCAGTGCTGAAATAAGGAATTACTGATAGCAAATTTGTTTACATACTCCTTCACAAATGAGTGATTAGCAGCTGCAAGTGATTAGCAACTTCAGGCTTCATTTCTGTTTGATGTTCACGACTGAATGGCAAATGAAAAAAGTCTTACGTGCCAGCAAAACTTCCTCATGTGAGATGGAGGATAAAGGGATTTTTCATTTGTATGGAATCAAGTACCACACTTACGAGGAGAGTGGAGAGCTGTAGTGTGATGCAGAAAAGTCTGAGCCAGAGAATTGCCCACACACTACTGAGTGGACCAGGGAAAACATTAAAATTATAGCCTATTCTTTCCATTGTATCCCATTCAACATCTCTGGAGCACATGGAAATTATAGTTAACTCTTCTTGAGAAGTTCTTGTTGGTATGTTCACTGCAACTATTTTCTGATTAATGGAAACACATATGTATGCATATTAACATCTGTCTGTGGTACCAATGAGATAAACTATGCAGCACAGTTGAGTAAACAAAACCTATTAAGACACGAATACCCACACAAGGTTGGAAATGGGTCTTATTTTTTAATTCTAAGAAAAAAAGAAAAAAGTTCTTTCTTTTTCCCCCACCTTTACATGTACATGCATATACATATATGGATAATTTCTGTAATTTTCTACTTACCTTGGATGCAAAGTAGCTGCAGTCTCTATTTAGTGGATTTTAAAGCCACTGTCTCAAATCCTGCTTTGACTACACTTGAAGGTTTTTAGCTTGGATAGTTTTCAGCTCAAGCAAAACTTACCTGTCACATACTTCATGTCTCCTTTTTTTTTAAACAGGTCAAAAATAACAATCAGATGTCTTTCCAAAGATAGCATTCACTGTCTAACAACACAGCTAAGAAGCTGCTCCAAAATGGCTGTGTAAACATTCTTTGAAGAATTGGATTACAAGTAATTTATTTTTAGCTGTCACTTTTTTCTTTACAAGAATTCACTAGAAAATGGTCAGCAAGACATCTCGTCTCTTAGGCATACTCTGGAAAAAAACTATTATTTCAAGTCAGTTCCTAAGCAACTTGATTCAGATGAACTGTTTGTGTATTATTAAAATTGCCTGACTGTGTTCATGATTTGGGTTTTTTCCCCTTGTGCAGCCAAAATAGTTTGGGAGCAG
This sequence comes from Origma solitaria, assembly GCA_013397895.1. Lineage (NCBI taxonomy): Eukaryota > Metazoa > Chordata > Aves > Passeriformes > Acanthizidae > Origma > Origma solitaria. Next base: position 1,237,076 of record VZRL01001273.1, on the reverse strand, counting down.
TAAGCAACACTGAAGCACAAAGACGACCTGGGTTTAAAAGTACAGGTGATGGAGGGACTCACACAGACAATTCTCTAGCAACTGTAGACCTAAGGAGCTTCAGGGACAACTTGATGAAGATCATTCAAGCAAACAAAGAAAGATGGAAAGAATTAGCAGCAGAAGGTATGATATATTAAGGTGGAATGTTTTTACAGGTTACTTCCTAAGATCTCACCTACTTTCATTTTTTGATTTCTATCAACCTGTAAAAATGCATTGTTGTCTTGTACTCATATATTTTATGTGTTAATGTTTGTTTAGATGCTCCTGTTTTGCTCTCCCAGGTGGTCTAAAGGGGTGTAGGTGGTTAGGGGATGAGAGTAAATCTTATCGCCTGTACAATAAGCTCTGTGGTGTACAGCTTATCTTTAGAGGTCTGGTTTAGAAATGTGCATTCTTGCACATTTAATTGTAACTGATACTGACATCTGCTTTAAATGCCAAAATCAACAATTCAAAGTAGTGTGTGCTGCCACAGTTCTTCAGAAATGTAAAAGTTGTACTTTGCTATTAGAAATGCTATTTGTTCCCCATTGAATGGAACAAAATTCAGTACTGCAGACTTCTTGGGACTATGCTGTAGGCAATTATTTAAATGACCCAGTGGATCTAAAGGTTTGGGCAATCACTGCATGCATTAGGCTCAACAAGGCAAAAAGTGACTCTTCATTTGTCTGTAGATAGTTTATAAACCCAAACCTGCACTGAGCATGTCAGTTCATAAGCCACACCTGAAAATTGTCTAGAGTTACGGTTATCTGAGTGAAATGTTTTGTGACAATTGTTTAAAAGAATTTATAGCTTTGATCCAGGTTAAGTGAATGCCATTTGGGAATATTTTGTCCACAGTCGCTGTTATTTCCTAGTAAGTACCTGGAATATTTCAGCATAGCATTTCACCGCTGAGACTGGTCTGACTGTGCATGACCTGATACTGAAAGCTGGGAATGATATCCTGGAACCCAGTGCCAGCCTTGCTTTTCATCCCATCATCCAAATCAACATCTTTTTTCTCAGAGGTGTCAGACAAGACAGAAAAACAGTGCTGAACAGTGATAAAATCTAATTTAGTGCTAAATTTCAAATGAATATTCTCATTAGGAGGATAATAAGAATAAGCTTCCATACATCTTTTGTGACAAAGACTTGAATGAGTCAGGTGGAAGGGGCAGCTGAGGGGAGGATTCCATTAATATTGTCCCTTCTTCACAAGCAGCTTTGTATAACCAATTGCTTCTTTTGGTGTTGCCCAACTAACATCAAAAGGACAAAACTGCTAATTTGCAGTGGTCAGTAATAATAGAAGACCATCAGAGTACCTGAGGCCACTTAGCCATAGCCTGCAGAAATCAAGCAGCCCTGAGCTAGCGACATGAAATGTGGAATAATTTCCATGTGGAATAACGGAGAACTTGTTATCTGGAAGTTTGCCATTTCCAGTTACATAGAACTAACCAGTTCGATTCTGGTACATCGACTTTTTTGTATATTGTTTTGGAGGTGTACAGTGCTATCAAAGGGCACTGTTTCCCTTTCATTACCAGTACTTTGTTGTGCTTCCTAAATTACTGGTATATTTAGCCCAGTTTTACTGGACTGTTGACAGGCAATGAAAACACAAAGCTACTTGCAGCAAAAGATGTAAAAATTATTTTGGGTAAGACTGCGGTCAGTATTAATGTGAGGCCCAGCAGAATCCAGAAAACTCTGGGCATGCATTGCACTCTAACAAACAGAGATGTTCGTGTTCAAGACATAACATGGACTTTGTTGAGATTGTGGTTGTCCTAACCTTCTTTTCTTCTACCAACTGGACTAACGAAGTATTCCTGAACAGAATTATAGAATTGCAATAAAACATACGTTAGGGAAGCTAATGGGTAAGTGGAAATAGCTGGTGTTGAGGCCAGAGCCTGATGAACAGTATTGTCTCTGCGTGATTGTGGCTGAATCTTTGGTTTTTTTGAACCACTGCGTGAGGAAGAGATTTGTAGAAATCTGCTCCCATAAAGAGGCTACTTGCAGCAACATCTGCAGTTGACAGGAGCATGGCACAGAGACCTTCAGGGTGCCTGATTGGCCTGCAGAGGAAACCTTGTAAATAATGCAAATACTTTTGAGTACACATTTATCTTTTGTTAGTAAATAGATAGCAAGAGGTTCTTTTATTAACAGCTGTGGAGGGGATTATATAGTTTTCCTGGAAGTTATATTTTCCATTAATTTGGAATGGAGTGTCTGGGTCCATGGTCCATATGGGGACCCTAAGGACTGCTGTAGAAGAGTTTTTTGCTAAGTAGAAATAGCCTTCTATAGAGCACTATCTGAGGTGGTACTTTGTCACTTAATGGGAAGAGAGGATCTTCTTCACCTGGTCCAGTGTATCTGCTCTGAAACTATATCCTGCAAAGGCTGAAAATCCTTAATCAGACTGTGCAAAACCTACATCTAGTAAAGAATAAAACATATTGCAATACATCCCCCTTCCACTTGAAATTCTTTTCGTATCAACCAAGTTTGAGTTAGCTTGTAAGTGAACCAGAGCCCTTGAAATTCAGATGATTAGTCCCATCCTGTCTGGATCTCATGCTACTTTCTCTGACTCCATGCTTGATGAAAAATCTTTAGGCTGCCTTGGGCATGTGTATGAAGTTGTGTTTTATTCATACGTTAGTAGGAGCATATACTGAGAGGAGAGACGTCAGAGATAAATCACTGTCAGGTGAAAGAAGTGCTATCATTGTTCCCAGCTAGATAACTCATGACAAGTCACAAATTGCTGAGTGCACTGAGGAGGTCACATGTATGAGGACCGTGTGTCGTGGCAAACAGGCTGACTGTGAGTGCCGATCTTCAGGCACACTTCCTGAGCTCACTATGACAAACTGAGCCCGTGCTGTTGAAGGAACCATCTGCAATCTTGTCAATGGGCTCTGCAAACACCAGACATTGTTCCCAGTTTAGTTCACAGGCTCAGGAGAAGTTGTTTCTATAAAATGTAGTACTACAGATGCACGAGGAATATAGAAACTAGCAACATTCCATATAATTTCCTGAGAACCAACTGAACTCATTGCAGCTTCTCAGCTTTTCAGGGTAAGGCTAATTGTGCACACTGGGAAACAGTTCAGCTGGAGCAGGGGCTCCCGTAGCAAGGGCTGGAGAAGATGGTCTGACTCCTGTGCCAGACAGTCCAGAGCGAAAGGCTAATCCTCACTGACAGTGCTGTTGACAGGGAAGCCTTCCTGGAGATGCTGGAGCTGCCTCTCCCGGGAAAGATCGTTGCTGTTGAGACTCGATTCAGAGCAAGCAGCTTGTGCAAGGAGCAGTGTGCTTTGTTTTTGGGAAGGCCTGTGTTAGTAAGGAAAGTGTTTATCTACCTAGGCAGCTGTTTGAAAGCTTCCTTAACAGAAGGCTCAGTAAATAGGATGGCTCCACTTTGCTAAAAAGGCCATGTCTTGTATAATTGATGCAGAGGAGCTCAGTGCTCTATAGCCTAAGGGTCTTCAACCTTTCACCACTGGAGAATTAGAGGAATGTTTCTCAGGCCTTTCAGGGAATGCTGTTAACAGGGAATTACCATAATGATCAAACATCTGGGATTCTAATTTGAAAGCCTTGATGTTTAATTAATATTCCGAGCCCCAATTGTCAGATAATCTGTCTTTGTTCAACTCAACACAGTGCTAAAGATACTTTTCCGTCCTGTGCTTTTTTCAACACATATTGTTGATGGCTGCTGCTGCTAGCAATTACTGTAGTTTTGCAAATGGACAGTAAATGTGCTCAGATGTATTTGAGAGATTCTTTCATTAGAGATGATGTGTTCTAAGTGGATTTTAAGGTCTGAAAGTTATTGACCTACTGAGAAATATATAAGAAACACAAATCTTGTGGGGAAAGATTTAACTATCATGTAAGATCCTTCATGGTGCACTTCTCAGAACACACAGAAATTGTAACACAATTATTTAATATTTTAAAAATACAATAGTTATTCCTTTCTTCTTGCTTAGTTTATTCTATAAAAATGTTCTAAAGATTTACTAATAAAGTTGGTCAGTGCTTGGCAAGCTCAGGTACTCTTAACAGAATATAAGCGTATGGACTAGTAATCATGCTTTCTGATTTACATGCTTTAATCTCTTCAGTTGATATAATTGTATATAAAGTTACAGAGATAAAAAAGTATAATTATTTTCTGTTGATAGTGAACAGAAAGAGGCATAGGCAGCTCGGGACACTCACCTGAGGTCGTATAATAACACGAGGGAATGCAGAACAACACAAAAAGGTGCAGCTGCCAATCAAATGGGCCCATCTTCAGGGTAATACAGCAGCAGTTGTGTTACAAACCTGTTGTTTTCATTTTATGCTTATGTAGCTCTTCTAAAGAATTAGAGTCTTAGAGGACTAAGTTTGCATTATTTTTATGAAAAGACATCAGTGACCACTTTTGGCAGTGCATGGCCGCATGGCTCGGAAGTCCATGCCTGGGATGACTGATCTCATCAAGGTGGGATGAAAAATATGTGAGGCTGAACGAGTCACTCACACTGGCCTCTGCTTAATTGTGATAGCAAAAATGTGACAAAGTAGTAACTATTGCATCTTTGGAGTAGAGATCAGCTTTTTTTTCCCCCCCCGAGGGGCAGCAATTTTGAATAACAAATGTCTCTTCTGAAAGACCTTTGCATGGTACCTGCAGGCCCCCCTCGGGCACTTTCAGTTCTGCATACTTCCAGTCACAATAACCACAGGGTTCAGTTCCATTTTGTCTGAAAGATTTTCTCTGCAGACTCACTAACAAGAAGAGAGTAGCAGCTGCTGAAATGTGAAAATCTGAGAGTGATGATCTGATAGCATGTTAATGTGACTTAGCAGCCGCTAGGAACGGCGGGCAGTGGGAGGATGTGTGTGACAGTCACAGAAACTGACTGACAGCTTGGCACACGAAATCTACCCTAATGGACGGTTTTAATCTGTTGGAAAAAAATCAATTCAGGAGGCTAAAGGAGTCCCATCTAGTACCAGTGACAGTGATTTTAATTGCTAAAATGCTTAGGTCATAAGCAGTTTTTGAGCTAATTCAGAAACGTGTTAAGTGGGAAAAGGAGAATTTTTCAGCATGGTCTGAGTAAGTGCAAGGAGTGGGTTGAGCTAAGAGTAGGAAGAAACGTTTGGTATTGGCAATACCTGGTAGATAACTGACCTAATAATGGAACCTGTTTTATTTCTCCCTGGAGTACACATCAGAGAGCTGGTCCATCTCTGCACATGACCGTCTACATCACTTAAAACACCTTTTCCCTCCAGTAGGCTCACAGCTGCAGGTCCCTTCCATTCCCTGTCCCAAAAGTTCCAGCATTCAAGCCTCTGTGCTTACAGCTAAAGAGCAAAAGAGAAGTAAAAGGCAGAGGTGGCAAACCTAGGAAACCAAAACCTCACAAATTATTTTTAAATCCTTCAGTGAAAAGTTTTGGTAGCTGATTTAGTCTTTCCTACTTTTTCTCTATGACTTAATGTTATAACATTAAGTGCCACTGGATTACATGGTTTGCAATAGTTTTGTATACTCCTTTAACTGTGGTGAAATTTGTGCGAGGAGTTGAAAGTGGAAGGAATAAGTATCTAAATAACTCCGTGGGTTACTGCAACATTTTCTTGTGTTTGAAAATGGCAGATTGTTTGGGGAGAATCATGGTTGTTTGGGAACTTCTGGACTTATCTTTAAACTTCCTTGGTAGTTCCAGAGGCACCAGGATCAGTCCTCTCCTTCTCTGCAAAATTTTGATGCTTTATCCTGGTCTTTTCATTTCCTCTTTAAAATGGCTGATGTAAGAACATGTCTTCTAGAAAGGTACACTTCCTTCCCATGTTGTCCTGGTTTTGGTCTTTTGTCACTGCTTTCTGGAATTTTGTTTTACAGTAAAAGAAAACGGCAGAAAAGCTTAGAAATCAGAGTTTGTCGCAGTATACACAGAGATTCTGTAACATCCAGCAGCACTCTTCATTACAGAGTCCTCAAATAATTTAATTCTTAGTGAAGATCAACAGCTTTCCTCTCTAATTGAGTAGTTCTCTAATTGTCAAAACTTTCATGTCATCATGTATTTCTGTACAGATGAAGAATTGTAGCTTATTTTCAACACAGCCAATGAAAACAGCCATGTGATTCAGCAGATATTTGTTTTCCTGGGGTTTACAGTCACTGCCATTAGCTGGCTTGAGATGCCCTGCTTGTACATGGCTTTTGTTTTCCTTCTCCATTCCTGCTAAGTCAGACATGCTCAGGTGATGCAGTTGCTGTAAACAGGAAGGTAATTTATAAGCCCTGTACTGTGCACTCTGAAGTAGTTGAATGCTCTTTTTTGTACGACAGAACGGTGAGGAAAAGAAAGTTGATGGACATATACAAAAGAGAAAGTTCCAAAATGCAGAAAAGCTTCCTCACCGCTCAGCCCTGAAAGTGTTGCTGCACACACAGGCAGTAACAAACAAGGCTGGTGGAAAGCACTGTTGGGGTTGATAACACAGACCCTCCAGGGCTTTGGGGGTACTTTGGGGACACCGCAGAGTCCTAGAGCATGGGGCTAGAGACTGAGTCTTGTGACAGTTTCAGTGTTTCATGAACAGTTTAGTCCTTCATTGGACTGACAGGGATTCAGTGCTCCCATTCACTCCAGCAAACAATAAAAAATAAAGAACTTAATTCAACTAAATTTTCCAACACCAGTTAAGCAAACAAAAACCCAAACCCTGAACAAAAAATCCTCATGACTTAATAAAAAAGGAGTATAATCTGATGAAAAGAAGGGAGGAAAGAAGTTGTCTTCATTAGTTAACATATTTTCTGCAAATGCAAAATTACTGAGTGCCAGAATTTTTCAGCTATTCTGAAATTTGGCTATTGCCTTATGAGTCCTGCCAGTTTTCCAAACAAAATATTGCATTACAGTTTTTTTGTCAATAGCCCAGCCTGAACACAAGGGAAGAAAGTCACCACTTCTGTCATGTTTATATGTCAAATGCCATTGTTCCTTCTCATAAAGGACTGTGATTTAAGGCAGGATTACAGAAATGCAGAAGGGAGGGATAAGCTTCTCCAAACAGACCAGTTAGGAGAAGCCATTTATTTTATAGAGGAATTCACACAAATTTTGCTGAATAACACTTGGATTCTTGTAAAGAAAACAAACCAAACAGTTGCAAAATACATAAACAGGCCTGGCTCCTGGCACTTTTGCCAAGTTAAAGCCAAGAGAGCAAAACCAGTAGCAACAATAACACATACCCTGAGTTTACTGCACAATGTACTTCTGCCTGCCTTTATCTGAATGGGTATGATAATCCCTGAGCTCTTCAGTGCCTGACAAACCTCAAAACCCCAAAATTTTTCTGAAGGCCAAAATGGATGGTTGTTTAATCTTTTATACCTTATTCATCTATTTACTGTTATTGAATATTGACAATGTTGCAAATGCCAGATTACCTTGTTCATTTAACACACTCCATTTCCATCTCTGGCTGGCCACGACAACATGTGCCCATAGGAAGGGGAGGTTTGCTTTTGCCAGAAGCTCAGTGCAGGGTGAGGGGCAGCAACCTGGCCCACTGCCCTCAGAGGGTCCTGGCATTTTGTGGCTGGCTGGAGGCAGAGGCTCTGCCACAGCATTTATTAGAATTCCTCCTGCACAGCCGTGGGGGTCAGACATCATGCCAGTTCCATTGCTCTGACACCAGTAGGATTCATTTAGCAGTGCCATGCTTGAATTCTATTATTTGGTCACTGTCCCAGTCTCAGCACCATTTAGATAATTCTATTTCATCAGAGTGATGGGACTGCAGAAATTATAGAAAATTACAAGTATGATACGCAATATAAAGGTCCTATATAATATACAGTACAATTATTAGCTGTTATAGAAAGCAGAAATCTGTATTTTCCCAGCACATTTAGGATATTCCACAAGTAGCTGGCATACCATAAGAACCCAATATTTTTCATCTCTCTGGCAGTGGATTAATGGGGATTAAAGCTGAGTCAGAACGTACAGTCAGACATCCAGCAGGTGAGAGGCTTAATACTAAGAAAATGACAGTTGTGACATCATCATGGAAGATTTTGTACTTGAGGCTTCTCAGTCCCAGTCACTCCCACCAGCCACTCTAGGTGGCCCTGCGGTCTCACGCCAATTTAAACGCAAAAGGCATAACTTTTAACTGGTAGGTTATCAAGTGTATCTTGGTGCAGAGATACTCCATTTCAAAGCTCCATCCATCAGTTAGTCCTGAGTTAGAGTTTGGCTCTGGTTTAGGTGTTCTTAAACAGACATGTTTGAGATCATCTCAAGGGCGACCATAGAAATTAGAGACGAACATCACATAAGTCAAGAACAAGCCATCAGAGTTGTTATGATTAAACTCTTAATCTTCATTTGCCAGTTCAAGTTTACAAGGGAGTGAATTGAGAGCAATTTTAAGTTTGGATATTCAGTTTTACAACTGAAAAAATAATAATGGATTTTGCATGTGTGAATATTCTGATCTTTCTAATACGAGAATAAAATGATCAACCATCCAGTTATACCAAGATACACCTGAATTCTGGCTAGAATAGTCCTAAAACAACATTCAGTGAAAAAAAATACTCTCTTCTTACTAGCTTTTTGGGTAAAAGAATCTCACCAGTGTGAGCTACATTATTATTACAGTTTTATGTGTACTTATAATTCAGCTTTGCTTTTTTTAACTTACTGGTGCATCTGAATGGCATCTGAAATATTTTATCTTTGAATTTCCATGGCGTTTTTTATGAAGCTAAAGAAAAATGCTGTTGCTCTGCCATTTGGAGGTGAATATGGCATGTAAATCACTTTCTTAGGGAAAAAGCCTTATGTAGGTCGGTTATATCATGAGTGACAGATGCTTTAAATAACATCTCTAGATTGAACATAACTTGCATCAAGTTCCATATAGATATTTCTCAATGGTTTTAGCCCAGCCTCTCCTTTGTGAGAGCTGCATTGAAGTCCATAGAAAAAGAGTACCTGTCCAAGTTTCAGAAGATGTGGAATCCAAACCAAACAAGACTCTAAAGTTTGGGAAAAAAATCGTTTAACAATTTAGAAATTGCTTAAGTTTTAAAGTTCTTGATTTTTAAGAAAAGTATACTAGAAAGCATAACTGACAAAAGAAGGAAATTATTTAACTATTCCTATTCTGAAACTCTAATGTTTTTCTGCATACCAGTTCATGTTTGAAGGTGTTCCCTTCCATCCCATTTCACAGACCAAATTGTACTTTTCTCTGGATTTAGAAAAGTGAGGTGGAGCCAAATGCTGACAGTAATAAATATGTGCTTACAGTCTGGGTTATCTTTCAGCTGTCATGTGCAATCCCTAGTGGCCTGGATTTGAACTGGTCACTCACAATCAGAGTTTCTGGAAGATGCCAGTTGAACTCAATAAGTATCTCAATGCTTGGTTTCCTTTCTAAATAATTTCTAGCATCCAAATTAGAAAATTTATGCAATATCATGCAGCTGTTTTATGCCCATGTTGTTCAAACTGCAATGCTTTCACTTTTTAAATGACAGTATTTGGTGTCTTCTATACTAGTGTACAGATTCTAAAATCTAAATCTATGAAGTACAGATTATAAGAGCAAGACCAATAGGCCCTCTGTGAAGATGGTTCATTTATTTTTTTTTGTTGGACTCTTCACCTGCCATCACAAGTTTTCCATTCTCTGTTTCTTTTTCATCTCGTTATTCCTGGTACCACCTCTCTGTGCTGTTCTGTTCTTTCTCCTTTTATTCTGGGCCATTTTATTTGTACTGTTCTCCAAGTCTCTGCAATAGAGCAAGGAATAGAGCCTTCCACAAACATTATTTTTCCTGTTGCTGCTGTCCCCTGAAGCACAGTTTCCCCCTTATCTGTTCCTTCCCGTCCTAGGTGTGCCGTTAGCCGTAATGGCAGCAGTACTGGATAGCACACGCATAACCCCCTATTAGCTTGTTCCAGCTCGTATGAGCTGATGGTTTGGACTTTCCCAAGCTGATAGGCTAATTTCCTTCAGGGCTTCCCCTCAATTCTGATGCCTGCCCCAAGGTGTTTCCCCCTCTCTCCTACAGAACTGATGAACTCTGCTTTTCCTCGTCCTCTGGTGGCAAACACCACTGCAGAGGAACATGCCTGCAGCAAGGGGTCCTCCTGCTCTCATCCTTCAGGTTACTGTTGTCTCATGATGCTCCTTGCTCTGTGTTATGGCCAAAAAAGAGGTACACATTAGGCGTCAAAGCAGAAAGAGGACCACTATGGTTCAGCTGCAGCAGTGCCATCAGGAGCACAATCTGACCCATATTAAACACAGTGGGCATGCCCTCACGCAGTAGGTGATGTTTACAGTGTTCCTGTGTTCAGCTCTAGCTGTCACTACTCTGAAATAAAAAAATTGTGGCATGTCCTTCTTATCTAATTCACCTATTTTGTTCCCTCTTTGTAGAAGAACTTGGGAAAAATGTTGGTGAACAGGAAAAAGACCAAAGCAGAAATTCCACAGATGCACAGTTACAGGAAGAGGCAACAAGGACACAAAATGAGAGTAGTCAGGGAAGTGATGGTACAACCTGTCCTCCCAGAGCCATCGTCCTACAAGTAGTCTCTTTCGACACTCCTCTGAGTGATGAATCCAGCTCAGAAAAATGCACTAACTCTGATCCGACCCAGAAAGATCGCACCGATGCCCAGCAAGAGACACAGAATACAGACCCTCTGAATGGTAATGCTTCATCACAGAGCACCAGCCAATCTAATGGAGCTGTCCAGGGTGAAGCTTCAGCAGTGTCTGGTATCTCCCTGTCAAACATCAACAGTAATGTAAAATACTGAAATAAGGTGTTGTACAAACCACCAGCATAGGATAGTTTCTTCAGGCATGTGTGAAAGCGGGAGTGTCCTAAAACCATCAAATAGAAGCATATAAACAAATATCAGCTTCTTGATATCAGCCATTTCGGATCTACTAGACAATTCTTTAGAGAATATATTTTAGTTGAATTTGAAGAATGATTTTAAAGTAATTTAAAGATATGTATTTCCAATTAAATAACCATTTGTTATTGGAGAATAAGGTAAATTTTCAAAACAGAGCTATCTAACATTTTCTCTTTGATTAAGTAAGTATTAGTACTTATTCCCCTTAGTTTAGGCACCTAATATGATCATTATTTTGTAAACCACATCCTTTGTACCAAATGTAGTGTGAATCCAAGAGTTAAGCTTAATGAGATGGAATTTGGCAACTGCAGTAGTCATGGGACTGTGTCATTCTCTTAATTAGGAAGATCAGTCTCGTGGCTGTAGCTGCAGGACAAGCAAAAAATCACTAAAATGTCAGAATATGTTTTCAGAGTGTGTTTTGTCCCAAGATGACCATGTCTAGTATCTGGTGATTGCAACACAGGCTGAAGGGAAACACGCCCAAGCAATGAGGAATAGATGTTATCAAAGGAAGAGAAAGACACTGTGCATCTTTCTGTTGTTGTTTTCTGGGTTTGCTTATAGTTAGAATAAGCTTTGAGGCATTCGGGTAATAAGAATAATCAAGGCATATAATGACACTTCTCCTCAGTTTTACTTAAAATGCTAAACTCATTAATGCTTTAATGACAGTAAGCTTTGCAATATTGTGCCAGAAGTATGGCATTGTCTGAGCAGCAGCATTGACGAGCTTATAATGCTTAGCTTAGACATGAGTATATGACTTGGCATATTTCTCAAAAAAGCTTTTTATAGAGAACTCCCACTTACTCTAGATTTCCGCATTCTATGGCTCCACGCTTTTATTGTTGACAGTTTTTTTTCCATCAGAAATAACAGATGGTTAATTTAGGGCCCTAAATCAAAATATTTACACTAAAATTATTTTCATAGCATTTGAAGTTGTCTAATAACTAACATTTTTATCTTTTGACATGCATTTTTTACACCAGGTTTGTATTAAAGCTCAACTTAAGATTAAAGTGCCTTAGAAAAGTTCCCCAACTCCTGGATGAGGAATGCAGTTGGAAAAGCTGCATCTTTTATCTTTCAGGCTCTGCAGAAGGCAGTTGTGGTGTAGCTGTACTTGTGGGTCTTTAGATGGCTGATCAACGAAAATGATGTTTGAGAGATCAGATACAACTCAGCATACAATTAGTTCACACTGTTGCATTGTCAATCTTTGCATTCTTTTACCTTTCCTATAAGAACAGAGATTTCTTTCCTTAGAAAATGCTAATCTCATTTGTTTTCTAAGGCAGGAAGTTTTCTAGAGAATGCCTTGTACTTTAAAACTTCAAACTGCAAAATATATGAAAAGGGTAAGAAGTCATTAAGTTTTTAATAGTGTATTTGCACCTCTGTGGATGTCCAGTGGATCCAGACAGGACTCTTTTAACCAAGGTCAGACATTTGCAATGGAATGTTGCTTTAAGCAAGCAGAATGTAGCAAACGCATGATCTTACATTTTTTCCCTGATTCACAAATTAGACTTAATTAAGTATTCTAAGAGACACCATATACCTGTCAGGACATTATTAGCACTCTCCATGGTGGACTTCTCCACTTCTGTACTTTGTGTACTGAGGATGGGGGGTAGAAGGCTAAGGTGATTTCCAGAGTGCTTGCTGACTCCCAGCGTGGGGAAGTGAGCACCTGCAGGTGCTTTCCATGGGAGGGTGAGATAGAAAGAAGAAAAGCAACATGGTTATTCAGGTTGAAATTTCATATGTTAGCTGTCACTGTTCTGTGTTTTATAAAAAGCAGAAAATCCAGTTAAGTGTTCTGTAAGTGATTCAGTTACAACAGAGCTGGGGAGCACAGGAAGAGGATGTGTGCGCGTTCTTGGGAACTGTCAATGAATGTTTGGATGTGATGTGATGAGGGGGTTCCCCATTAAAAAAAATTAAAAGAGGCAATTTTCCACTCCTTGTATCATATCTCGTTCTAGGTGTGGTTCATGTAGGCCACCATGCTTCAGTGACAGGAGTAGCTCTGCCCTGGGTCCTGGCCAGTGCAAAGAGAGGACCAGAGGTTTGCTGTTACAAGCCCTGCAGTTGAGGCTGGATGTTGTTTTTCTCCACAACACCTTTTTTCATTTCCATCATCTCACTTTCATTTAATTGAATGGTACAAGATTAAATGAAACTATTATAAGGTGATTTTTTTAAGTGATGGTTTTTCTTTTCTCCTGAGTGATTTATTAATTAGAGCATTAATTTTAAAAACCGCCTATGTTTAATTAAAGGACTCCACATTTCAATGATTTATAAATGCTAATTGGCAAACTTTTAACTTCAAACTCATAATGATAGCCACATTAATCCTTAATATTAAAATGTAAGTGAGATAATAAATCTGTGATGAAACAGATTGCCGGTAGCTTCACTGTGTATGACAGGAGAGCACTGCCCGGTCCCATGGAGCGTGTGGCACATCCAGTGTCAGCAGCAGCGAGTCAGGGAGAGCCTCTGCAGGATAACCAGGTTAAACAGCAGTGGGCAGATGCACACCAACAACATGCCAGTTTGATTTATGGTGCTGCAGGTGACATCAGGGCATCAGCTGTGCCATGCAAATGCTCAGTGACCGCTCAGTGCTGTGGTGGCCCCGCGGAGCTCAGCGAGTGTGGAACCCTCTGCATCTGAACAGAGCAGGAGCAGATTGCTCCTTGGGTGAGCCAGGATCCTGGCACTCAGGGAAGGCATCCATGGTGGTGCATGGGATAAGGATGGAGGGAAGGTCAGACTAAAAAAGCAAATAATGTGTTTATAAAAAAAAGATACGGTTTATAAGATAACAGCCATGAGCAACCACATTTTTTTATCACATAAAAAACCTGATGCATAAAGAAGAAGAAAGCTATATATGTCTTAGAAGTTAACATTTGGTTTTTTGAACCTTACACGACAATATAAGAAAGCTGTTAAGCAGTTAGAAACTGTCCAGAGGAGGCCACAGGATGGTGAAGGGCCTTGAGGGGAAGCTGTATGAGGAGTGGCTGAGGGCACTTGGTCTGTCCAGCCTGGAGGAGACTGAGGGGAGACCTCACTGCAAATACAACTTCCTTGTGAGGGGAAGAGGAGAGGCAGGCACTGATTTCTTCTCTGTCGTGACAGTGACAGGAGCAGAGGGGATGGCTTGAAGTTGTGCCAGGGGACATTTAGGTTGGATATTAGGAAAAGGTTCTTCACCCAGAGGGTGGCTGGGCACCAGAACAGGCTGCCCAGGGCAGTGGGCACAGCACCAAGCCTGGCAGAGTTCAAGAAGCATTTGTATAAGGCTCTTGGGGATGGTGCTGGGCAGGGCCAGGAGCTGAACTCGATGATCCTTGTGGGTTCCTTTCAATTCAGCATATTCTGTGATTCTGTGAATGGTTTTAAGTCTTCCAGAAACTCAAGTGTCAAGTATAAAATTTAAATATTTAGATAAATAGCTTTTACTTTCATATTTCTTCCTATCCCCGCTTTTTGTTTTTATGGATGATAATGCTAATAAAGTTTTGCTAAATCCCTCCAAAAAGAGACACAGGCTGAAAGACCTGTGGACATCCTTGTTCTAATTAATGCTATTCCAATTTTGAGACTTTAAAAGCCTTTGAAGTATTGGTTGTCTGTATTCCACCTAGATTAAATTCTGTAAAATAAGGGATGGTATGAGATGCTGCTTGGGGGAGTATGACCCATCTGCTTGTGGCTGCATTACAGAGTGGGCAGGACACACTCTGCCACCATTCCACGTAGTGAAACAAGGGTGAAATCAGTAGCAATTTTTACTTGTGTACAATGAAGCCATGGTAGATTCATAGGTATTAATTTTCCTCCTTCCTCTTGCTTGTTTTCTTGAGTTTTCTTTCCTCTCTTCTTATTCTCTTTTCTAAACTGTCACCCTTTTCTTCAACTCACCATCGTCTTTCAATTTTCCTTTCAGATCACACATCATCTGCTTTCCTTTTCAGCTAATTCTACTTTTGTTTTATGGCTTTCAAAATGTCCCCCTCTCTATTTTTATAACATTTTTTGCTTCTCCCAGGTCGTCTTTTCCACCTTTGAGGCTTCTGTGCTTTTCCTTTTTTGACATTTTCAGTTCAGTGTTCTTGCTGGTGGGATCCCTCGATCAGCTGGGTAAAAGCGAGCAGTTACCATATGTAGTTAGTAAATAGCACTGTGAGTTTGCTCCATTGTACCCTGCCTACCATCTCAGTGTATCATTTCCTCAGCTGTACTCATTCGAGGAAACTGAAGGAATAGTTTGAGGGGCAGCTTCATTCTATGATTGCTGATTTGAGATTCATGCTGTATCACTTAGTTTGAAAGCTGCTTGTATTACTCTGTGTCATTGCTCCTATCTGATTGAATTAACTGAATTCTCAGAACTTGACACTGGCATCTTTCATTATCTGGGAGAAACTTACTCTGATTTGAAAGCCTACGGTAAAGAGGATTTAAGCAGCGCTTCTCTGCAGAGGGTGAATTTTGACTTTCAATAAGCTGGAAGGAAAAAATGAACCAAATCCAATTTATTAACACTCATGTAAAAGTCTTCATAGTTTTGTTTCATGCTGTGATCTATAGCTTTCATTCTATCGTTTGCCTTGTGGATAAACCATAATGATTATTTAATTTATGCTGATACTTATTCTGGTGAGATAGCAGTTAAAGAAAGCAATGACTGAAACCTCATTTTAACCTTAAAATATCTTGAGGAACTAGATTCTCTCTGTCTATGGCTGTGCAGATTCTCTTGACTTGGTTAACTTCCTCATTCAGGTTCCCAATCACATTTATTTATCTTCCAGGTGAGCCTAAACACTGTAAGTCAGAAGATATTGTAAAAGCCACGGAGCAGACAGAAGCACTGGTACAGAACTAGATTTGCTATTTCTTAAAAGCTTCTGACACTTCAGGCAGGACAGGTAACTTGGTAATTTCTTTCTTTTAAAGTGTTTTACACGATAAGGGCTTGCTTAGTGCTACTCTTAATCTCTTTGTTCTACCCAGTTGTGCTTACATTAGAAAATTTTGAAATGGGGACACAGTATACCCCACTTTCAATGTACCCTTAAAAAAATTCAATAAAAGAAGGGGAAAACAGTACTTTCAAATTTCTGAATCCTTAGTGTCAGACTAAGTGATCATGTGATAAACCACCCTCAATTCAAGTATATGAAATATTGGAAGAAGTAGTATCAAAAAGCTCTTGTTTATGAATTTTCATTTGATCTCTGTTGCAGGAGAAAAGAACTCTAGCTGTTCCTACCTCATGATCTCAGAGGCTGTTATCTGTCAACTTGTTCTTGGATCATCCTATTTTTGTGGAGAGTGATTGAACAAAATATTCAAAAATGTAAAATGTAAAACCCTGAGCTGGTAACTCAAGGCACTTAACAACTTGCAAGATTTCAGTTGTTTTTGTGTTGCTATTTCCTCTTCTATTCTGCTTTCTTAAACTAGCCAAAATAATTTTTTCAGCCAAAGTTGGACCTTGCTTTGTTGTATCACTGGTACCAGACATTTCCAGTTAACCATGAGACATGTGAAAAACATTATGTTTGTCATCTGCCTGGGATTGCTATTGTATGTCCCTGCTGCTGGTGTCCAATGAAAATGGAAAATCGAAATGAAACGTGTTTCTAGATACTTGTTCATGCAATCATGCTGCATGCACCATAAAAGTCCTACTTGTTATCTTCCTTAAAATATCTGGAAATAAATGTTTGTAGACTGTACAGGGAAGCTGTGGAATTACGCTGACCAGCCTGCGCAAATGAAGATTCTTCCCCACTGCAGTGGCTGCCATACGGACGGAACTGGTGTTGAACAAATCAGTATTTGAAAGATCTCTTTAAAATTA
Organism: Origma solitaria; assembly: GCA_013397895.1. Classification (NCBI taxonomy): domain Eukaryota; kingdom Metazoa; phylum Chordata; class Aves; order Passeriformes; family Acanthizidae; genus Origma; species Origma solitaria. Next base: position 1,220,138 of record VZRL01001273.1, on the reverse strand, counting down.
ATTGAATAACACCTGGTGTTAAAGATGAAAACATTCTGAATCTATACTGTTTTGAAATACATTAGCAATGGTGTCAGCCCTGCCATGAAGCTGGTGCTCATTGTTTTGTAGGGTGGAAGAAACAGCAACAGAAATACAGGAAAATTGCTTCAGTTCAGCAAAATATTGTGTTGCCTCTCAGATAGAATTGGAAGGTAACATCGAGGTCTTATGCCATGGTTTATCTCAAATGCGAAGGTGACAACATGGATCCTGCAAAATCCTTGCTAGAGTTTGTTTCTTTTTGAGGGGCAGCAAAATGGAGCACACAGGCAGTTACCTCTGCAAGAAGCCTCAGAATGAGCCCTCCAGCCCAAACTGTGCCCATAAAGAAACTCCATTTTCATCTCCTCTTCCCTCGAGCTGCACATGACCCCTCCTAATGTGGTCTGGGCGTCCTACATGGCTGCAGCCAACCTCATTTCCCTCTGCTGGAACCTGCCAGGAAACTTCCAGGCTCCCCTTCAGCTTGTAGGCGCTCAGGTGGCTCGGGTCGCTGCACTGCCAATTCTCCTTTTTGGACCCTGTGGTTATTACCTCACTGAACAAAGTCTTTTTAATCATCCACGGTCTGCTCTGAAGGGGACTCATGGGGGCAGTGGCACTCCCTCTCTGTGCCACGGGTGATGGAGACCTGCGTGCTGTTCATCTGCTGCTTCAGGGATCCAGCCAGAGCTCTGCAGGCATCAGGCTCACCCTCAGGAAGGCCAGGCTTTGTCTGATTGAAGAAGGAATCATCAAACAATCACTGTCACTGAGGGACCCTTACACATCCATAGCTCTTGGCTGTCTCTTTTGTGACAGCGGAGCAATCGAAATTGAGCTGGGAACAGTGTAAGCTCTGAGCCCTGGGAGAAGGGCATGCCGAAAGGTGGAATTCCTGTCATTGAATTTGTAAGCCATATATGTGCTATGCATAAGTAGTATGCATAGTTTTAACTTAAGAAATGTTTGTGCATATAGGATGTAAAAAATACATTTAAATTGTTTTGTGTATCTGGTCCAAGGCTTGTATTTAGCATGGACAAATTTCTGTACAGTGCAGTTAACGAATGAAATGTTAACAGATGAAATTGTATCATAGATGTTATAACGCAATCAATATTTTTTGCTAAGAGTTAAGAATTTATATATTCTCTGCTAGTGTTTGAGCAAATCATTAGTAGCCTGGACCACTCCGTGCACCTTTGCATCCTTTTTGGGAATGTTGGACTCTTTTTTTTCCTTTGTAATAAAATGTAAACCATCTTATGGCTTCTTATTGTCCTTATGACAAGAGAAGAAATGTAATGGTCGTATCAGATGTTTTCTGTAACATAAGTTGCCATGTGCTGTGGCAGTGGCAAATCTTTTTGATTAAGATCTGAAAACTTGGAACCTTATTTCAGATAAGTTGATCGTCTATATTTCCCACCAAATTTGAAAGGAACAATAGACAGCTATTATCTTTAAAAACTAGGCCAGCTAGGAATTTGTTACTGACTGTTTTTCAACGTTGTAATTTATGATTCACTGAGACAGAAAGTCTGAAGCAATCAGAATTTAATCTTTATATTGTATTTTCAATTTCAGACTTTTACCATAGTTGAACTTGAAGGGTTTTTTTCTGCGTCTCTATCCAATTGAGATTTATTACTCTTCAGAAATTTTCACCTGGAAGTACAAGCAGAAAATATAACAGATTCTGCAGAGGACTTGAAGCTTCCTGTGAGGCTCTCAGTGGCCTCTTGTCATAGCGAGCACCAAGATCTCCCACTGCCAGAGCTAGAAGGAGCTCCTGGTCTCACAGGAGGCACTCATTGCCTGCAGATCTCATTCATTAGTACAGAAGAGTGATTTTTCTATAAATAATCCTATTTGCTCATTTGTATTCAGTTTTTTACACTGTGGTAGACGTTGCTGAAATACAAAAGAGTCGTTAGTTTTTGGTTAAAGCCAGCGGATTCTCTTTCTTTCTTCCTTCCTTTATTCTTAGCAAGATTTTGCCTGGACATGACCCAAAGCTTGGTGTGTTTGGATGAGGAGAAATCTTCTTTGATGGAGAAGACCAATAGATCCAACACATGTTAGTTAAGGCTTTGAGCTGGGTGAAATCTGTGTTCATATGGCAGAAAGGCTTCTTGAGAAAGCCTCTCCCTGCACAGTAGTTTATCTCTGAAACCTGTAAGGCTGCGCTACCAAAACACTGCATGGGGCCCTAAGAAATGGTGTTTGTATCTGCATCTCTCCCACAGCATTCTGGGCATGTACCCTGCATCGAGCACACTGAGGAGCTGTAGCTATAAATGAGCCCTCAAGAGTTTTATTTTGTACTTTTATCTTGAGATATATGACAGATATATTATGTAATATTGTTATGGGTTATGATCTAGCCAGTATTTTTTTTATTTAATTTTCAAGAAGGCAATCTACAACTGTGTGTTTTTATTCTGCTGTATTTGTCCATATTTCCTATGATGATATTCCCAAATAAATTTGATTTGAGGGCAAGGATTGTGAAGCTCCTGAGTGTTAGTTACAAATTTGATTTCCTGGAGCATTTTTGCTCATCTGTGTATGATTGTCTTTGAGAAGTGACAGTGCACATATGGTTGTTTCCAAGCCTTCCACCCATTTGGGACTCCATACTTTTTCCTTGAGTGTCCCAGTTTGCCATGCAAACTCACATCCTCATAGCACACTTGAAAACAATTTCTTTAAGTGAGTCTTGCCTTCTTTGCCATTATGGCTAAAATAGCCCTCACATGAAGAAAAGCATAACCAGTGAAGCAATTTTTGCACCAAAAAATCTTGCTGCGGTTGGAATTGAAGGAGCCACTGGGACTGTACTTGTTAGCAACAATTCTTCAGGAAGGGTACGACTTTGAGACATACCTCCATGGCATGGTGTAAATTTTGTAATCCAAGTTCAGTGTAACTGGGATTAAACAGAGCCCCTTCCTACCTGGATTGAAAAGGAATGGAAAGAATCCCATAGACTCAAACACGTAGCAAATCCTAACTCGGTACAGATAAAAGTAAATCAAGACAGCTACTTTATATCACATTCTTTGCAGTTTCTGTTTTCCAGGTGCTATCTGAGCTACACGCACAAAGGACCTTCTTCTTGCAGAGATGCCAGAAGTCAAACAAGCCACTACTGTGACGAAAATAATTTCAAAGTAACAAATCAAGATCACTAGTGGTAAGTGTCTAAAATGTATATTTTTAACAGACTATACACTTATTATTTGAGAAAGAGGAAAATGTAAGTATAACTAACATTCTTCAGCAACAGCTTCAAGATTTCTGTGTACAGTAGTTTAGCAGACAAAGGTTTGTCTGACAGGGGAGTGCATCCCTTTTAGAGCATTTTTTAAAAACTCGCGTCCTTGAAAAACAGTTTGGAAAGATGAGTGGAAGTGGATTTAATACTATGAGCAAAAAAACCTATCCTCTGTCAAACATGCAAACATTTAGGCTACTTCTCTGGAATAATTTTACTTTCCTGGTCATTTAAGTGTTTAATGGGTCTCCAGAGACTCATTTTCCGTGTCCCAGGGCAAACATTCAGAAGTTTTATCAAACTGTGGATATCTAAGTTTTCCCCTGGGAACAAAGAAGCAAGTCATAACCACAGAGTTATAAATGGGAAAAATCTCTTATTAAAAAATGGGACTTCAGCTGTTATGGGCTGAACTTTGCTGCAAAATACTTCCTTCATGCTTGGGCAAGTCCTTTGCTTATGGCCTTTGTGTGGAGAATTGTTGGGGAACTTCACATTAGCTGAGCTTGGACAGATAATATCTTAACCAAATAGGCAATTCTGGCAGATTACATAGTATACGAACTTTAAAGCTGTTGAGTTTTATGCATTTGCAACATCCTGTATAGGTCATTATAACAAACCTGAGGTCTGTAATAATGTTGTAGGTAAATAAGGTGATCAAAATTAAAACGGTCGGTACAATCTTGGCTTTAAGATGGAATAATTAAGCAGAATAGATATTTCTTCACTTTTATTTGAACTGTAGTTATAACACTGTCTCATCACCACATAGGACTTAATGCTTTTGCACCTACAAGCAACAGTCCTGAACCTGCAAGAAGGGCTTTGGGACTTGTGTCATAATACCATGAATAAACATCAAGTTACATGAAAGTATTGGCTAATTATTTGTATAAAGCCTGATATGATTATCTCAATCAAAATTCAATGAGCCAAAGGGTCAAATTCACCTATGATGTATTTCCATGAAAGCCAAGAGAGACGGTGTCATTATACCAGAAATTAATTTCGTAATTGGATTGTAGTTCTTTGTCTCTTGCCTTCTCTGCATTCACCTGGTTTATAGATTTTTTTTCTGCAGTGCAGGGTGCTCTGAGGGTCTAATGTCTCTGTACAAAGCATGTGTTCAACTTTAGGCCATCTTAAATTCTTTTTTTTAGATTTTGTTCCTTTGCTTTGAGAGTGCTCAGCTTTGAGAGAGAACTGTATTTTTCTTACCAGTCAGAAATGAACATTCACCTTTATTGTTTGGGGCACTTCAGTGGTTCACAGCTGGAATTAATGGCAGCATATTTGTGTCAAGCATTTTAACATAACGCATGGTGCATCTTTATTTTAGCATTCCCACCTGGGGAAGATCCCTGTTCTGCTAGGCACAAGGCGGTTTGGGGTAGGGCAGGACTGTGACTGCAGCCAGAGTAGCTCTGGAGGACATGTGTATGGTTTCAAGTAAATAGTAGATACAGGAGCATGACTACAGAGTTGATATTTCCAGTAAATTAGAGAATAAAAATGTCATGAGCAATTTAAATATTATTTATAGTTGACCTTCATGTCTGTTTTTAATATTCAATCTGCTGAGTGTTTAAAAAAGCAATTAAAAGTCCCATATAATGTTAAAACCCTTGATAAATGTAATAAACAAATGACATATTCAAAAGAGAGAATCTATGTCCCATTAGGAGAGAAAAAGAAAGATGAGAGCAACATATGGCAGTATAATTAGAATGATTAGGGAAGCACATCAACAGAATTTATGCTGCAGGGAAAATGTAATAAGAAACCAACACACTTTCCTCACTGCCTTGAAAACTGCAAATATCGCTCTCTGAAAAGGAGAAGATGCAGAAAGGGTCCCTGGCATTTAAAGCTGTAACTTGTGTTCTTCTGTCATTATTAAAGATGCACACAGCCATCTGCAAACCATTTATTTTTTGCAGAGTTCACATTGTCCCATTGCTTTGATTAATAAGGAGCAATATTACACCTCAGCTGCTTTTCAGAAAGATGCTATTTTGGAAACCTAATTAATACTCATTCCACAGTTAGCTTGAGGTGTTCGTTAGTGCCAGATACTGAGTTCTTATTTGTTTCTCATTATGTGGAGAGTATTGCTTCTCAATGCCAACGTTTTTGTTTTGCATTTTGGAATAACCTTTCGACACTCCTGCTTCCCACAGCCCTCCCTTCAGAAGAGCTAATAACACCTGCCATCGTTATTTTCACATGCCTGTTAATGTCTGTTGAAGACGTTGTGGGCTATTTACATAGACGGACTATCCTGATGCACAGCAAATATTCCTGCCATTTTCTGAACAGTTGGGCCGAAGAGAAAAGCAAAATCTAGAAACTTGGCAATGCAACTGAAGTTTCAGCTTACCACTAAGGGTCAGTATATACTAGGCAAATGAATAATTACAAAATTGCAAAGAACGTGTTTGTCATAGCAGAAGTACAAAATAATTTTTCTGCCCTAACCCCCCCCAGATTATTTAATAAACAAGACAGAAAATCTATAGCAGAATATAGGCACTGAACTTGTACAAACTCCATCAGCCCACTCTGATGAAACTGGAGATTAGTAGCATCTTACCAAGCGGCCTGAGCTTTGCTCGAGGGTGCACAAATACCTTGCTTGAGATTTGCTCCAAGTGCTGCTGTCCTCATTGGAGGATAAAGGAGAGAATACGGCAAAGCAGACGGCATTTAGCATCCACTCAGTTGCCAAGTGTAATGCTGTGCATGAAAAGGTTAAATGTAATTGAACATGTCAGGATTCAACAGAACAACTGAGGCTCTTTCTGGAGCTCACTCTTGCACTGAGCTACTATAGAAAAAAAATAAAAAGAATAAAAGAAGAGCATCTGTGGGCCTGGGCACCAACATAGATGCAACAGGAGAGAAGAAAGGGGAGTCTGAGGGACAGCATATTTTAAATATGCCCTTACATTGTCCTCCAAGGGCTAGTGGACAGACAATGCCTTATTTACTTCAGGAATAAGGTCCCTGATGAAAAAAACTTGTCTTAAGAGAAAAGAAATGAGGAGGGGAGCTCTGCACTGAGCCAGGGAAATTTTGTTGTACAGTGCCAGCTGTACGAAAGCAGCCCTGCAGCCTGCAGGAGCCCTGCTTGGGTCCCTCCGCAGCCACCACAGCCTACCCAGGCCAGCTCTGCAGAGAGCTTCACCCAATGCTTCACCTTCTGGAGTAGAAAAAATGCTTTTTTTTTAAAGAGCAAAAGCCAGCACCAGCCTGGCCCTTGATGTTGTATTCTGTTAGAGGAACTGCAGATGAACTGGCAGTCCCTTCCTTACTGACTGACCGGACCCTGGACACTGTGGGAATCCCTGGCCCAAGCCAGGCAAGAGAACCTCTGCCTGCAGCCCTGCCTCGGAGTCATGCTGGATGTGACAGTTTGGGTTAAGTAACACCAACAGTGCAAGAACTAATGGTGTTTACATTCAGTTTACATTTCAGGGGAAAATAAATGATGCTATGAGAAGACAGTGAGTAAGTCCTTGAAGACTTCATCAGAATTTATAGCATCCCAAACAAAAAAAAAACCAAAACCAAACCAAAACAAAAAAACCTCAACCAAACAAAAAAAAAATCTTTAGAAGCTTTCCTGTACACATTGTGTACATTGTGTTTCCCCAAAACCTGTGATCTTTCTCAAGCAAAATTCCTCTGACTTCAGTGGAAAGCATGCTTTAGAAAGGAGTTTTAAACCTTGACTCAATATATATTTAGGTATTATCTGATTTTGCACCTGGAGAATAAACAACATATAAACATTCTGAAAATCAAATCCAGTTCAAACTAAATCTGGGTAGGCGGGGGTTCCTATTATTTATAAAGTGTAATTAACTCAGGTCCAACAGTCAACCTGAAACATCGTGTTCAGTGATGAATTCTCGGAGTTCTTATCAGGTGTTTTGTGTGTTGCCTTTGAAATGCTGAGATTCCAAAATGTTCAGTACCTTGTCCTGGTATCAAGTGCTATAAATCACATCCATGATTTCATTTGCTCACAGGTCCTAGATAGTTCTGATCTGCAGCCTGTGGGTACTAATAACCAGCAAAAAGCCATTAATATCCAAAGTGCTTTATTAGCTAGCAACAAAGAGAGATGGTGTGAGGTTAAACACCAGTGACTGATTCACGACTCGGGAGTGCTGTGGCAACAAGCAATTTAGTGAAGGGCCTGGTGCTGCACAAAAGCAAAGCCATGGCAAAGCTGGGACCAGAGCCCAGCTCTTCTTGCTGCCATTCCAGACCTAACTCGGGGCCATTCAAACAGTTTCTGAAGGATCATTTCCTTCTTTTTGTTGTTTGTGACATAAAAAGCTCTCAGTCCTGTAAGTCCTGTAGTGGCTTCTGTATAATTGAAGAGTCCTTCTTTAGTCCTTCTTGCACACCCTCACTGAGCTGGAGTCATGGATCCTGTCTGCAGTATTTCTACAGAGAATGGAAGCAAAGAGGACAGATACCGAGATACAGATGGAGGCGAAAAATGCCTCTCAAATATAAAGAAACACTTGTTGACAGATCCTCTTCTCAGCAGGTCTTCGTGGAAGACCTCAGATTGAGAATGAAATCACCATGCAAGGCATAGACAAAAGGCTCTGTGTTTTCCTATATTTAATATTTTTTCTTTTCCTTTTTTTTTTTCTTTTCTTTTTCTTTTTTTTTTTTTGCTAGCTCAACCCTTTAAAAGAGACAACAATGGAAAGTTAAACTGAGGGTAAAACTGTATCAAAGGCAAACAGTTAATACAAAATGACAGTGAATTCATTTAAAAATTTGCCATTGATAAAAAACGAAAATAATCTCTTAAGTGTGACTTTGAAGAAACGTAGTTTTCCTTCTCCACCTTATTCCATTTTATGCCATAGAGTTTGCCTGGTCTAACAAATGAAAAGGTTGGTATGAACCACACCTGTGCTCCTTGGACTCCCAAACTGGAACCCTTCCTAATGCCTCCAAGGAACAGTGATCTCGTGGAGAGAGAAATCCCTTTTGGCTGCTGCCACGAGGCAGCCTCAGACCGAAAGCACAGCAAGTATTTAACTGTCACATATCCAGGGAACACAGGGAAGAGTGGCTTTGCATCCTTCTCTAGACAGACTCACCTCTGCTTACTTTTTTTCTATCTTCATCACTGCACGTATCTCTATTGGCAATGGTAAAAACTGCCCTTAACCAAAAGGATCATTTTATGTGAACATTTCTCTATACGTTAGACAAACTCTCTGTACAATAGCAAATCTTGTCTAAATTAATGTATTATTTATTTTGTACCTTTTAAATAATTTTTATTTACAACAAGCCTTAGAGTACAGCTCACACGCAGTAGTTAAGCTCTGGCAGTACTGATGTCAGGGAGCTACACATTTGCGAATTACATTTCTAAGTCATAGAAAATAAAAGAAAAAAAAGACTTCAAAATAACTGTTTTATCTCTGGGAACAGGGGTCACAGGACACATGTGCGGTGTCAGCAGAGCGCCCTGGAGCCCTCGCGGTGCTGCGGGCACGGTGAGCGGCAGGGCAGGGCACGGCGGGGCCGGGGGCAGTTCGGTCACTCTGGGGTGGGGCTGGGGGCAGCTCTGCGCTGGTTAGTGCCCCCACTCCTCTTCTGTCTCGCCAACCTCTTCTTCTTCTTCTGGCAACACTGAGTCGCTCTGACTCTTCAGATGCTTAATCCCTGCAAATACAGAAGTCATGGTTAAGGTTGTGCTTAGTTTGCATCGGGTATTTTTTTGTGAAGGAAGAAACAGAAAACAAAAATAAAGGCAAGTTTAATGCCCATATTTACTCCCTTTTCCACAAACCTCTTAGTTAAATCATACTGTGGTGTATTTACAACAGAAATACTCTCCTCCTTGAATATAGGCTCAGAATGGTATTTTTGCTTCTCTTTTTTCCCTTATAAGCCTTGGTCAGGTTTGTGTTGAACAGCATTGCAAAGCTGTGCTGGTGCACAGAGAGCACTGCACCTGGCAGAGAGGAGACTGCTGGCACCAAAGCTGTGACAAGATTTAATAATTTCTTACATGGAAAATGTGTTCTTTTGACCTCCAAATACCATGAAGGGCTGGATGCAAAGGGGAAATACCTACCACGGGATTTTTGGAAGTTCAGGTTTGAGGAAAGTTATGAAGTGCCTACTGCTGGCTGGTTTCAGCCACCAAGTGAAGTCGACTCTATGAAAATGAATCAAATTACAGTTATTTCCCTGTCTCATGTTCAGTACAAACAAGTAGACCTCAATGAATGGGCCTAATCCCATTTTCTCAGCTCCGCCTTGGTGTGATATAATTCAAACTGGAAAAGGAAGCAACATCAAGATAAAAAGATGGCAGAAAGACCAGAGAGGAAGGGTTGCTATCTTCAAAAAATCTAAAAAGTAAATGCACAGGATTAGTCTCTGTCTCCCCTTGTTTTTGACAAATAAAGTGGGAACATAACTATTCTCAAAAATGCAAGATTTGAACAAAACATAAGCCTGAATCAGGCTATTTTCTGGTGTCATTACTGCCATTGCATAAAAATATTTTTGTCTTCATTAGAGATCATACATGGTTCTAGTCACCATTTCTAATAGTCAGAAAAAAGGCTTCCCTTTTGTATCACTGCCTCTCTGTGATGAGGAGAAATGACACCCCAGCTGCTTTATATAACCGCTGCTACATAATCGAACGCCCCAATATGCACCCTGCAAGTCATAGCGCTTGTAGGGGCACAGTTTTCAAGAAGGGCTTCACTCTTGAGGGGTACAGGGCAAGATCCAGATTACCACTAATTGTGAGGAAGAAAAATTGATGATGGTGTACATCCAAGAGTTATGTCCCCAGTGTCACTTAATCTGGGACTTCCTACACTTCACTAGTTATGTCCACATCACTCCAAAATGCAGGACAGTTTTTTTCCAAACATATAATTTAAAAACAAATTCAGCATAAGTTGTTCCAGTTCCACAAAACTTCAAATAGCTGAAAACAGTGTCTTACACTGGGTTGTACAACCACCAGCTCCTCTCTCCTTCCTTCCACACAAATGACAGCACATGACAGTTTCCTGGGAAACTGTTGTTCAGACATAAACCAAGCAAATACATTAATGCTCCCAAGCCACAGTTCTTGCAAGTGTGCCCTGCAATAATCAAGCCATTTCCAGTTAAGGAGCTGTGATACACGAAGGTGCTCAGCTACCACCAAGTTCTTAGCAGCACCACTTTGGCAACACCCTTCAGTAAGGCAAACATTTTAAATATGATTTCACCTAACTATAGGCTAATGGACATTTGTTTCCAAATTATGCTGTTTTTAAGGTAAATTTGTCTCCTGTTGTTTCCTCTGCACTTACAGAGCCGTTTCTTGCACAATTCACTGTAGCCATCTAGCAGCTGCTGTTCAGTACTTCAGACAGGAATTGCTAGGAGCCAGAGCACGTCATTTTTTAGGGAGTTTTTCAAAGATGAGAAAGGGAAAGTTATGGACAGGAAAGAAGGTGCATGATACACAGTATGATGAAGCCATGGAACTGTATTTTTTGTATGAGTGAAGACTTCTAGTTATGTGGTTTAATTGCAATATTAAGTATGAAAATTGTAGGAAATGGAGAGAAATTACATCAATGAGCATTACCCATTGATTTTTGCATAGCAAGTAGCTATCGATCTTATTTAATGATTTTTTCATAACCTCCATTCTGCAGCCTACTTTCACCTCTGCCAGTCATTTTATGCTACAGTGTCACTTGGAAGTTTCCTTCTCTGACCAATAAGTGTGCAAGACTTGATGTACTTTATATATAAGCCTCAAGATGTTCTCACAGAATCAGGTTGTCAGTATGAACTGACCCTCGGTGTGGCATTATGAAATAAGGTGATCATCTACACAATTGAATCAATTAGAGTGTATTTACAGAGATGTAATGAAATTCCTGTCAGTAACATACGAACATGTATGACAGGAAATGCTGGTAACTGTCCTGAAAAGATACATTTCATGCAAAAAGCTGAAGACTTCTACAGTGCAAGAAAGATTACATTCTGTTAGAGATGGAGTAAAAATTCATTACTCAGGTCACCTCAACCATTTTTACAACCACAGCTATGGCAATGTTAATTTAACAGAAAGGATATTTCCTTCTCATCCTTTCCATCTTGATACCAGTAACACAGTTCATGCCCTCAGTGTTCCTCAGCTAGTAACCAAGAAGAACCAAAATGCTTCATCCTTATGCTACTTTAAAACAAAGTCTGTCTGAACACTGCTAAAGCCAGCAGGACAAGAATTGGTTTTTCTCAAAGGGCTTATATTTCACTGCAGGTAATTTAATCCAATTAATGTTGATAAACAAACCCATAATTCCAAGCCATATTGAGCAGCAATGCTCTAATATAATTTGAACTGTCAATTCTTTTTAGATGAAGTCACTGTCTCAAAGAATATTTCTAGATTTCTAGATACTTATAAAATATGAATGCAAATGGGACAATTTTCTGGCATTTTTGTAGTCACATCACATCCGTGCTGCTTCCACAGCTGTCTTTTTGCTTCTCTCCATCTAACTAAACCCCCAGCTTAGAAGGCTAAGCAGTGTCGCAAGATTTGAAATAACCAAGTGTTCTTGAATTAAGTATCTGCTAGAAAAAAATTTTTTAAATATTCAAGTAATTAAGGCAGCTCCCCGTCCTATTTAACACTTCTTCCTTCACCCTGCTTCTGCCCAAGGAAGGGTGTTGACATTTACCAAACTCAGGATTGAAGTCTGGTTGGCAGCTTGAATTCCCTAAAGTTTGAAGGGTTATTTAGTTTTATGATTTGGAGCTGATCCTCTCTCCATCAAAAACACACTTCCAGATTTGCAGAAAGCAGTGAAAGGCACAGATAACACAGGTTCATTTTCAGCATTTCAGAACTCAAATCACTTTGAAATTATCATGCAAACAAACCTGGTCAAAGAGCATAACAGCCAAATAAAAATGTCTCAGTCAATGTTAAATGAATTATTTTCTGGTTCCCGCAGCAAAAATGAGAATATCAAAAGAAACATCATATATTCATACCACTAAACAGAAAAAAAAAGGACTATTCTTTTTTAATGGTACAGTTTGATTTGCATTTACCAGTCAAATATGTTTTTACTTCTCTTGTAAGTCATCCTCATAATTTTTTTCCCAACTGAAGTTTAACTGATTTAAAAATGCCAACAAAACAAACAAATAAACAGAAAACCGAAAACCCAAACAACCATCCACGGCCACCAACTAAAGAAAAAGCCCCATAAACTGATGTCATTAAACCCAGCATCAACCCCAGGTCTTTGGCTGAGTTGGATGCAATGGAAGGCAGCTGTGAAGAGCCAAATAAAGCTGGCAGGTCCTCCAGGGCAGCCTCCTCCATGGATAGGGATGGTCTCTACAGAAACAGGAGGACAAGGAGCTCTACCAGATCACGGGCAGCTTTGGGACACTGAAGAGCAGCCTGCCTGTGCCAGGGGAGTTACCCAGAAGGTGAAGGTGTCTGATTGTGAATTGGAAGAGAGTATATTCTGACTGGATATAAAGAAGGAATTTTTTCACCAAGTGTATTTAAGCACTGGTGTGGTTTCCCAGTTTTCCCAGTCTCTCTTCAAGGAGATTTTCAGTACTGAACTAGACAAAGCATTGAACAACCTTGTTAAATTTGGTGTTAAATCTGCTTTAGGCATCAGGTTGAACTATGGACTTTCCCAAGGTTCCTTGCAACATAAATGACTATATGATTTTATGAAATCAAAACTCAGTAATTCCGTCTTTAGGTTTATAACTGTGTACTCACATTAACTGTGTGGGCTACATACTGATCCACCTGGGAACTCCAAATGACTCCTTTCTCCGGGAAAGGGATGAAGTGTCTTACTGCAGCAGTTAGACTGATTTCAGGAATAAGAGTCCTCTTCACTCCTTAAAACCATGGGGCCAGACTAAATCAATACTTCTGTACTGATTTTGGAAAACATACAAGCTCCCAATTAGGTTATGCAGTCCGTTGTGATCTGTATATACATGCATGTGAGCTCCATATTGTTCCCGAACACAAGGGATGAAAATAATGGGATTTAAGTCAGTGAACCTGAAGCATCTCTTGCATGTGACAGATACACCCCTGAGACAAAATCTCACACAGAAATCACACCCCGGCCATGGCCCAGTGCATGGAAGGGATTGTAATGCCCTCTCAGTGCATTACAACAGACAGGATGTCATTCCTGAGAGGGAGGCACAGAGCTGCTGTCCTGCAGATGAGTCCTGGCCCTGCTGCTGAAATGGCTCAGCTTCCCTGGGGGCTCAGGGGCAGAGCATTGTCTCAGTCACTAGCAGGGCATGGTGCCTGAGGGCTCTGACTGGCATTGCAATGAAACGAATATGCTCAGCTGCCGGCAGATGTAACAGATTAAAAAACCATGCTGTGCTAGTAAAACCAAGGCCTAATGCACCCTGTTTCAGAATAAATCCCTTTCTTGCTCACCTATGCTCCTACACAATGGAAGTAACACAGACTCTCAACACTTCACAAGATGTTTTGCCAATGCTTCCAGAAGAATCCAGCACTCCATGTGATGGGATGTGCTCCCTTCTTTGGGTCAGTGCCAGGGGGAGAGCCCAGAGCCTGTCCCTGCAATGGGCACTGCAGTGCAGCTCTGACAGGCACAGGGCACAGACTCAGCTCAGCTCTGAAAAGCATCAAATGCTTCCTGCTCTTCCACCTCCAGCAGAGGCTGAGGACCATCAGAGCCTACAGGAGCAGCTGCCTGGCAGAAACCTACTTTGACAGAAGATAAATAATTATTAAAAACTTTTCCTCTCTGTGATGACTTTCAGTTCAACAGAATACTGCTTCACCAGCCTCTATTCTCAGCATTTTCAGCTTCATAGAAGTTTAGAAAAATCCAGTTTCATCATCTTCAAATGCTCATTTTCAGGTGCATGTTAGCTACACTGCCTAATTTATTTAAGTGAAAGAAATACATGTCTGATCTCTGTCCTGTTTGGAGAAGATATCAGAAACAGAGTTGTCATTACTGGTCATGGAGAAACTCAAAACTTACCCCGCACTCACATCTCCTAGGCACCCCAACTTTCTTGATTAAAAAAATTTGGTTGTTTGGCTGGAAAAAAATTAAATCCTCCTATATATTTTATTTTTTCTTGTTTTAAACAGCTGAAATGCAGGAGGGCATGTAGTCCATGCAAGAGCAGAATGGGAAATGAGTAATAAAAATGCTATAGTTTCCCAAAAACCTAAAAAAACCCAAAACCCAAGCTTTCCCTTGTTTCCTCTCTGCATAAATGATGTTATCTGTCTTCTTCATCTGTACAATCAGTTCCTGAAACCTTTAATCTATTTTTACTTAATTAATGGTTTAGATAAGCTCTCCTTGTATGCAAGTCAGAGTTCAGTGCTTAAGATTTCATTAGGAACTCTTAAAAACCATTAACCCTATCCTTAACCCCACTTGCCTCCCCAGCTGCTGTCCAACCCTCCTCCCTCTCCCATTCAGCTCACCAAAAATGATGCTCCCTGGTTCCATCTTACCAGCCCTCTCTGCCCCCATCCTCCATTTCCTTTGATCCACTTGCCCTTGGAACCAGTCTCAAAGCTTTCTGGCAAAGTGCCTAGCAGTCTCTCTCTTCATCCTTTCCTGCTTGCTGATGTCTTTCCCTCTGACGCTTTGTGCCCTGCTGTCCTTCGCCCTGGTTCTTCTTCCACTGTTGTAATGTTTTGCTCCTTGCCATTCTCTGATGGTCATTTTCCCCTCTGTCCAAATTAAAACTCTAGAGTGCATCTTCTATGCAACCTTGTGGAACTCTAAGGCAACATCTCAAAGTGGTCAAAATCAAGCTCTTGATCTGCAGTCCTGTCCAAAATGTTCATCTACTATGAACAACACTGTCATTTTCCCCTGACATTTAGGTGTACACATATCTGATTTCCACTCTTCTCTAGATCCCCATATCCTATTGTCATCTAATTCTTGCATGTCTTGACCATTGTATAGAGTCTTTACCATTTATCCAGACTTTGAAACTCTCCTTATCCTGGGGTCTTCACTGCTACCACATCTCCTTCTCCAAGCTTTACAAATGTACCTTTTCTCCTGCCACTACTTTCCCCCTCGAGTCCTCTCCATTCCCTCCAAGATATTTCAGACTAATGGTGGCTATTTACACTTTCAAGGAAAATTAAATTTCTTCATATATTATGGGCATCATCTGCACTCATCTCAAATCAGGAAATGATACAGCTTTGCTTCTCATATTGCTAGGCTTTTAAATTAGCATTTTCATTCTTTCTCCTAAAGTTCTGGAGAGGTAAAGCTATCTGCCTCCATGGCTAGCTCCAAATCCTTGTCAAAATCCTCAGTTACAGAATTTCATAAACAACCTGAGAACAGTTTTTTTGCCTGCTGAGATGAAAAGTGCTGCTTTCCTCCCTAACATTCTCTATCCATTCCTAGGCTTGATTGCTGCACCTTAGCTGGGAGCTCCCTAGTGCAGCAACCAGCTCCTGTTAAATGTTTGAACAAGGTGTACGTGGCATAGACCAAATTCCTGCTGTGGGTTCCTGGGTGCTTCATTAACTTTAATATGGTATGCCAAGAATTGCGGCGTGCAGTGATCAGTGGATGATTGCTGAGTACGAACGAAGAGCCGGCGACAACTGATATTTCTATGCAAACACACGATGCATTTTACCTACCTTTCCTTTCCTTTCTTCACTCCCACCTAGAAGAACGGCTTCAGTCTGACAACCTGGCAGCTATTATTTCATCTGCTGGTGCTCATATTCAAAAATCACCCCAGAGGACCTGTGGCAGGAGGCTAATCCTGCTTCCAAGCAGATCTGGCAACAAGAGCGTCAGCGCAGCCTATGTATCCCAAGGCAGCCACTCTCTTGGGTGGTCTCTGAGCTACTGGTGGTTCAAAGAGCATCAGAAAGTTATCTATGACATGACAGCAATAAAACACACAGTCCCAGACCTTGACAACTCCCATGTGTATGAGTGAGTGAACAGAAAAAACATGAGGGAGGGAAGACAAAATAAAAATAAAAGGACATGGAAAATTTTGCTTTATAGATGCTGGAAACTGTGAACAGTTTGCTTGATACAGCCTTTGAAAGTTTTCTAGAATTTGGGCTGTTCTTTGTTGATAGAGACTGAGAAATGGTGCACTGCAACAGTCTCAAGGGACTCTGAGTGGTACCCATGCCTGTAAGTTTTTGTTAAGCAAGGTTTCATGGAAGCTTGATAACCAACATGCAAGGGCAGCCCTTAGTCCTGTGGCCAGTGAGTCTGAACATAATGAGGTCTTTTTTCATGACACAGATCTTGGTCCCCCTCCTCCAGAAATTAATGAGATTTTCTCTTACTATTTTTAAAGAAAGAAGAGTCACCTTACGTTAAGTTCCAGCTACAAAGACAAACCCCCAGCTACTGTTGGTTTACAATGAATGTATGTAAAATAATGTAAACTGCTGTTGTATGCGGTTTTAAAGTTTGAGATATAGATTAAAAAATTGACACAGAAAGTAGGTGCATGATATTCTTGAACTCCTGTTTGGATTATCCTAGAAAAAGCGAACTCAGGCTGTCTCTCTGTCATTTATAATTGATGGAGTCTTCAAACACCATAAGATATGGTAGACCTCCAACATTTAGAATAGAAATAATCTGGAGTACCAGTGGGGAAATTTAATCTATGATGACATCATAACAATCCATAAATAATAAAAAAAACCCCTCCTTGTGATGTATTATTTTATGCCTAAGCTCAAGCTGAGAAGGACAAAAAAATTCTCATGTGTGTTATGAGACCAAGACATTATTCAGCCTTGCAATTTCACTTACTTCTTTTCTCCCTCTCTAATATGCATGACCAAATCAAAACAAATGATCTGAAGCATTGGCAAATATAATGGGTTTATGTAGGTCACATATCTGATCTGGAGCAGATCAGATCATCAGCATGTTCAGCAGGTCACCATGACCCCGTAGATGTTTGTGAATGACCATTTGGAAACTCAGCAACAAAGTCTGACTAATTTTCTAAATGTCTGCTGGTTGCTACTAACTCTTCTCTTAGCTCTAGACATACAGTCCTCAGTCGTCACGGTGAGCCTTTTCAATGACAAATGTTGAGGCTCGTTTGAGGCTACTTTCAGTCAAAAGGCTCACTGTTAAACTATCACAATGAAGACTGTATGAGAGCAGCAAAAATCGTGTTGCAAATGTCTGGCTACTTTCCATTTTGTTCTCTGAGACATCACTTTCCATTTTCCCCTCTCAGAATGGCTTGAAGCAGCACTGGCTCCTGAAGGGCAGCGTGAAGGGGTTTCTTGCACAGAAAGGCCTTTGTTGGTCCTCCACAGGCTGGCCAGAACATGCACTGGAGAGAGGGGTCAGCTTTGCCACGGCTGAAGGGACTGCAGCTCCCACTCGCAGTAGCCAAAAGAGTCAACAGAGAGCTTTTTGTTGCCCCAGGCCACCTTCTGCTAGCGTGTACACATCCTGTTCTGCTGGTTCGTTCCTTCTTCCTTCCCTTGCTAGCCCTCAGGCTGCCCAAGTCAGCCAGGCTGCAGCGCTCAGATGAAGAGCAGGAGCTCCTGCAGTCAGCCTGCAAGTGGATGTTTCAGCCTCTGTCAGCCTCAGCCCAGCACTGACCACCTTCTGGAAATTGCACTTTGGAAAGCCAGAAAATATTTCTTAGCTGATCCTGTGGAGGATAGCTCTTGGTCAAATACCTCAAAACCTTGATCAGAAGAACATGCAGACAATTCAAACATACTTGCACGTCAGTAATGAATCTGGGCAGTACTGCAAGGCTCTCCACTTCGTGGCTGCTGTTCTGCTCTGACCAGGCAGCTGGAGCCAGCAATCAGGAGAGGATTAGAGTTTTTCAGCTGACACTTTCCCATCCCAATTTTTCACAGCTAAGAGACAGGCTTAGAACTGTTGATAAGTGTGCTTGAATTCAAGCAATGCAGGCAGACCTTCCAAGGTGCTGTGCTCTGACGGGTCCTGGGAAGCTTGTTAGATGGTCAGAACCTCCTGTGAGAAAGCAGTTGCCTGGAAGCCAAATCTTACTGGGCAATGCGTTTATTTGCTGGAATTGCTGAGCCCTCACTTTTAACACCAGCATCACTTTCAGTCAGGCAGCTGTCTGCTGAGAGTAGGTCAAAATCACAGGACTGGCAGAATTGTTCCCTTATGTCAAAGGATTACAGTAATTCCATCAAATAAAAGGCCACATTTTCAACCTCTAATCAGCTGCTCCATAATAACAGAAGTCAAAAGCTCTGCTACTGTCACGAAGTAAGTGTTAGAACTCACTGGTCTTAAAAGTTTACAAGTAGCATTTTCTAAGCATGGCTTCTTTAAATTAAACCATCTTACACTTTCCCAGGCAACTTCAGTCATTCTCAGGATTCACCACATGCTTCTCCAGCCTAGTTTATATATCCAGTTGGAGACACTGTAGCCTGACTACCTTAAAATAAGCCAGGAGGCTAAAAGTGGGAAGGAGGTTTTACAACTAGAAAATCACATCAGCAAAGACTTGGGAAAGCTGATACTAAAGATGGTATGAAATATGCTCAATATTTCAGCTACAGAAGGTAAGTCTGTTTAGAGGTAGGGACAAATCAAATTTTAGTTATTTGGGCTGCTATGTACAAAATAAAACAATTTTATCATCCTACCTGCTGCAAGTAAATAAGGGAAAAGTTAAGGAGAATTAGATAAATCTTAAGTTTCATAAGAAGTCTTAACTTCTGTATTCTAAAGTATATGCCATTGTTCAACCTCAAATATGGATGAACTGCAGAATTAGGTTGAAGGCTGTGCCTTATGCCAGAAATTCAATTATATATTCAAAAATAAGGGTCCTTTCCAGGCCTTGAAATTAGTGAGCATTTACAAAAGCAATCCTCCTCTTGTCTCTAGGAACAAATGCTTTGTTCACAGCTACTATTCCTTTTACACAGGATAATAAAAAGATTTCTGCTCCCAATAAGTTAAAAAAAGATTAAATAGTAACTTATCTGTGAAAAAGGAAATTGAGTGTCATACCAGTTTCATTTCCTTGAATCTGTTCTTGCCAATAGTGGCAAGAACATTTTCCCTTTTTACATATTGTTTTAATTTTTTCTTCTCCAGTTTTTAAGGGGAGATTTCTGACCTGCTCTCCTGGCCATTTCTCTTACTACAGCTCAGTTATGTCTGTAGGTGTTCTTGTCCCAAACTCCTGTTGATGCTATGCACATCATTCTTCAAAGCAAATGCCTAAGCATTTGTAAGGGATTTGACTTCAGCAATTAATTCTTGGGGAAAATGCTGTATTAGAGAACCTGAACTGCAGGAGTCTGAGCTTTTTGGGCCTTAAGTGGGCTGCTACTTGCACCTAGTTTGTCAGTGAAGTACTTACAGTTGCACGGTGACAGAAGAGTGGCATGACATTTTATTCATGCCACATGTTTTAACTCCAAATTAAATTACTTCCGTTCACATGGCAATTTTCATTAAGGTTTAAAAAATATATTGGCTGGCAGAGCTCTGTTTATGGCGGGCAGGGATGAAGCCACATGCCTCTGCTAAAAACCTGCAGTGAAGGCAGTGCATGGTGCTGGCAGTGCCTCAGCTGCTGGGAAGGGCTGCTTCTGGCAGCACAGCCAGCAGAAGTGAAGTGAAAAAGGAAAATGCTGCTTATCTGCAAACTTCTGAGCAGTAGGAACAAAGTGTAGCATCTTTTCTTATGATTTACTTACGGTGATTTGCTCGCAAAACAAAAGAAATGCACTTGTCTGTGATTCCTTGTCCGGTCAGTTGAGAGAGAGAGAGACTTCCAGGGCTTGATTTTTCACTAGGCAGTCTGTAACAAGCCCAGGGTGACTCCATGCCTGACTTAGTTTAAGCAGAATGGATTCATGCCACAGCACTTTTAAAAATGATAGTAGCAGACTGCAATAGCTGAATATTTTCACTTCCTTGAAGCCAGAGAATTTTCATTTGCTCGTGATTAGGAAAATACCTCTGAAATTTTGCAGTTCCCTTTACGAAGAAAAGGAATCCACCAAAAAAATAGTGTTAGCAATACCAGAACATTTAGTTTTGCCTAATTTGTTAAGCATAGAAATGTAGACATGCTATTGGAAAATTAATTTGATTTTTATACACATTAAAAACGCAACGAAAAGTACACTTTTTTCATTCAAAGCCTTACTGAAAATGCTTTCCAAAACATTTTAATCTCTCCAGTTTCATGAGGCATTTCCAAGAAGCTGCATTTCAGTTTCCTTAAGGTGATCTTATCTGATTTCAGTGTTAGAAGAGAGCATTGTCCAGCTGCTCTCTTTTTCCTAGACAACTGCACTGTGGTTCTACTTTTTTAGATTTTGACTGACATGGGAATTTTTCTGAGGTTAAGAAACCAAAATAGTTGAGAAAAAGCTTATTTCCAATTTCTTAGGGGAGAGAATCCTTGACAGAGAAGGGGAGGCTGTGATAGTGCGAAGCAGAAGCCTGAGTACGTGATGGAGTGAATGAAGCCCTGTGTGTAATGACTGAACAGCTTTTGCTTCTTCTATTTCACCCCCAGGTTCATCATGGTACCCCCAGCATTCTGTTCAGCTTATATTCTGGCTCCATATTTTCTATTTCTGTGATTATTTTTGTGGTTATTATTTCTTTCCATGCTCTGGGGCAGATATAGAAAAAAATTGTTAATGGCAGTTTTAAATCTCTTGCTGAATACTCTGTGCAGCCTGAGATTTTTAGGGTTAGGGTGAAAAGCTTTCCAGTGAGTTTTCAAAATGAAGGCAGGAGTAAAATCTTTGCTGATCACCCAAAATTCCAAGGTGGTGTTTCTCTGCTATACTTCCATGTACTGTGTGGCTTTCACTTCTAATTAATCCTGTCTGTTCCTTTTGTTAGAAGCCTATAAGCTTGTCTGTTAATTTGCTGATGAATCCCCTACTGAGTTATAATGTTTATTGTGATCCTTCCTGTGATGACAAAGGTGATAGGAAATAGCATAACCTTCCACCGGTAATATTGTAAATGTTGAAATGAGCTCTTCTTTCAAGTATTTTATAAACAACTTCAAAATTAGAAAAACCTTGTGATGATTAAACAAGTGAGTGATAGGCCAGTGTTTACATTAAATTAAACATCCCCACTGCAGTAGTTTCATGGGTGGCAGACAAATAACAGGCAATTATTATTTTCTTCATGTTACAGGCACTGAAGTTGCAGCCCTTACATCCAAGCAGGAATCCACCAGAATGATGAATGAATTTCACCATTTTAGGTCCTGTGAGCTGCTGAGATCACCTCGAGCAGCTGAGGTCCATCTCAGAAGCCTGAAGCTGAAGATGGCTTGAATCCTTCCCCTGTCCCCCTGCAGCAGGCACCTGGTGCTAACCAAAGCAGAGCTGTGAATCAAGCCAGCTCAGCTCCCTAGCAGTACCTCTGGAACATCACAGCGAGCCTCTCCTCTCTTTCCCCTTGGTGCTGGAGAGGTTTTTGTCACATTAAGAGCTAACTTATTTGGGGCTTACAGCCTGCCCTAGCAAGTCATAATTTTTGCCTCCGAGACATTTTCCTAGGACACGGTATCCACCCATCCAAACCGACACGTAGAGAGCTCTCTTTCGGAAGCTCTTATGTGCTTCCACAAAGGGTCTTGGGTGAAAGGTGAAATTTGGATATAGGCAGCTGTGGGATGGTATTTTCACTGTGTTATCATTACCATGTTGTGAGAGGTTCTATCTGTGCCAATTAACTCAGAAAGTTCCCAGCCTGATGGAGGCAGCAGTGATCATTTTCAATGGGTGTTTTGGATGACCCTCATGACTTGGGAGCATAAAAGGGAGCAGCACTGCTTTGCTGCAAGGAGCAATTTTCACAGAGCAAATGTATAAATCCCTTGAACCAAGGGAGGCAAACGGGATAGTAGCAATTTATGGTGTTTTGCACAGTAATATAGGCAGATTTTCACACCCTTAAAACAAATGCAAACCAATTTAGTACATAATGTTTATGCACAACCAAGGTACATCTCTGGCAGAGAAATTCAGCAAAATCAAATTCCTAGCTTAGACGTCAGAAGGTGTCTGTCATAGTGTCTCTGATCTTTTGGGAGAGGAGAAAAGAGAATAGTGAAAAGTTTAGTTTGACATTTTTAGTAGCATTATAAATTTGAAATATTTTCATTTTAACTTGTTCAGCTTACAGACAACTGAAACTCCACCAAATTCTGATATTTAAGTATTTTTGACTGCTGAAAATTTAAAACCCAATGTTAAGATATACATTATCCAACATAAAATTCAGTCACAACAAATTATTTGCATTGCAGAAGATACAACCAGTCTCACCTTGCAGTTGCCATGGGCAGCAAAACACTGGGGCAAAATCTTTAGTGGCTCTCTATTGAGTGAGTGACTTGAACTTGTGAGAAACCTGCCTCTTCTGGTTTGCCTAAGGCATCAAAATACCCCAGAGCCAGCATCCAGCACAACCAGAATGTAATTACACCGTAGAAACACACTGTCTGACACAGAATTGTCAGAGCCTGAAAGCAGGTATTGCTCTCAATTCTTCTGGAAAGCACAGCAAGAATATCAGTTTGCTCGATTTAATTGGGGTAAATATAGACAAAGTACAGAAAAGGTAGACTGTTCTCTAAAGGTTTAGACACATTCAGATCACAGTCATAGAATCTTTAAAAATAAGGTTTTACACTTCTTGCTTTAGATCTTGCTAAGAGTGAGTTGGAATAAAGGTCAGGCTCTAACCACTCATGGAATTTGGGGGACACCGCTGGAATGCAGGGGAAATGTAATAATAACCTCACAGATTTAAAGTTGAAATTTGTCTGATTTAATGTAATTTCACTCTTCATAACTGTTCTTGCCATTCAACAGTGGAGCTGCATCTAGGAGTCAGCAGAGGGAGCCTGCATGCCAAAAATCCCACTGACTGTTTTTTTAAAAAAACTCTGTTTTCTTGCTTATCGTGAGGAAATTGAAAGCTGAATTTACATAATTTCTCCTCATTGCTGAAAGAAAAAGAGAAGCGTGCAGCCTCCCTGTGCCTTTTTTGGGGACTGGCCCGCCCGTGGGTGCTCAGGCCCTGGGACACAGGCAGCCCTTGCCCTGCTGCTCACTGGCAGGACCTGCTCTCCCTGCTCTCCCTTCCTTGGGCTCAGTCTGGACACCGTCCCTGCTGAGCTGGGCAGGTGTGTATGTGCTTCCTACACCTTACCAACTGCTCCTGGGGACAGGTGCAGCCGTGCGGTGCCCTGTGTCCCTGTCACCTGCAAAGCTGCCCCTGCAGGGAGTGGCCCACAAACCTGCACCGTTCTAGGGTTTACTGTACCTGTGTGCACATGTTCTCCTTGCTGGGTACCAACAGATGCAGAAGTGCTGCACCTTGAGCTGGAGGAACCACGGCAAACATTTTAGGTGTGTGATTTCCTCCTGAGCGGTCACTAGATCCCACAACTCCTTTAACTGTGCTGTTAAAAATACTTACTCTGTAAATTGCTCAGAGCTGCTGATCATCTGTTCCAGCTATAAAAGACCGTGGAATAACACTGGTCCATGACTTGTGTGAGCACTGAAAAACCTCAAGTATCCTCCCTCCGTTTCAAGGAAAATTAGCTGCTACACCAGATGAGAGCTTTTAAAAAACATCCTCCAAGCCTATGCAGCTCACAGGAAAATGAATCCCTTTCAGATCCATACGCTAGCTGCAGTATTTCCTGTGTTTTTCTGGTAACAGAAACTCATAACTCATGCGAGTGTTCAGTCCTAGCTGCAGGCCTGAAAGGATGTGGTTGAAATCTTCAGGCCTCTCGTGTTCTTGTCTCCATGCCAAAGCTCTGGTGGATGGTTTTGGGAACTCTGTGTTCTTGCTGTACTGGGCAATGTTGCATCCCAAGGGGTGAAGGAAGGGAGAAATTATGGAGGGGAGTAGAACCACATGGCCTTCTGTAGAAAATTTTTGGTTTTCAATAAATTCAGACCAATAGGCATCCACTTCAAAAGGGAAAAAAAATCAAATACTAAAAACCCAGAAAATATCCCCACCACAAGAAACCCGCACAGATGGTCCCTAAGAATCAGCGGCATGGTTTCTCTATGTTTCTCTTAGCTTAACCACAGAAACAGAAATATCAGAAAACAGAGATATCATGAAGCTAATGTGCTACTTGGACATTGACTTGGATCAGTGGGAAACCTGAGTTACAAGAGGTACTGTCCCTGGAAGAGCAGCTTGTGGCCAGGAGCCACTCTCATGGAAATCAACTGCCCAATCCCAGGAGGAGTCAGAGCACGTGGTGGGAGCTCTGCTGATGGCTCTGAGCCTGCACCTACTTACACATGCTCATAAGGACCTGCACAGCTGATGGAATCTTAGCTGGAAGGTCATAGGATGATTTTGCTGTGTCAGGCTAATGCCACTGCTCAATGCACGGTGGTGCCTTTGATGTTATACAAATTCACTATTAACCTTGAGCTTGCCTGTAGTCATTCTGTCTTTCGACAGCTTCGCCTTTTGGGGGTGGGGATTTTCATAAATGAAATTTGACTACATGAAGAGGAGACATTAATAGACAAAGAGGGACTGTAGAAATAAGCAGGTAAATACAAATATAGGGAAGGCTTTTCTTTTTAAGGTAAATTAAATGAGACAGCAGCCCACATACTATGGAGATGTTCTAGAAATAACAGGTATTTGGAGAGGTACATCTGTATTTATATACTGCTTCTATCTTCAGAACGCCCAAGATAAATTGAGCAAGCAATGTGTAATCTAGGTCTTCATTCTGCCGTCTTGCTTGGGATCAAATTCCAGATTTACAATGCTTTAGATGAAACAAAGGGGCAATTATTATTTATTACAGTAGGGCTTGCTGGATTCAGTGTCTGCCATGTGGCTTGGTTGTTAACCTCCACCATAGAACATACAGTTAAAGCTAGGAAATATAATTTAATGCCCTGTCAAATCACTGACTTCTTAAGAATATTATAACTTCTCCTATAAAAATATTATCTTTTCTTCAAAAGCTGCTTCAATTCAAAACACAACACTGCCAAAATCTTTGTAATTTCACTATAAATATGTCTTGTAATATAAAGTAACCAGAACAACATATGCTGCCCTTCCTGGGCTTTCTACTTTACATTTTATAATATGTGCTATGCCCTCCACATACTTTTTCTATATTTTATGTTGCTGTCTCTTAAAAGGTTGATTTTTTAATGTTGTCTGTTACTGCTTAGAAACAGTATGACGTTTACACTACTCTGTATTTAATACAACAATGCTTAGTAATGCTATTTTCAAATCATAAATGCTGTTCCACGGTATTTTTCTAAGATTAGCTTCTATAATAAAAATAAAGTTGTACCTTTAGAAGGAGGCCAGTTTAGCATTCGTTGCACAAAGATTAGAAGGAACTATCAGATATGTGGACTTCCCGCAGAGCCAAATGAAGCCAGTAGAAATACTCCCCCAGACTTTGGTCTGTGTTGGACCACACGTGGTAATTTAGGGACTGACATCAGTGTTCAGCACAGCCTTTTCTTTTTCACTCCAAGTAATAGTGGCAGATGACAACTTATAAAACAAACATCCCAGCTTTTCTGCAGAACAGATGTCAAGCTTAGTCTCCACTGGACACCTTGGTCTCTCTATAGGTACTGCAATATTTATTGCAGCCAAGGCCAGAGCCATTTTGAAGCAGGAGCCGCCAGCTGTGTGAAATGAAATGTATTCAAAGCTGCCAACAGTAAGAAATGAAATACAGACTACAGCAGCGTCTGCCAATGTGTTGGGCAGTAGCATTACGGTGGCAGACAACTGAACTTGAGATGGCAGCAATCTGATGTATCCCTGTCCCCAACTCAGTGATTCATTAATTAATTTAGCTTTTTTTCTTAATTGTATCTACTGTCATCATACTACTGCACAAGTCTGAGGAAGGAGAGAGGAGGGTAGAGAAAGGGGGAAAGAGACCAGGCGTTAGAAGGTAACATCTGGGTAAAAACAGCCTGGAAATTTATTCAAGGCCATCCTGCATCAAGTGGTGTGGCTGCATCGAGGTGCATCTGACTAAGATGCGGCTAAGAACACAATATAAATGAAGAGAACAAGTAGTTTTGGAAACAAAGTTCACCTTTTGTGACCTAGTAAAGGAAAAGGAAAAAACACAATGATACAAAACTGCAGCATAAATCTTCTGTTCCCAGAGCTTCAGAAGGTCCGGACAGTTGTGGGCCTTTCACCCACGAAACTGCATGATTGGCATTTTGTCACATCGCAACACATGGACAGACAAGAGCAGCACACATAAATAACGAGGCAGAGTTTAGCCTTCTGTTACCCAGAAACAACTTACTGAGACAGATTTTCTACCTAAAAGGAACGTACTACCAGGCTCAAGAGCAGATGTTGCTCTAGGGACATGGCAGCTCTGCTAAGACATTAGAGGAAGATTTGCCCCAGCCTTGGGGATTGCTCCAGCTGCTGGGCAGTGCCTGCTTTAGTGGAGAAGTCCTAGCCCCCTGCCCAGTTGTGACCACAGCCCTTTAGCCTACTGGGAAAGGAAGGAGGTCCAAAATACACATATGGAGAATACACATATGGAGAAATACAAATTATGGAGAGGATAATTGAAAACCATCTCCTGTTCTGGCCACATGGCTGATGGTGCAGCACAATCATCTTTGAGAAAGGATGATTGTTGGAGAGATTAGGAAAATGTAACAGCCTGAGACAGTGATTCACCCACATAAGAAAAGTTTGACTGAGCACCAGCTCACTCTGTGAATTTTCACAAGCTTGGTCTTGCTATTTAGAAGACTGTGTAAGATGTTTTATATTGTGGCTGACATTAATTTCTTAAAAATTAAATTTAAGCCCATCTATGAAGCAGAACCACAAAAATACATGGTATTTTTCTTTCTAGAACAGTGTGATATTTTGTGATGTTCTTACACGGATGTGTTTAGCTAACACTGGAAGCCCTCCACAGAGTTTGCCATGTAAGAAGGCAGCCTATAAAATGACACAAGTTTTTGTAGTCACAGCTAAAGACTTACAAACTTTATTCTTCTCCCACTTGAAGTAAATTTAGCCTGAGATTTTTGTTCCACAATGATTCTCGTGGGCTCCAAACTCAGTGTTTATCACACTAACAATAATCCTTAATGTCTCCAGACTCTACCCATGTTCGTTGTTAACCTTCAGTCACAAAGTAATGAGATGCATCAGACATCATCAAACTGGCCTAAGGGGTTACAAATTTGGATGAGGGCCACATACTGTACTAATTGCTTCTAATAAATTACATATTTCAGGAGGGACATAATGATTTTAATCATTTATTCTGCATGTTGTTTCCTTTGGAGAGAAGAGCAAGCAGGCACTAAACAAGCGGAGCATCTGAAATTCATGGCAGAAGCTAGAAAGAGCTCATTTAATAACAACCATCATTGTAAATACTAGAATTATGCATGTATCAAATCCCTGGGTCTGAACACTTTGGGAAAAGCCACTGAGT
The DNA here is from genome assembly GCA_013397895.1 of Origma solitaria. Taxonomy (NCBI): domain Eukaryota; kingdom Metazoa; phylum Chordata; class Aves; order Passeriformes; family Acanthizidae; genus Origma; species Origma solitaria. The sequence continues at coordinate 1,192,210 of VZRL01001273.1, read as the reverse complement.
TCTGGTTGTTTTAATGACTCAAACCAAAATAATGTCTTTGAATGTTCCTTAGATTTATAACAACTCTGATTTAATCCCATTTCAAATCTTGTAGCTGGGGCCTAGCTCAAAAAAAAGCCTTTGTTTTTATGCAAAGAAAAATACGCGAAGAGGGGAATTTAAAACATGTATTTCCCAAAAGGCTGAGAGGGAAAACAGTCAAATGCATCTCTCACTTGTGCGGGGAATGACTTTAATTATGATTTGATGGCTCCTCATTGCAAAGGTGGTCCAATGAACAGAGAGAGCTACAAGAACTTTCTTTAAAGCTTGCTGAAATCAGTAAGATCTCAATCTGATATAAACAGCCTCTTGCAGATTGAACTAAGATGAGTGAAGTTTTCCTATTTCCCTGACCTCTAGCACATCCAGGCCAGTAGACTCACTGCTAATGAAATCCTCAAATCACTTGGGAACGTACACTTCCTTCACAGGGGGAGACCTTGATGGTATTTAAATAGCCACTGGTATTAATAGCAATAGCTGGAGGACAATGTGGGGATTTGGGACCTCTGGGGAGCAATGCAGGTTTGGGAACAGCTCAGGCTGTCTTCTGTTAGTCTGTGCAAACCTTGCTTCCTGTCACTGCCATCTGCATTTCCCTCCCAGGATGAGCTGGGGTACCAAACACAGCATGACTACCTGGGCAAAAGGAAACCTGCCTCAGGGCAGGGAAAGCTGCAGCTGCAGCTCGGAGACCCAAATGTGCTCTTCTGATTTTCAAGAGGTAACGAGACGCCAAGGAAGCACCGTTACCTGGGGTTAGTACAATCTGCCTCTGCCTTGGCAGTCTAAGATGCCTTCACTTGGTCCCTCTCTATCTGAGAGGGTTATCATCCCATTTTAGGCCTTTAGTGTGAAAGGGTGAGAATCCAGCAAGACTTACAGGGGGTTCTCTAGGCCACCAAGCAGAATAATGAAGATATTTCTAAACGTGCGCTGATGGAAGGATGTTTCTTTGGGTTGAAATAGTTGGACATCTACTTTGGAAAAGGATCAAAGCATTCTTGGTTTTGTCACACAGAACAAGAAGTGGACTAGTAAATGGGAGAAAAAGGCCTTACACAATGAGAAGTGACTGGAAAAGAGTGCCCCAGGTAAAACTGGTGACTATTCAAACTGAGAAGCACCCCTGTGTTTGTTTTTATGGTATTTTTCACAGGGACGTTCAAGCCAACCTTCACACATGAAGAAGACTACCTTAAAGGATGGGAAAATTTGGAGTTCAGGCATAAAAGCCTGAGTAACAGAAGAAAAAGTGACACGAAGAGGGGAAATAGAGGTGATGAATCCTCAGCTAAGATTGCTGCTATACATAGAAGAAACAGTGACAAGAGGTGAATGACAACATACAGAAAATATGATGGATTCGTTAGATGCAATCTTCAGATACTGACTTTTGCCAACATTGCATGCTATATGAGAGCATGGAATTAACAAATATTAGTCTGGCAGGTTAGGAAAAGAAATATCTATGAAAGCAAAATGGAAAACCTCTTTGACATCCATTAGGTTTGGTAATACAATACTAAGAAGCTCACCATGCTGAGCTGTTATCTGGTTGGCTGGCTCAGTCCCTCTCCAGATTACTACTTAAATCAATAGCTCTGACATTGATTTTTCCAGCACACGGTATTCCAGTAAAAAGAACAATGCTCTGAGATGAGTCGGCTATTTTCTCTGTCTGTAGGAACTCTGGTGTGTTTTCGTTTAGGAAAATAAAAGCAGGAGCCAAAGTACACACAGATACACAGCAATAAGAACCTGCTTGTTGCACCAGGTTTGCTACAAATTGCTGCAGCAGCCACAGCCCGGCCTTGAGCTAGAGGAAGCTACTGTAACGATGCAATTGGAATATTTGGGGATGACCTTAGACAGCTAATAACACTGAATTTTAGTTTAGTAAGTACTATGCCAGAGGGAAAAAATATGCCCATATCATATCACAGAATTGCAGAATCATAGAATGGTTTGGGTTACAGGAGACATTAAAGATCATCTCATTCCAGCCCTCCTTCCATGGGCAGGGACACTTCCCACTAGACCAAGTTGCTCAGAGCCCCATCCAACCTGGCCTTGGACACTTCCAGGCATGGGGCAGCTTCTCTGGGCAATGTGAACCCCTCCACTGGGCAGCTTAACTAAGAGGCTGATCTCCAAATATTTACCATGACAGGCAAAACCTCAGCAGTACTGCATTTCTGTTTATTGCATATATTTCCATGCATTTGGATATTTCATGCAACATGTTCTATAGTTCTGGTATTGTAACCAGTCATTGCCACTGTCTGATGTTGCTTCTGCTCTTTTCAAGCATGTTAACAATTTCCCATTTTATACGAGTTTCTATAACCACAACATGTACATTCATTTCCTCTTTCTCTCTCCTGCTTAGCCAGAACTCAGAAACCAGCAATCTTTCTCACAGAGTTTCATAATTATTTCAAGAAACTTATAAAAACTGCACAAAAATATTTTCAGCTACTTGGAGATTTGGAGTCAGGCTGAAGCAGACTCTACCCATGGATTCTCATGATCCCTCTCTGCTGCAGGCATAGAGCAAAGCTCCTGCCATGGTCCCTCGTCTGTCCCACAGCTCTCCACACATGGCTGTTGTCTTGGCTTCCAGGATCAGGCCACTGAACCAGCTTGGCTTATTTCTGGGAACTCTGAGTTAACAGCAGCTCCAAACTACTAAAATGCCAGAGAAGATAACAAATGAAAGTATTTGTTCCTCTTGTCCACTACATTTATTATCTCCAGCTTTAAAAGTAAGGTACCAGAGTGAAGTCTATCCCATCTTACATTAATAAAAGCCTGAGATGGTATGGAGAAGACAAGGGACTGTAAAGGATTTTAGTTTTTTACTTTACTGTATGTTGAAAACCATATTATGAACACAATGGAGGATAAACAGTGCACAGGAAATATATATATATGCTCAAAGTTGAGGAGGAGTGTGCAATTGTAAAGCCTGTTATTTTGAAATAACTTCCGAATAGTGTTATCTTCCACTGCTATAAAACTAGAATAATTTAAATCATTAAAAAAACTCTGTATTTCTCAGTAGAAATAGCTTTGTGTATTTCATAGCACTGTGTATTTCACATTGCTATATGTTTGCCTCACAGTCTCTTAGTCTAAACAAAAAAACATTCATGCTTTCATATCAGTGAAAAAGAAGAATAATGAATTTTCAACCAGGTAATTTTTAAATAAAAAAGATCGTATTTATGACAATAATGCAGTAAATGGTTAAGCTGGGGCCATCCAGCCTGTTCACAGGAAGTGTTATCAACTTCCGAGGGTCCACTTGTGTATCTGGGAGTATGGTGTAATTTAGGGTGCTAAGGTGTGGAGAAGAGGCATTTTGCACTCTGCATTGTGCAATGTTTACAAGGTATTTCAGGTTAGTTGCGATGTTTTTTCAATCACATGCTCTCTTACTTTTCTGCTGTTCCCTGAGAATTAAGCTGATGTAGAAGTAAACTATGCCAGGCACTTCCTCAGGTCTCAGCAGGGTGTTACAGGTTGCAGTTCTTGAGAGGAGATGTGAGGACCTGTTTTAAACAGCACTTCATCTGCACAGTGTTTAGTTTAGGCTTGCACAGCAAAATAATACAGCAGCGAGATCAATAGGTATTATTGCTATTCATGCAAAGCATTTTCCTTCCAGAAAAAATACTGTAATTGAATGTAATAAGATTATTTCTAAAATCCAGCACACAAACTTCAACCCCTTTTGACAAACAGATAGTCTGGTGTGGCAGCTGAGTGATATTTTAACGGTGGCTAGGACAAGTGCTAGAGAACTGAAGCTACATAATGAGATACATAGAACTTGCTGATACGGTAAATTACCTCATGACAGAGGCAGTATTTCACACACAACAGATCAGATACCCCACCTTTTCTGCCAGGTCATAAATTGCGTAAAGCAGACAAATGGAAATTTACACATTCATTATCTATCAACAGACACCTGGCAGGATGGCCTTTAGTCTGCAGTCTGAAAATAATCCTGCTCGGACAAGTGTCAGTCAGAAGTGCTGGTGAATCACTACAAGCACCATCAAGTCAAATTCTGTTCAGAGATACTTAAGAAGCAAGGCCTAAATACAGCTCTTCTGACCCCAGGTGATATTTCTGCTGCTTTTATATGCTTTCCTAAAACGCATGTAAGCCCTCGAAACATTTACCAAGACTTCTCATTTTTCCTTATCTTCCCAAGAAAGGCTTCGCGCTTCCTATGATCAGATACCCAGCCCACAGTTTTGGTTATTCTGCTTTTCACAGCTGCCTGGAAAAAGAGGCAGAATATGGGCCAGCGGTTTCAAAGAAGAAACAGAGAACTCCATGGGGCCAGCAGTAACAGAATTTACATATTCAAGGAGCACGGTTTGAAGTTTGGCATTGAATTATCTGTTCTATCAAACCAATCAAAGCATAAAAACTGTTTTTTCCCCTCAGACAAACACATTTGTCACTGCAGCAAGGCTCAGTGCTGAGATCAAGGAGATGGTCAGCACCAGGCAGGTGGTCAGTGGCAGGCAGTGACCACACACTGTGCCCAGTGCTGCTGGGCCATCGCTCTGGCCCTGCTGTCCCCCTGCCACCGGAGCCCCCGAGCCTCAGCAGGGGCGGGGGCAGGACTGCACGGTACCTTTGAGGGCAGGGGCGGTGAAGACGCTCTGCTTCCTCTGCTTGGAAGAGGCGCTCTGTGACTGTGGAGGGACAAAACACAGAGAAATGGACAGCCTTTATAACTCCCAGGCAAGACAGACCCAATAATACTGAAAATTAACCTTCACTCTATAAAAATATTGTTAAACATAAAATTAGCATAGCCTGTGCTTTTAGCGTAATTGATTCTCGTAAGGCAAATAAATGTTTACATAAATTAAAATAATTGCAATAGTTTACACTAACCAATATTCCAATTAAATACAGTGTAATCAGTGATTATATATGTGGGTAAGGTAGTACTTAAATATTTATATATATATTTTAACATAAGTGGAAAATCCCTCCCCTGCACCTTTTCAATGTGTTCTATTACACCCAAGATAATAATTTCTGCAGCCAATCATTCAGTCTTTAACTGAGCTTCAAGTGTTTTATTTAGACACAGTTAAACTTTTTGTGGGCCCCAAAATCGCACCTATGCACAAAAGACAAATTATTTCAAAATAATGGTAGCAAAATTACGCATAGAGTAACAACAGTATAATTATACCAATGTTTAGTTAGCAAAAACTAACTGGAGTACATTCAGTGCTAAAGCAGAGCAGCTTTTGCAAAATGAAAGCAGCTAAATTGTTGTCAATATTATACCAACATGAAATATGTCTACATAAAAAGGACAATAAAGCTACATGCAGTACACCCTTAGCTAGCTTTGGAAAATTTAAGCATCATAATACACTCCTAACAAAATGGTTAAGGAAAAGCTGTGTGTAGGCAACTTTCGTCCCCCCCCCCCTTCTATTATTTTCTAGTTGTATTAATGATGTTGCCTTTCCCCAAATATTTGCTAAAAATGCCTAGTATATACACTGTGAATTTTAATCAGATCGATTTCTTCATGGAACATTTGAGACAACTCTTAAGAGAACCACTTTCACAGAAGTAGGGCTAATCCTATTACCTTATCACAATGGATAGAATGATAATATTTATAAATAAAATATTATTTTCTTCGGAAAGAGAAAGCCACTTATAAACACTACGGGATAGCCTGGTGAACCTCACACCAGTAAATCATTATAAGTTTGTATTGGAGTTCAAATTTGAAACAATCAATAGGTCCTGCTGCTATTTAAAGTGCTGCCTGCTGCTCCGAGCAGGGGGTGAAGGAGAAAGAGATCAGGGAATTGGAGGAACTATACAAGGGGAGGTTAGAAAATGAGATCAGAAGAGCCAGATTTTAACTCTTGTGCAAACAACATCACTGCAGCGCCTGCTGTAGGCTTGACAAGTGATGGAGAGAGCGGAGAGGTGCCTGCAATGCCTTTGTGGGCCAGCAGTGACCTGCAGATCCACAGCCGTGCTCAGATGGGGCCACCTGACCTTGGGTTTGCCGTGCTTTGACAGCGCATGGCAGCAAGGCAGAGGGAAGCTTGCCTCTCCCAGCTCCCTGCTGCAGGAACAGGGAGAGATGGCAGAGCACACAGCACAGCTTTACACAGCCCTGGATTGAAAGTGATGGCTCGTGAAAGGCTGTGCTACTGCAGATGGCATGACAATGTAAATAAAAGTATTAACGAGGATGAATCACTGGGTTTCCAAAGGTTTTTAGCAATAGACCTATTTTAACAATAAATATGTTTAAAAAAATAGAATCACTTACCTCTGCCTGTGAGATGCTTGTTCTCTTCTCATCTTTTTCTAGAGAAAAAGATATGGCAAGAGAAAAGTTAATACAGAAGTGTTTCTCAATGCTAACACTTGTAACTCTGCCCTGAACCTACAGCACTGCTGTAAATAAGAAATCAACCTTATTCACAGCTTTTCTTTCTCATTTGTATGTCTCAGCAGACCAGAGGCCCTGATTAGCATTTAGACATAAGTACAGCATCTAAAGCACTTAACTCCCATTTCTGTCTGTGAATAACAGCAGCAATGGGGTGCCTTCAGCAGCAGGTCCTTTGTCCAGGCTGGCAGCAGGGCTCTGCTCTGCAAGTGGGGCTGCTTTGCCCAGGGACTGAGCTTTCTTCTGTGGCCAGAAAAGGCCTGGTTGCCAAATGGTGGGAAGCAATCTCACAAAGGGTTCTACTGCAATAGATGATAACAAGCACCTCACCTCAGTTAAGTTATTGATATCCCAGTACTGGTACTGAAGCATGCCTTGCAGTAATATGCAAAATTAATAATAAAAAGCTTAACAAAAAGCAGCCTTTCACCTTAGACATTTCATGACCTTACCAGACTGAAATTTTGCCTGGAGTTTCTTACTTTTGTAGCCTAATTTGCTTTGGACTGTATGTATGGCAGAACTGGAAAAAATTGAGATTTTTAATAAAAATAAGTGGCACTGAGAATCTGTATGAACAACTCAGTAAGATTGTGGGATGCAGAGGAGGCTCAAGGATATTCCTAACCATGGCACATAACTAGTTTTTATATGAGCTAAATTATTTTGTTACTGTTGTCTTGGTGTGGTTGAAGGCCAGAAAGTATCTGTCTTCTGCTGATGGTTTCACAAATATTGGACAAAGATAATGCAGAATATTTGATACACATTAGTTTGGAGCTCTGAAACAAAATGCCATTAAAAACAGAGACGTCAATCTCTCACTGTACCAATGTGCCTTCCAAAATTTTCCACTGGCAGATATCAGTGTGTAATTTTCACTGGGGTGGGACAGATCTGTAAACATAGGTCTGAGCAAAGAATTAGGTCTAGGCAATATCATTTCATCTGACTTATTCTCTAGATATTGGCTGCTTGTGGAATGCTATGTATGGGGGGACGAGCCAGTCCATGCAGCTGGATTGCATTTTCCATTGCATTCTTTACCATTGTATCTGTGCACCTTGCAAACATTGATTCACTGGATTTTTCAATGTATTTCCCATTGCCTCTCTCTGAAAGATATTAAAATCATTCAGGGTTAAAAAGTGTAGTTGAAAACAGTGCTGATTACTAAAGCATGATCTCACAGATACAGAATTAGACAGGACAATCAGGAGGTATTTCCTGCCGTTGACATTTGTGTGAACTTTGGTAAGGTCACTGACCTCCTCCTTGACTTCCCTACCTGTAAATAAGTATAGCAGTGTCTATTTCAGTACAGCAGTGTCTATTCAAGGCCATAAAACACTTTGGGATATGAAGTTAGGTTAGCTAAATGGGTAATTATTTACCAAGCTAAAAGGTGCTTGCAGCCTTTCTTATTGGTTACATACCAACACATTTCAATGACTCAACATTAGACTTTTTATTTTTTTTTTTAAATTCAGTATACTGGATTTAGCTTAAAGGCTGAAATTTGAAAAAATCACGAACTTTCAGCAAAGAACAGTGAAGAATAAGTTACATCTCATTCCTTCCTGAAACTCTAAATTTGCCCAGATTAAAAATATATTTTGTAAACCCAAGCTGAGACTCGCATAAGGAACAAAAATTGCCATCAGCAGCTTTGTTGTGTTTCAGGTCTTGATCCTGAGGATGTGCACAACTCCAAACCTCTGGGCTCGCACATTTAGTGTTCTGAGTGATGTGACATTGAAACGATCCGAACTGGAGCATTTACAACCTTTCCTTTCACCCAGCAGCCTTTATATGACAGGCAACTTTGGGAATAAGAGCTGGTGCTTTATGGAGTTAGAGAAAGCATTCATACCCACAGGGCAAATAGTGCCAATGAGAAGTACCAGAAAACATGGATGTTTAAGGACAACTTACAAAATCATGTAAAAAACCAATTTTCCAAATCAGTAAACAGAGATCAGAAAGTAACCTAAGGAACTGAAAGATACAAACTCAAGGCAGGAGCCATGAAGGTGAGGTGTGAGATGAAGGGAAAGGTACAGCTGGCTGGAGATGAAGTTTGGTCAATGGTACATTTTCACATGAGTTTATTTTTGAGGACAGGATTACATGCTAATTTTTGACAGGTATTTTGATGGATAAGGCTCAATGGAGAGTATAGATTTTTAAGGAGAGGTGACAAGGAATGGGAACAAGGGAAGCCTAGATCCCTGAATGCCACAGACTGAGGCAGAGAAAAAAAAATAAACAAACCCTCTTTGTGTAGGGGAGGAAAAAAATATGAAAGGCAAGGGAGACATGGAAGGAAGATAGGAGAGCCTGTGAGTAACTGAGGTAGCAATAGAGACAGGGATACTGGAGTTGCAGCAGCAGTAAAAGGGGGAATTTAAGGATGATAGAGAGCAGAGCAGTGTGAGCCAGAGCTCAGTCAGAAGCTCTCTGCCTGGGCAAATACTTAGAGGCATCTTGGTCTAACTGAAGGATTACATTAATAATTGTGTGAACATTCTTCCTTGGACAAATAGGGGTTTTCCAGTGTAACTTATAATGCTTTATAAAGTTATTTTATAAGCACTCTAAATAAATTAATATAAGCATGTTGTTACAGCAGTCTTACTAAGAAAGTGTTCTTGTGAGAGTAAATGCAAGTAGGAATTAATGCTCTCCCTGCAAAAGGTCAGTACTGGCATCAAGAGACGACATAGAAAATCTCTAAGACAACAGATTTTATGGTGAGAATGGAAGGTACAAGGTAAGAAAGAATATCATCAGTTAGCGACTGCGAATCTGATATTTCCACCAATGGAAGTCAAACAAGCCATGCATCTCCCACCCTCAAATCCCTCTCAAATCCATTGACAGTTATAAACTGAATTTCTTTAGTGAATTCTTAGAGCATAAATTCATCTTGAGAAGGGTCAGGAAATAATCAGAAACTAAATCACAAATATCAGACTGTGATATCACTTGATTTCCAGGGCAGAATGAAATCTCTGGTTTGTCAACACCCTTTAGTTCCTGTTGACTATTGTGCAGGCAGGACTCTACTCACAAAAAGAATCATAGTTTTACAGACTGAGAAATTCACTTATAATGTTTATAACTAAGCAATTATATAATGGAGAATGTGAATTGATCAGCTATTTATCTTTTATTTGAAACAAATCACTAGCTCTCAGTAGATAACTTCTCCCTACAGGTTTGCTCTCTTTTTGCAGCCAGAAGGGAAGAAAATTATATTCCTTTTTTCTTCCTCACAGACCATAACATTGTTCACAGAACACGATATAGCTGCATTATATTCCAAATCTCAGCACATGGCTTTTTTCTAGTTTAACTTCTTCTCAGCTGCTCTAATTAGCTAACAGGAATCTAATTACTCAAGTAATTTCTTGACAGTTTTTGTGGTTTTGTTTTAAAGAGGTGTAATAGAACTCATACGATGACCTGAGGATGGATTTGTACATACCCAAGTACAGGAAAGAGGAGGTATGTAAAAACAAGATTGGAGCTTTGTTTAGAGACTTTTTACACCCATGCTGAGGAAAAAGCAGTCAACGACTTTCTCTTGTGCTGGGTGAATAATGTTTGAATCTAGTGTGATCCTTACCTCATGTAGGCTGGAGCAGCAGCTGGCAAATTAAACAGGATTTCAGGCTTTTGTAAGTATCTTCAGATAAATAAACAGGCAATGAAGGGTTCAGTCTAAAGGGTATTTCCATCACTCCAGACATGTACACACATTTTCTGAAACAAAGCCTTAGTTTTTTTAAGGGAAGTCACTTCTGAAAGCCCATCTGCTGGCACAGAGCCCCTTTGAGCACCAGAGTTCTAAGCTTTAGCCTTCACCCAGGGCAAAATCTCACCTGCTTGCAGGGAAACCTGCAAGTGTCAGCCCAACTCTTGTGCTGAAATGGGTTGAAGGAATACCAGGGAGTTTGTCTCCCAAACACAGTTGTTAGCAGAGCTCTTTGAATCTTTATTAGCACGTCCCCCCAGCCGAGCTGATTTAATAAGCTGATCTCCCCCAGAGGTGTCTTTTTTTGAAGTCAGGAAAGAATGGGGAGGAAGGACGCTGGAATGAAATCTGCTTGGTGGTGCAGATCACTTCCTCCATGGGTCTCCGTTGCTGCATAAGCGGCATGGCCGTGCTGGGGGGAGCTTCGTGGTCGTTTTAGGGTGAGATCAAAATTCATCTGCCTCGCTTCTCCCCCTGGATAATGTTAATGCGCTCGGAGCAGCTCTGCAGGGCAAGAGGTGACCTGTTTTAAAAGAGTTGGCCTTTGATATCACCCAGGGGCTCTGCAGTGGTCTCACCCAGCAAAGGCTTATCTCATACTGCTAAGTGCCCTGCTTGCTTTCCCCTCAGTGAGAGCAAATAAAAGCCTTTTCTGTAGGGTTTCAGTCAGGCACTGGAGAAACAGAAGAAGTCAGAGAGGCCAGCTTTTACACAAAAGAAACATAATAAGAGACTGGTATAATTGTTGGAGGAAGCTTCTTGTAGAGAGTTTGGAATTTTCCTTGGGAAAACACCGCTGAGCAGATATAATTCACAGGGGGCTGATAGGTTTGGATTTGGTTAGTTTATGTCATAGGGTCTAAATTTTCTCTTCAAAGTAATGAACACAATAGTCATTAATTGCCCAGATAGTGGGAATAGCCCATGAGCTGCATGCCTGTAACAGGTTTTAGTTAAAGAATGGTTTAAACAATTATGGTTTGAATCTGAAAGAAATGAGCATGGTGACAGACTTTAGGGACACAATGTTTAGTCTGGGGCCACCCTATAATCCTGCCCTCACCCCTGTATATACAGTGCCCCTGGAGGGAGCAAAGTGGATGAGTAGAAGCATGGATCCAGCCTTTCACAAACTAGTGCAGGGTACCCCAAGCTAGAGACAACTCAGACATGCTGAGTTGCTGCTATGACATTTTTCAGACAACTTCATTTCTTTTCATCAGTTTTGGTGAAATATCTCCCTGGCCAAGCAGGACTGCATCCATGAACAAAGTTAGATGTCACAAACTGTGAAAGAAATGAAACAACTACTGACTTCTGATCAATATTCTAAACGATGGTATAGAGTTGGAAAAGGAAAATAATTTTCCTGGCCCTGTGTCCACATAGCCATCTCTTGTAATGAAGAGGAGGTAGCTCTCTCTTCCTGGGGGGCTGGGGGAATGCTTGTATGCTTGTGCAGTGGGGGCAGAGCTGTGCTCCCAGCCTTGTTTGGTGCTAATTGTTCAGTGAGACAGATCACGTGTTTTGAAAACTTACATTTAAATGGCACAGACTCAAGCAATTTTAGAAATTAAAAAGAGAAATGGATAATCTTCAAAATAATCCTTCATTCTCCTGCCATTTAGTAGCAGGAAAAGCTGAAATTTTCTGAAAACTGTGTTTCAATCATTTCACATTTCAATTTTTCCATCAGTAAAATAAAATCTTTTTCAATCTACCAGTTTACCTTGCTGGTGTTTGACCACCACCACCTGTATTAGCCACTGGTATTTTTAAAACGAGCTCATTTAACTCTGATTTAGAAATTGACTGATATGTTTGTTTTTTCTGCTAGCACAACTGCTTTTCCTTTCTTCTAGAAGACATAGCAAGATCAAAAATCATTTAATGTTTTCCTTTTGCCAGAGTCCTAACTACATGTTGCCACATCAGTGAGCATCTCCTTGCATTTTACTAAACCACGGAGGTAAGAAAAGGAAAAAGATTCAAAAAAGACAATCATAATAAATGTCTATGCAGTTAATTGTTTGATTTTCACCTGCTGGTTTTTATTTGCCAGTGTCTATCCATGAAAACTTGACTATGGGTTTAGATGTCATTACATTTAATTACAAAGAAATGTGCTGGCAAGCCCTCCTGGAGTGAGTATGTGTTTCTGAAAATATTCCCACTGCAGAAGGCCCTGATTAGAGCCCCGTGAGCAGCTGCTGTGGCAGGCGTAGCTGGGAGCTCTGCTCCCCTCCTCACCCAGCGCCGGCGAGAGAGAGCCTGCGCTGCGCGGCAGCTCCCGCGCTAATCAGCACTGAAATTACTGCCTGGCCCTTGAGGGAGCACTAAGAACAAGGTTTGTACAGCAAGCATTAATGAAAACACAGGGCAGAGAGGAGTTTGCTGTGTACAGAGGCATTTGCATGCCTATCTCTCCTGTCAGGCCCTTGCAGCTCAGGTGTGCAGATTGGGAAAGGTCCCACACTGTGCTGACAGCATTGTCACCAAGGGGACTGTCCCTCTGTCTCAGAGATCATAGCACAGCTTTTCCCAACGAGCTCCTGCCTGTAACCAGCCCTTTGCACTTCACTAAAATACCACAGGCTAGATGAATCTGCTGTTTGGACACTTTTTTTTCCCCAGGTAAATCGCTTATTTGCACAACTCTGTGTTTCCCACCTTCAATATTCAAGTAGCCATTACTAGTACTGAGAGTAGGGGCAGCAATCTCCTCTGTTAGACCAAATCCTTCCTAGTGGTGCTCAGAGTCAGCCACTAAACGAAAAGAACAATCATCCTTTTCCTCCTCATGCACACAACAGCATCTGTTCCACGCAGTATCTACATCTCTGATCATACACACATTATCTAAGGACCCACTTTAAGCTGCACAGCCATAAGAATATGAAATAAAACCACGTTTCACAAATTACACAGATCAAAATTTCTTTAAAACATGCATTCTGGTAAACATAATCTATTTTGGAAGAAACTGGAGATATTACAAACCTCAAATGTGAATCTGAATGTATTTGTTTACATCACATGAGTCTCAGAAGGGAATTATAGTGCCTGATTCACCACCTTGTTATTCCAGCTTCATGCCAGACTCATGGAAATCAGTCTCATTTCATTGGCATTAAACTAGAATACAAGAGTGATGAATCAGGTCTGCAGCCTTACCACAGAGCAGTCATGAATTATTACAACAAGCACAAAAATCATCCTTCTCCTAAGCGTTTTGTTCCAGAGTTTTCATTCTCCCTCCCTAAAATATACAATAAATATTAATATAAGACAAATTCTAAATAAGTTCCATAAATCAAATATAGCTTCTCAAAATATGTTTTGAAAGAGAATTAAAATTTAATTATTTTCTCCCTTCTTAAAAAAGATCTAAGTTTTCTGCCTGGTGTCTTGGATTTGCATTTCTGCCTGACTTTGTGGTCTCCCAGCTGCTGCCAGCTCTGTAAGGATTTATTCTGATACTGTCCTGGCTTTGAGTAACCAGGCATAAAACAGGTTTTGTGGGAAAAAAATACTACCATGCAGAATTTTCATTTTCTGAACCACAAGAGTTCCTGTCCTGCTCCATGAGAGAGGGTGAGGTGAGCAAGGTGCAGGGAGCACTTCCAGACATGAAGTCCTGGATCTGTGATATGGGGACAATTACAGACCTGGCAGATCTTCCCAGAGGAGTAATCAACCCAGGGAAAAACACTCTGGAAGTAAATATTCTGTTTGGACAACTAATGTAAGGATTTGCTTTAATTCACCATATAAATAATGCTCGCCTTGAAGATGCTTTCTTCTAGTTGCTTTCTAAGCAGTACACACTCCTCTTTGGTGAAGAAAATGAAGACAGCTTCCAAAGAACTGCTGAATAAATGAGATTAACCAGGAGGAGGTAAGTCCTTTTTTTTCCTTTTGATCTCTCAGATCAGACATTTTTCTGGACCAAATAAAAATCTCTTACTAAATTACCAGGAATGACTCTGAGTTAACCTTTTCATGTAATTTGCAGCTGAGCAGTGTGGACTCCTGGCTTCAGAGGTGGGAGGAAACTCTGGCAGGACCACAGGGTGTCACTGTGGGCAGAAACTCTAGATCAGGTTTTGCGTCCACATTGCTTCGAAGCTCCCTAAATTTTATTTATTCCAAAAAGACACCATTTATTTAACAGCAAAGTACTTCTCTCTGTTTCCAGCACGACAGACTTAAGCTCAGTCAGGAATCTGGGGTCCCTGCTATGGTCTGACCCTTGGCAAAGAGGAGCTCAGCAGTGCCTGGTTCTGCTGGGTGTTAAGGGCAGCTCAGTGGTGTCGCAGGCAAAATCAGTCCCACAGGAGTTCAGCACATGCTCAGCACAAATCCTGCACCAGCAAAATAAACTGGACAAAACAGAATGCAGGAGGGAAGTGAAAGAAAATAATTTTACCACTGACTTTATTAGGCCATAAGCAACAGCAAGTTTTGTCATTGAAGTCAGTATTTTATCGTATATATAAAGCATGAATTGGTTTAAAAAAACCCCAAAAAATCAAAAAGAGAAAAAGGGCAAAATACTTTCTCATTTAATAAACTAGTTTTAGACTTAGTGCAACTGGGAAAGAACTTCAGCCATACATAAACTGCCTCTTAGTCAAAACTCTTTCTCATTAGCTAAACGGAGTCATATCAGTATTCACTGCATTATTGAAAGTCTGGGTTAATACATTCAGATAAGCAAAAATAAATGAGACAAACTGAAGAAATAATGTTAAATTTAAAATCCCTGGTCTATGGGGAAAGTGGTTGGTAAACTCAGGTCTCAAAAAGGGCAAAGTAAGACTTAAAAGATACATGGTGATCTACATATGACTCTTTCATGTGCAGCTACTTAGAATGATTAATATCTCCTATTTAGAGTGAAATACACATAAGAAAAAATCCCTCATTCTTGCAGCAAATAAATGTAAACCAGGATGACAGTGATTTTCTAGCATGAAATAGCAAATACTCAGAGAAATAGGTTCAAAGAACAGGAACATGAGTCTGAAATGAATGTTTCCAAGTAAAACAGACTGCCAAACTATGAATTTTTTTTTAATAATTGCTACTGTTTAATCAAATGTTCCCAAAGCTCATACTCAAAAAACTTCTGAAGAAGCTTGCAATTATTTTGTACATTAAGTCATACCAATGTTACTAGTTTGTGAAAAGACTTAACATGATCATTAAGTACTTTCAAATACAGAAGGAAGACAAGTGCCTTGAGGAGACAGCTACCTGGGGCTGTGAGTCCATCAGTAACACTGGGTAGGATTAGGAAAGTGCTACTTTCCATCTGCTTGCTTGCTTTAGCTTCAGTCTGTGTTCAAATGACTGAAGAGGCTGAAGATCCAAATACAATACTGAGGCAAAGACTGTGAAGTAAAATCCACGATTACCAGAAACAGAGTACTCATGAATCCCTGGATATACATTTAAACAATTTTCTAATAACTTCACATGCAGGAATCAGTTGTGATGGAAAATGGCTCGGAATTGACCTACTGATCACAGTCTGTGTATCAGTGTTACATCTGCAAATGCCATCACTGTGAGTGGCTCCTTTCTCAGCTGGGAGCTGTAGGAATATTCTAAGCTCTAAAATAAAAACCAGCAGCAGCAGCCAAAACCAAAAAAACCCAGCCAAACGTTTCTTAGCATGCTATAGCTCGTAAAACCATTTTAAAACTATCCTATCTGAATGTGTTTGTACATTCTGGAAAGTGACATTTGCCATGGGAGAAGAAAACATACAAAAAAATAAATTTTTTCCTTAGCCAGTGATTATTATTGCTGCCTTAGCAATTTCCTTCCTTTTGGAATAATACCTCAAGGATTTCAGTAAGAATATGTTGTAAAGCTGGTCCTGGCCAACTGCTTGTGGCTTGCTTGTGGTTAGAATACACATGCAGAGAGCTCCTCACATCCATGTATCATCTTACACACAAGCAAAGTCAGATACTAAGAATAGCTCTTCTTGGGGGTTAGGACCCTTTTCACAAAAAAGAAGATGCAAATATCAGCTTTGGGAAGCTGTTGCTGCGTTTTCCAAGCTTTCAAAGAGTCAGCAAAACAAGGTTCCATAATCTCATTCTTGCCTACAGCACAGCTAGGTGAGCTGGAACAGCCCAGGGCAATCAGTTTTAGCTTGGAATAAGTCAGCTTTAATTTCCAAAGGCATTTTTCAGAATTTCTACTAACCTTACTACATACCAGACACAGAGGGGACCCTGGGTTTTGTTTTATACATCTCCATCACTACTGTCAGTCAGAAACACCTTGCTGTGATTCCTGTGGAATGAGATGCTCCACATCTTCCTGTGGGATATGCTGTACACATTAAAGCCTAAGTCACAGACCAGCACCAGCATTTCAGGAGGCTTGAAAGCACACTTTGAAACAGTAAAAGCCTGCTTGCTGTCTACTGTATTTCAAAAACAGACAGTAAAAACCTAATGTTGGTCAGGAACAAAAAAACATCCAGCTCACAATTCTTTAAAGAGAAAAAACCCCTTTTTTCTTCCTTACCCACCCCGCTTTGTTTTTTTAGTTCATCAGCACAATTCCACTTCAAAGGGAAAAGGATACAAAATAGCACTTAGTAATACAAACATGTTGCTTTCAAACCAACTGGGCTTTTAGGCTAAATTGCTGCCTGATTCTGCAGCTGTCCTGCAGACTCTGGTACAGGAGGGAAAAGGCAGAACAAGGGCTTCAGCTGATCCCAGAGAAGCTACTCTTTGGTGGTGGCCAAGGAAAGAGCAGGGCAGGTCCATCCAAATCTTCGCTTTCTGCCACTACCTGAGAACAGCTATGGCAGGGAACTTGAGAAAGAATTGAAGGGAATACTATCGCTACACCCCATTGAGTGGTGGAGGCTCAGGGCAGAAATGTTTAGGTTATGGGATGGCTGGGTACCAGGCTAAGCCATACTGCAGGGTGCAATAAAGCTTGCTGCTGAATTGAACTTTCAGTCTGCCTTGTTCGTGTTGATTTTCTGTATGACTTTCTCTGCTTGTCTAATCAGAATTGAGGACATGGCCCCAGGTAAAAAACACAACTTTTACAATGCACCTTCATCTGCTTAACACTTCTAACTCTGTTAGTGCAGTTTAGTTCCATAAGATAAATAAAACCAAGACATTAATTCTCTGAGGGACATCTGCATGCCAGGTATCCCAGGAAAAAAATGAACAAAGAAAGGAGCATGACACTGTGCTTCATTGTGCTACTCTGCTAGCCTTGATCCTCCAGTAAAGCCATTTGAGAAAAAAATTAGAAGTGATTTTAGATACAGACACAGGAATAGCATTTTGAAGGGGAGAAGGAGAAAACAGAGCTCCTTTCAATAGACATAAAGCTTAATTCTAGCTTAGAACTGCTTTGGTTACTGTAAAAAGAGACTCGACTGGCCCAGCTGATCTTGTTTCCAGCAGCTGATGACACAGGCAGCTCAGACCCACAGGAAAGCAAAACTAAGCTCTGCACCAGCTGCACTCTCCCTGAGTTTCTGCAGCCTTCTCTAGCAGACAAAACCTTCCAGGACTGATACATTCAATTTGTTTAGTCTCTGCTAGCTGTAGGTGCAGATTCATTAAACACCCACTTTTGATATATTTTGAAGTTTTAACTTCAGTTACGCCATATAAAGAGTTAAATTTTGTCTGTAAAAGCTCAATAAATGGTCTACCTTGATTGATGCTTTAAGTGCAACCCCTTCCCAATATTCTGAACATAATGAGGTTAGTGCTAAAAGCTGGATTCTCTCTCATCTATCTGCATTATCTATTTATTCTGCACACGTCACCATGGTAAATGAGTGCTGCATTAAGTACTAAATAGCAGAGGTCAGAAAAACCCTGTGCTGTATTCTTTTCCCCTCAGCAAGGCTGAAACATCTATTAATGGATTTTCATTTATTACCTGATGTGAACTAAAAAAAAAAAATTGAAAATATCAGTATTAGCACATTATTGAAGTTTGATTTAAACATAATCTCAAAACAAGCTATCTTGACATTCTTATTCAAAAACTTCTATCTTATAATGTTTAAATGGACTTAATTTCAAATATTCTCTTATTTTTTTTGCCATTTAACACATCCCCCTCAAAATACAAACAAAATCTTTGCCACAGGCTAAACTAATCACAGTTTGATCCAAATTCTTTTTTTAAAATGCCATCAGCACCCCAAATTGTATGTTCATGTAGATGTAGTAAATACAGTTTAAGTATTTTGGCTATAAGAGGTAATTACACCTACTCACTTCATCAATCTGTTAAGAGCTCCTCTAGCAAAATATTAAGCCCTATGAATGCAATAAAGTTAGAGCCTGTCCAGCCAACTTCCTCCCCGGGTCAGGCAGCCATGCTCGCTGTTATTCCCTGCCCACAGCACGGCTCTGTCGTGCCATACCCACGGAGCTGATAACGAAGGTAAACACACCGAAAGCTTATCAGTTCTGACGCTGAATGATCAAGCAGCTGGAGAGCTGTAACATGAAGCCATGTATATTAAAAATGATTTGCAAATAATCTCCTGGGGTGGAAGAAGGCTGTTTCTATGGTGCTTTTGTATAAGGAACAAGGAAAACAGATGAAGAGTACAAGGTTCAGCTCTAAAAATACCTCATTCACTTTCAGACAGTTCCGCGGACATTGACCCTTCCAACACAAAACCAACGGGAGGCGGGGAGCAGGAGGAAAAAGTAAAGTCACGGTACACATTTTTAGCTGCACTGATAAATAAAGTACTTCAATTCATCTCTTGGGTATTCAAGGCTGAAACAAGAACAGTGGATTAATGCAATTCTACCCATACCAGGGGCAAGTAAAGCTTTTGGGGATTTTGGCTTTGTGTCCTCTCAGCTCCACCACTTCTCTGACGTGGGCACAAATCTGAGTCCTGGTTGTGACATCCAATCTCTGTTTCCATCCCCTGGAGCTTTCTGAGGCAATGTTTGCACCTTGGACTGCCCCATCTCACGGAGGGGTGGTGGCTCTGGTGAACGAGTGGGACTCACTCCTGTTTTGACTAAATTTACTCACTTCAGCCAGTTAGGAGAAGCAAGTTCATATGGGTTATGTATCATGTGAAATATACCTGTACAGTCAATCAACAAACACTGAAAATTAAGGAAGTATGTATAAAAATAAACATGAAAAATTCAGTAAAATAAGTGAATTTTGACCAGAACATGCGCAACAGCCTTTTGTTTTGATGGGCTCTGAGTACCCTTCACTGTTTATTGACTAGAGTGACAGTCCAGACTCTATTTGGGCACTATATGAAATATGAACATTTTCATGAATGATACAAAAAAACCACCCAACCTTTTTTTTTTTCTTCCCTTTTTTTTTCTTTTTTAAAAATATATTCGTTGTTTCTTTTTGGAGCCTGTGTGCCATTCCTTCTGGGCTGCATAAAGAATAGCCCAAGCACAGGTTCTTGACTTTTTTTTCTTTTTTTAAAAAGTCCTTGAGCTTTTCATTTGGTTTTCATGGAGTCTGTACTCACACTGCATATGTGTGAGGAACTTTTACTGTGCCTTTTCCCAGGGACTTCTGTGAGCCTGAACTGCAGAATAAATTCAGAGTAACCCAAATGAAAGAGCATGTGAGCACAGTGTACACAGGTTAGAAAAAGGGATGCAGTTTGCTTCTGAACATTTGCAGTCACACGTCAGCCTGCAAACAGCAGGATATTTTCAAGTGCAGACATTTTCCTCTCTGCTCTGGAATCCCTATCACCTGTCAGGTTTTATGCAATGTTTACATTATATATTTCATTGTTTCACTGTGTCAGACAGTCCTTTCCAGCACAGGTTGAAAGAACACCAAGGTCCACACTGCCCTGACAAGAAGTGCTTGATCTCTGAACATCCTGGTGCCACTGGGGACACACACTGGGCTACACCAGTCCTCTGGTGTGAGGGGACACAAATGTTTTTCATTGCTAATTGAAATACCTCCACAGACTCCTAGACTGACATAAAAATAGACAGAAGACTTAAATGGCATAAACATTTAGCATATAGAAAGACCAACTAGTTTGACCAAAAAAAAGATACAGTTAATTACAGTTTTTATTCATGTATTTCTTTTCTGAATGCTCTATTACCACTTTAGAAGCCTAAATTTGCAATTGAAAACAGCTGCTATTTGGCTTATTCACGCTCTAGTTCTTGGACCAAAGTAAGCAGTATGTCCTACCAGAATCTTAATCTTTTGAAAAACATATCCGTTTCCGTGAACTCTGAGACCAAGAGTTTTCTGCTGAGATTTTTCCCTGAGAAAGTATAGCAGAACTGCTTGACAATGCCCAGAAACACCTGCCTCCTACTAAGTAGGTCTTTTTTGGATCTCAGTTTATTTTATCTTAGAAGAAAAAAAAATGCGATCATTAGACCTAAAACCAAACATATTCATTCACCTAGAAGCATCATCCAACTAATATTAGTCACAAACATTGATGCTGGGCAAAGCGACTCACATTAATCCCCTCAAGAATGTGCTGCTGGTACAGTTTGCATCAGCAGAAAAGCACATCTGTCTGGGGTAATGAGATTTATTGCGCAGGGAAAGTCCGGGTGTGTCTAAAACCAATTTAGCATAAAAACCTCAGCCACTTTCGGTTGCCATGGAATTGACAAAGGTGGAAGGACAGATTTTTCTTCCACCACCCACCTGACTATGTTTGCTGCTGCACTAAGTACTGAGACTGCCCATGAGGCATCTCAGCAGAGCTCTGGGGGACTGGCAGTAAACTGAAAGGAATTAATCCTTTCTGGATTACCAAAAATCAGCAAGGAATGAGAAATAAAAACTGCTAATGCCCAAACACTAGCTGCAAGCCCCTTCCTTGTCTGGAGACAGGTATAGCTTGCTTTTCTTCAGGTTATGATTTCCAGCATTCAGTAAGCTCAGAAGTACTGAGTTAAACCAGGAATATATGCTTTATATTGCTTTTGCAGTGATAATATACCCTTCCTGCATTGAAATGAGATTTGCAAAGCACAAAAAGGCAGCTCTGTTTCCAAATACTGAGTAACATTTACATCATAAGCAAGGAAGTCAAAACAGGCAACAAAGCAGAAAGGGGAGTTGGAAACAGCAAATACATAGAAAATTTAGATACACAGAAGTTTACCCTAATGCTTACCCATATTCTAATTCTTCAAGAAGACTGAACACTTTGACATAAGTTGAACAGCCTTTGCCAGCCAGACTGTTTGATGTGCTGGCTCTGTGACAATGCCAGTCTGTACAGGAACGCTGGCATTGTTTTCTGATCAAAGCAAACCCTAATGGTATTAAACCTGACTTTTGGTCTGACGTTCTTTCCTTCCCTCAGCTATCAGTTCTCTACTTTGCTACCAGCTTTTTCTTGAGCTGTTGCATTATGATATTTTTCTAGTTTAAAACATGCTCAGAATTTTTTTTCAGATAATAAGAATTAATATTCCTATATTTTCTGCTATGCTGGGTAAGGAGACAGAAGGTTGTACACAGAAAAGGTTGCTTTTGATGGTGATATTCAGTTTCTGTTAACTCCAATGATATTGCAAGAGAAAAAGAAAGCCGGAGAGCTTTAACAATATTTGTATTTAACTCTTGCGCAGCGTAATAGCTGAATATGTCTTTAAAACTAAGCATGTGCTTACGTTCCTTTCATAAAAGTACAGAGCAACAGTGGCTATAGCAGGATGCAAGTGGGTTACCCCAGTAACACATGGACCAGCCTGTACAGGATGAGATGCTGCCCATTTGTGTAGTTCTGTCACTTTATACTTATCTTTGGCTTCACAGGTAGTAAAAGAGTCTTATGATTTCAAATGAAAGTAAAACTGATTAGACGTTGTGAAAGCAGACATCAGATGCTCAGAAAATATGGCTCCATTGATGGCAAGTGAAGCACAATAGATTTAAGCAACTTCATAACTCAAGTCTCAGTTTGCTAGTGCTGGTTTCTCTGCTCACATATGACACAACCCATCTAAGAGCACTTTAGAGTGAGCTTACAGAAGGAGTTAAGGGTTTATTCTTTGCCATGCTGTTTCACAAGTTCATACTGTCCATTGCAATCACTGTTGCTGCTGCAATTCAATTTTCTCTTTTGCTGACTGTGATTGCAATTGTCTGTGATGCCAACCAGAGTGAGGAAATGTGACAGTCAGTGATGCTACAGGATGGATATGAGCTCCTGTAGTCACATTTATCACCTGCCTTTAAATCATTCAGTGTGGTCTAACACTGTCTGCTTGGAAGGAAGGAAGTCAGGCAGACTCTTCTTACAGTTTCTGAGCAGCTGTCATTGGTTTAAAATGACTTAGCCTTAGTAGATATTCCATCTTCACTTCATAGCACAGTTGACCTGACCTACACAGGTGAAGACATATCCCTGTCAAAGCTGTAACAGGCGTCAGGGATGGATGAGCAGGCTTAGTTGAAAATAACTTTTAGATCTTTTTACAGAAAAACTCAAGCTGAATTTATAATGAAGTTCTGAAATGTCCAAACACATTTTATTGCCTTCTGGTTTCCAGATGGGTCTGCATCCAGAACACCAGAATACCACAAAAACGCTATTTTTTTTCCCCTGCTGCAATCAGAAGCAGCTGTAAGAGAAGGCTATAGAAAAGTCTGATTCTTAGAGTATGCCTGTCTCTGCTTTTTAAAAAAGAGAAGTTTAGATAATTTGAGTAAACTTTGCAGTGGCATCCAAACATTTAGAATTGCATTAGGACATTTCAAACTCCTGGAAGCATATCCTGCACTAGGTCTTTGCTCCTAATAAAGGAAGTGGAATACTCCAGTGGGTAGAATTCAAGAGACTATTCTCATTTAGCCCAGCTCTAACAAAAAAAGGTGTCTTTGACAGTATCCCTGGAATTCTCTGCTCTAAGATTCCCCTTGATCTAGGGAATCACACTCCTAAAGCAATTTGTTGGAGTGCCAAGTTAGCACCCTTACTATTAATATAGACAGGACTAGGTTGTAATTTAGCCAAATAATAAATTCATTAATATCAGCTCCCAATATCTAGAAAGAATGAACAGTATCTAAATAAACAAATCTAAATAAGTGAAGACAAATACTAACTCATGGGCTTATATGGAAGTTGGCTGAAACTTGCAGCAATCCTGACTCATAATAAATATGATTTATTTAAAGACTTACTATGAACATTGCAGGAAAGGTGATAACAGACATGCACCACTTTGTTTACAGTAAAATTTCCTGTAAATTAAAGAGTTCTTATTCTTTGTTTGGTTTTGATTTGGTGTTGTACCAAGTATCTGTTTATAAAAGGAAATATGATGGTACAAAGTGTACAAAGTGAATTGCAAAAGAGATTAACAGTCAAGGTGAATTTGCTTTAAATTAAGTCCTAGCAACATTGACAGTGGACATCCCACTAAGGTAAGGAAAGTCAGTCCAAGACAGATCTCCCATGCATCATTTTGGAGCGCTGAACTACCTGAAATTCAAGATGGAAAGCTACTCTCCAAAAAGATGTTTTAAAAAAGAGATATGTCAGGAAAAAAAATGTTGCGGACCACAACAAAGGAAAAATTTGATACAAAGTAGGCACTGTGTTCCAAGGGATTAAGTGTTGAGGATTTTTCCCTTTTTGTGGAGTTTTTGTTTATAACACTCCCTAAACAGCTCATTAAAGAATCTTTCTGTAGTCATATTTATATGACAAAGTATGTTGCAACCTCAAATCATCCCACCCCACAGAAAATCTTCTGTGGGGACTCTTGGATGAAGATAACGTACTCACAGTTGAAAAGGAATAATGAAACACATATTATATATTTCATCAGAAAACTAGAAGAGAATCTGTTTTGTAGAAACAACTCCTTGGGGTGAGTTAGCCCTGGAGCCACCCTGGTATCTCTAGAGATTGGCCTTCATGGGTCTCCAAAGTCTCCACCCAGGGAAAGAAAATGTTTGTGGATGGAAGCACTGGATCTGGGTCGTATTAATTCTCCTTGTACATATAACCAAGATTTACGTGGAAGATAAAACTGTGAAATTAATGACATTGTCTGAAGGCCAGGAATTACCTGTGTTTGTGGGATTTACTCCAAACAGTCCTAAGATCTGTTACTTGATATTTAGTGCTACAAAATTAATGCCGGGTTTTTTAAATCACGTAGTTAACCAAACCAGCTTGCAGACCGCCCTGTGTGCACAAGTTCAGTGGTTCAGAAGGTATGCTGGCACTTACCTGGGGTCAGGTGCTCATTCATGATGACGAGTGATGCTGGCGTGGGCCTTCTTTTCCTGATCTGCAACAGATGTAAGCCAAGGAGAGTCATTAGGGCCCATCAATTGCCATACACACAAAGCAAAGCAAAAAATCTGTCCGGTGTCCTCCTGAGTACAGACCAAAGTTATAAAGGAAACTATTTAAAGAACAGCAGCACTTCACTGTCTTACCGACAGCTTGTTTGGTCTGACAGCAATCAGGGTCATGCTGCTGTTTGTTCAGGGAGAACAAAGGCACGGGGAGAGCTGTCCAAAATACCTTTAGGATTTGTAATCACCTTGACTTCAGTTTTTGGATATGTATTTCTGAAAAATTTCAGTTGTATCTTAAAACACTGACATTTAGCTTTGCATCAGGAAGATGATTGCCATAGTTTGTGAGCTGGTATGTGCAAATGCCTAGTAGTAATGCAAATGCCATAGCTCTCACAAGCAATAATAATATTTCACAAGTGCATTTTGGATTTGACATTGAAGGCAAGTCTTCCAATGAACTTCTATTTCTAAACTGTGGTCAGAGGTGCTACTATTTTTCTTTGACTAAAAATACTTACTCCCATATTTAAGACTGTAAAAAGAGTATTTCCAATACGGCAGCTTTTACATACCAATATATAGTCCTGAATTGTATACAATTCTTCTTCTTCTTCAGAGCTTATCTGGTGAACTGCTTTTGTTCCATTAGCAGTGGCTGAACTGTATGTTATTGGACCACGTTCCTATAATGCACACATTTGCATTGAAAGCTTTGCGTTGCTTCACTAAAGCCTCCAGGCTTGATATTCTATTGAATTTGAGAGAGGGACCAGGAGCATTTAAGCTAGAAACCATTCTGACACAAAACCTCAATGTCAGTGCATTTGTTCTTTTTTATTTGCTGAGCCAACATCTGTATTTAGCTGGGTTCAAATTTTGCTTTCAGAGGTGTAAATGGAAAATTACATCATCAGGGTTAATGGGTTTATTCCAGATTAGTGTAACTGTAGCTGACTGTAGAATTTACTATTTTTATTTCATCACACACCCACAGTGAAACTGTATAGCACTCGGAATCAAAGTCGCAACACAAAACCTAAAAAAGGACTGTCCCATAAATACCAGGCAGAAAATGGGCTACAGCATTTCAAAAGCCATGGGAATTTCAGGAAATCCTAATCCTATGGCTCTCCCAGATTGCAGAAAAATACCAGAACACGTTCTGCTTGAATTCATTGCAGAACTGTTCTGTAAGGTACAGACATCTCACTGCTCAGGAGTGCCTATGGACAAAATGAGGACCAGCAGCAATTCTTTTCTGCACCCTTCTAATATTTCGCATTCTATGGTCACTCGCAACTCATCGTTTCCTGGCAAAGGTGCCTGCTTTTTAAGAGACATGACATCAGAATATTCAGGAAACCAGATACCTGTCCTAAAGGTGCAAATAATTTTATAGCTAATGGTGTGGAACTGTCAAGGTTATGATATTCCCCTGGTATCATCTAAAATGAGACTTACCCAAATAGAAGCAAATGTTGGGAAGGACTTGCACTGACAGAAATATACTGGGTCACCTAATTAAGATTTATCCAGTTTTCTCACAAGACTCCCTGTGACCGTGACCTTTTTTAATGCACATCTACTCAAATCTGTACACTGTAATAGATATCGTTTCCCCCTTAGACATCTGTACTGATACATATATATATAAAATTATGTGTATATTTTGGGAGTGAGTCAAAAACCCTAAAATAGCACACACATAATTCCAAAGAGGACCTAAGAAAGGCATATTTCCATATGTATATATTTTTCAGAAATACAAAACACTGTAAGGATGACATAGAAACTGTATCAAATCATGAGAAATACAGGAAGTAATCGAAGTGATGACTATTGTGCAAAACAATAATTTTATTTTCTCATGTTAAAATGAATGGTAAATAAGATGTCTTCTTCCCAATATTTCCATTAGGTACCTATTATCAGCATTGTGTTTTGTTTTATGTGCACGTAATATACTTGTATTGAGTTATTGAGAATGTATTCATTGAGTGTATTCACGTGAAGTCCAAGTATTAGGGTACAAGTACAGTTACAGAAAACACACAACAAATACACACTAATAGACCAACCCAAGGTAAAGAAACCTTATTCTGGCTAGAGGACATAGCCTTCTCCTTCTTTAGGTATATCCAACATTGCTATAACCTCCAGAGTATTTATTCTACAGTTTCACTAGTTTACACTAGAAAAGCCTTTAGGCCACAAGTATCACCTACTCTCACCCACATCTTGCCCCCTTTCCTACCCCATTCCCTCAAAACAGTGAAGGAAACTTGTCTTCCTTACCTGCTCAGCTGCCTCGGGATCTATTTGGCTCTGAAACAGAGGCACAGCAAACTGTATCTTTTTGGGGCTGTTGGGCTCCATCGCGGTGCTGAGGTGAGCCAGACGAGAGCAGAGCCTGGAGCCTGAGACTGGGTCTGTGCCTGTGCCCCGGCGCCGTCCCCACAGCCAGGCTGAGAGCTCCGCAGGAACAGCTGTAACTCCCGACTTAGCACGGGAATCTGCAGGAGCCGAGCAACTCCCTTGTTCCACATCCACAGAGATGCCACTGGCTTGGCTATTTTCTTTTTTTTTTTTTTCCCGTCTCCCCTCTCTTCAGCAGCCCTTCAGATCCTCTCAGCAGAAAGCTGAAAGGAACAATAAGCTAATTGTGTACCGGCTCACTTCTACATATGCCAAGCATTCACTCAGAAGCTAATTGAAAATGCAATACTAGCATTGCATGGCCTGGAGCCTTGGGATTTGAAAAAGAGGATCTCTCCACCGTATATTACTAACTGGCTGCTCAGAAGTGCAATGCAAGCTCCCTCTGAGTATTGCTGATGGGCTCTTAATTATTGATGAACACAAATCAGGAAGTTTTCAGATTTTGGGGGTGGAGGTAGCAGAAGGGGTGGACGCAATAATTCGATCTTTGTTACAGTGTGCCAGAAACACTCTCTTTTCACATATCAAACGATTGCCTTTGCTCTTTCAAATCTTTTTAAAAACTTATGGTTTTAGACTCTCCTAAATCTTACAGGAAGATTCTTGGTGCTGATGCTACACAGGTGCCCACAATCACACGAAGCTTCTCTGGGGTGTAAGCGGGTTTGCACCCTAGGCTCGGTTTGTAGATTTAGGCTGTGATTTCCTTTGGTGGGCTCCATTTCACGTGACTCCAGACACTGAGAACACTCACATTTGAGCCAGCTCTCTGGGCTCCCTCGTGCTAAGCACATCAACAGGCGTCTCATTCTATCCTGGTTAAGTGGGATAGAGTGTTTACTCAACATGACATTTTCTCTCCATTAACTCTAGAAAACAGAAAGATGATTCAGACTATTTCTCTCATTTTTTGATTACTAAAATTCAGAGGCCAAATCCTACTTAAGGGTACAAAATCTGTGCCTAATTCCAAGACCAGGAAAATCATTTGGTCAATGATATCAATAGTACTCTTTTGTGAATATAATTGATTCTCACTTGTCATTTCACATTAATTCAAAAGAAGTGTATGAAACAATACCCAGCAACCACTGACTTAACCTACCTCTTTGCAAAACTCAGAGGAATTTGAAAACATTCTTTGTTCAGGCCACTGAGAGCACTAAGGATTTTCGCAGTTCACCACAAGCTTATTGAGTCACTGAGTATTTTCCCACCTGTGCCAGCGGAGGAGGCGGGGAAGGAGTGAGGAT
Source organism: Origma solitaria (assembly GCA_013397895.1). Taxonomy (NCBI): domain Eukaryota; kingdom Metazoa; phylum Chordata; class Aves; order Passeriformes; family Acanthizidae; genus Origma; species Origma solitaria. The sequence goes on along the minus strand of VZRL01001273.1, from coordinate 1,163,913 downwards.
TGTGGAGGAGAACAATGCACTGGCCGTACACACAGAACAAACCAGCAAGCCAGAGATTAAATACTTGTTTGGCTTTTTTACAAATTAAAACTGTGACACATTATTGGAACACCAGGCTGTTTCTGAACACAGAAGCACACAAACTAGCTGATATATGAAGACCTGAAAAAGCTCAGGACGGGAGGATACAGTTGGCTCAGTGATCAAAAATAACTCTCACTGAGGACCAAAATTCCTCTCCTCATCCAAAGCAAAACCGCTGTGAACCACAGTGTTTTCCAGCTGACAGCTGGTAGCTGGCGGCTTTCCTGTTCAATTTCTTGTGATCGTTTAGGTGGCATTAACTTAGACTTTTGAATCACAGAAAAGTCTGTTTGGTGGAGGCCTTCTGGAGGTACTTTATCCCACCAGCTATTCAAAGCAGGGTCTGAGATGAGGTTATTCTGGGCCCTCTCAGTCTGAGTCCTGAATATTTTTGGTGCCTAAATGAAATGCTTCATTTCAGTCACCACAATAAATGAAAGAGACGCACAGAACACTGATATTCAGTGTTTCATATGATCATTTTTAAACCTTCACTATTCCTACAAAGACAAAACATAATTTGCTTTATAGACTTCCACAATTAGAGCCAGAGAGCAATTGCAGCAGTTGTGCTGGCAAAACTAGGTTGAAGACACTAAAGTAAGATAGACACACACTGCTTTCACTAGGACAATTAGAGAGTTGTTTCCAGGACAGTCTGATTATCCAATTTCACAAGTCCTTCATGCACAGATGTGCCATTATCTTCAGTGACCGCTTCAGATGTACCAGGGATATATACTCACCCTCAGGGTTACACCCTGGGGGGACATACACAGGGATCTGAAGTTGTGGCTTTCCTCTTGAATTTTCATACTTGAAAGAAAATAATGTTTGTTTTTGCAGTCCCAGATAATGTCAGAAAAATGTTTTCCAGATGAGTTGCTACTATACATATATTAATAAATGGCATATTTTAAATACCAAGTTTCTCTAGAAAAAACCTGTTTGTCTCAAAATATCTATTCTACCTGTTTATGAAACGTGTTAGATTGTACAATTACAATTCTAGTATATGTTACTGATTACAGGAGTTATAATTATCATTGCAAAGGCTTGAAATTTCTTATGTTAATGATAAAGTAATTTGAAAAAACATATTAAGATAGTATGATACTACAGATAGCAAAATGTACTAAAATATTAAATGCTCAAAGGATTATAGCAGTGTGTTTCAGCTCTAGATTGCTGCACATGGCTGTCTAAAGGAGTCATGTCTCAAATGCATTTTTATCAATGGTGTATAATAAAAAGCTCAACAATCTGATCAGGAAACAAAGAAACCAACAAACCCTCTTTTTGGCAGGTTCTGAAGGGAGTCATACAAAGGGACAGGAGACAAGGGCAAATCCTTAATGGGGCTGCTGTGCCTGGGACAGAGGCCCACCAATGATGTGACGTGGGAATATTTGCCTTCTGTAGCTCTTCTCCCTGTGCCTATTTGGAGTTGGTTGCCCTGCAATCTTCACATGCACTAATACAATAACGGTATTTTTAAAATAGTATAAGCGGTATATTGAGAGAGCACTCAGATACAGCATTTCAGGATTCCTACCTTGGCTCCCTCTTACACCAATTTGCAGCATTAGAAGTCTCCAGGCAAATTGTGTTGGCATTTTCTATAGACTGCATCATAGTCTGGGGAAGAGCCGAAACACATTTAAGTACTGACACATCCTTATAGCTCATCTTCTGTTTTTAGTGCACTCCCCACAATTTCAGTTGCAGATGCCTTCATGATTCAGCTAAAACTTTAATGGAATTAAAAATAATAATAAGTCCAAGATCCTTCCTATGTCATTTGCTATGTTCTGGTATGACGCACTGCCTTTTAAAGTACCCTGCTGTAGGGATGAGCTGTGGAAGCACTCACGGCATAGCTCCTGCTTGAGCTATTGCCCCTGTTGTCTTAGGAGAGGTTTATACCTCTTTTCCAGACAAAGACAAGGCTGCTGGGATGGGAATTCAAGGATGTCTGTTCTGCACTCTCTTTGCACCATTTTTGTGGTGGGTATGATCTGCCTCAGCTCCTCTGGTGTGGTCAGAGACTACTGCAGCATCACTGAGGAGAGGGGAGGAG